>CM022406.1:17267639-17533447 GCA_011833715.1 Carcinoscorpius rotundicauda
CTTTGAAGTACAGATACATGCATTTTATTGAGTATACTCTGTAAATGATATAGTGTATCAATGTAGATATTTACCTATCATATTGAATTATATAAACATGGTGAAGTAGTAAGCTGATATAAATTTATCTTAGTGAGAAGATTCTATAAAGAACGTAGTTGTAATTTAGACCATTTCTACTGCGTTATATGAAAGTCGACACCAGTGGGATGTTGGCGTGGTAGACTATAGAATTCATTGTGCTCTTAACTATTATGGTTTATTCGTGGATTTTTTTCTTGTAACATTCCAATTAAATACTTTTTTAAGATTAATTACTCTCACATTTATTGCAGGTCCTGATTTTTCTTCTACTTAAATAAACTGATTACAGCATACAAGAAACGAAAACGAAAATGAAACTTTATACGTCTCTAATATAAAACAATTTTACCACAAGGTATTATAAATAATCAGTAATAAACATTTTACGACCACCATTGTTTTCTGATAAGTATATTACCAATTCAATGAAACATTCGTTATTAATAACAAATTAAAGTGATAACTAACCAAATAACAAGCTAGCTCTAAATTTAAAAAGTTTAAGTTGTAAACGTAAATATTTAAGAATGTTTTAAGACTACGCTGTTTATTATATCAATTGGCCCAGCATGGCTAAGTGGTTAGGACACTCCCCTCCAAGCTGAGGATTGAAAGTTAGAACCCTCATTCATCCCCAAGGGTTTTAATATTAATTGTTTCTCTCTTGTTTTTAGAACACGGGGTGAAGTATTAAGAAAAGTTGTAACATAGCGTTACTTTTTAATTTTATGGCTATCTTTCTTTGTTACATCTGTTAACACTATGTGTAAAGAGTTATGTTTTGTTGTCGTGGTTGCTGACACTATTTACACGGTGTCAGCGTTCGTCGTCATGGTTATCAATACTTTGTGTCAAGATTTAACTTCGTTTGTATACATCTATAGTTTAAACAATATTACCTTTGAGAGATTATACTTAACTCAAAATAAAGACGAAGGCCCTGTATGGCCAGGTGGTTAAGGCGCTCGACTCGTAATCCAAGGGTAGCGGGTTCGATTCCCCGTCACATCAAACATGCTCGCCCTTTCCACCGTGGGGGCGTTATAGTGTGACTGTCAATCCCACTATTCGTTGGTAAAAAGTAGCTCTATAATTGGCGGTGAGTGATTATGACCAGCTGCCTTTATTCTAGTCTTACACTACTACATTAGGGACGGCTAGGGCAGATAGCCCTCGTATAGCTTTGCGTAAAATTCAAAAACAGTCAAACAATAAAGGTGAACTATTTTGTTGAGATTCTTTGCTAGAATCTTAACTTTATAAACATTATTTATAATATTTTAAGGTTTTAATTATTCTTATATTTATGCACTTTTATTTCAAAAATGGCCTTTTCGAATAGTGTTCTGTTTTCATTCCTGCAGTATTTTGTATTCAATACTTACTAAACTAGAAACATTTTATGATGTCGTGGTATCAACGGTACAACGTTTTCATGTTTCATGAGTTAAAATATAATATTGTTCATGGAATGTGAAGAGACTTTGTATGTTGTTCTTATACAGCCTTTGTTGGCGCTAGATTTGATATCATATTATATACGCTACTTTTTATAAAATTTGGTTAAGTATAGTTAAGGCAGATGTGTTTGAATAATTTTTAGTTGGCATTAGCGTTTAAGATTTATTTATGTAAATAAAACGAATTATATCTATATTTTTGGCACTGAATTAGTCTCTTTGACATTTTCCGGTAGATTTTATGAAACAGGGTCTATAAAACCTGGTGTCATTGGTGGAAGTAAGCCTAAAGTGGCGACTCCCAAGGTGGTTGATTCGATAGCAGCTTATAAGAAAGAAAACCCCACCATGTTTGCCTGGGAGATCCGGGAACGCCTCCTATCTGATGGGATTTGTGACCAAGATAACATACCCAGCGTTAGTTCTATCAATAGGTAAGGGAAAAAAATTATATTATGTACCTTTGTTTTCATAAACACAAAATATAATTGTCCATCTGATTAAGAGGTAGTTCTCAAAAACTTAGCTAATTATTGCTCAGCAATGTGGCAGTTAAGGTATTGTTGATTAATTACACTATGAGAACAATGTTCCAGGTTCAGAGCTGTTCTCAAAACTACATTTCCATTTTTGAAAACACTCCACCTGGTGACATTGAAGACTTAATGTTAGACCACACATCTTAACAAATTTTTCACCGATTGTTCACTGTGTTTAGACATCTAAGTACAAAATAAGTAGAAAGATCAATCGAAATCTCATCGGGGGATTTGACAAGCACGTGCTGTGACTTCATCACATTTTTATGAAACTAGCTATCATTTCTAGGTATGCCAGAATTCTTCTGGCTTTTAAGCCTTCCTCTTTTCAAACCATTGTTTTTTGTTTTATTAAGAGTATGAAGATGTGTGCCAAGCCTCATCTTTGTGTTTGTTTTTCGCTTTTGTTTTTTTTTAATCGAAAGGTTCTCTTTCGTGACCATATCGAACATTGAAAGTACTTCGAAATATTGTACAGTACGGCTGTATATTACATAATAATCTCTGTACAAACAATCTTATCAGAAAGAAGTGTGTCGTATTCCTCCAACTGCATTCACCCTGGCTATAAAATACTGTTGAGTGGTTGAGAATTCGTCTTTAATAATTTATGTAAATATATATATATGTATCAAAGATGTCGACAAGATGCCACTGAATTAGCGTATGCAGTTTGTTGTTACAAAGTACAACTTATTCTCTGTATAAAGTAAAAGAGCGTTATTGCTATTGTACATAAGCAAGAAAGTCGTGAGACTTTCATATATAAGTTAAATATAACTGTAACATAAGTCACATAGACTATCTTCCGATATATTATAAGACATAAAAATGAAAAAGTGGTTTCATCTTCAACGCGTTACTTTCTAGGTTTCAAATAAGTAATTCTTTCGAAATGTTAAACATGCGTTCCTTTGACACGTTATAGGACAAAATACCTCTGATGTAACTTTGTACCAAAACTTCAAGAAGGAACGAATAAATTATTGAACAGGTATCACTGTTTGGTATAAAAGCTACATAGTAGAGAACCCTAAAATTTTGGCGATAACTGTGACCCACGGTTACAACTACCAACAGTTCGGGCAGCCCGTTAAACACTCGCTTGCTGCGTAGGCTGCAAGGATATCATTGTAACTCAGAATGCCCTGAAATCAGCCCACAGTCCCACTATAGCAACTGCTAGCAGCAACATACAAGAAACTACAAAGGATGTCCTAGGTATAAGGACATCAAAACACGAATTTTAAATTCATAAACTAGCGTAAGCCAAACGAACATATGGTACAGTACAGAAATAACACTGTTACCAACACCACAACAAACCGAAAACACAAACATATGCACATACGTATAGGATAGCGAAATGCATAAACAAACACACTAGCCACAATCAATTTAACACAAAAACAAAAAACAAACATCAAACTTTGTCACTAAGGCTGTCAAAAATACTTTTTATGACTTAATAACACAGTATCAAAACTCACAAGAAGACAGCATCATACTAATCATAAACAAAACAAAGCAGTAATTCATATATTTAATTCTACACACAACCCAACAGTTCATGAGTTCTACAACACATAAAACGCTAGACACAACAACACAAGAAAGAAAATAAGCCTGCACGAGAGAAATTATATAAAACAAATAGACATGGTCCTGAAAAGAAGACAATAAATAAGCTAACAACTTAACAAATATGAAGTATAATAATAAAGACATTAAATCAAAAAGAGGAAAGAAGTGGTCAATTTGAACCAGACTCTCACAGGTCTTCAAGATCTAGATCCCAGTTGATGGATGGATGAACCGGACAATGACAAGAAACCCACTTGAAGTAAAAATATACCTCAGACGGTTGGTATGGGTATTAACACTTAATAATAAAGCAGAGAAAGTCGAACGTTGTTCTATGCTTTATCAGTAAAAGTGTTAATACCCATACCAGCCGCCCGAAGAGCTGGTTAGTTCATCTCAAGAAAGTAACTGTAAACTTACAGCTGGTGTTCAGATTTCTGGGACTTCAACAAACATTTATTAATCAAAAAGTGATCATTCCTACAGTTCTCCTTCTGAGCGATACAGAGTCACCAAAAAGTGGATGTATTGAAGGTAACACTGAAATATGTCACGCACACATGTACGTTATTTTCTAAAATAAAGAAGCGTCGCAGGTGGTATTAGGATCAGCTTAAAGTCATCTAGTAATTTCGTAAACACATCACAGCTAAATATGTATAGCGATGGATAGATAGTGAATGGTCTTCTTTCTTCTTGCTATATGAGAAACACTTGTATTCATGTGGTACAACAACATGAAAAAATACCGCAAAGAAGAAACGTAATTCTAATCCATTTCTTAATGACCTGTAACTGTGATGATAATGACCCTATTCAAAATTCTCCCCCTCGCTTATGATGTCCTCAGTGGACTTAAATATCATTAGATGTTATCGTACATATGATTTTTAGTAGGTTGTTGACTAACAGTTATTTGCATTAAACTTTTATCAAATGTCTTCCTTTTGGAATAAAAATTATTCAAATCAAGTGTCATATTGTAATTCTCGATATAACTAATGATTTTTAATAGAGAAGCAACATTGGTCTACATTCTTCTAGAGTCGATTTGGTTTGGTTTGGTTTTTGGAATTTCGTACAAAGCTACTCGAGGGCTGTCTGTGCTAGGCGTCCCTAATTTAGCAGTGTAAGACTAGACGGAAGGCAGCTAGTCAGCACCACCCACCGCCAACTCTTGGGCTATTCTTTTACCAACGAATAGTGGGATTGACCGTCACATTATAACGACCCCATGGCTGGGAGGGCGAGCATGTTTGGCGCGACTCGGGCGCAAACCCGCGACCCTCAGATTACGAAGCGCACGCCTTAACGCGCTAGGCCATGCCGGGCCTCTCTTCTAGAGTCGACTAATATAGTTTTCGATCACTAAAGGAAAGTATGTATATTTTAAGAAACCATCTTTAAATATCATTTTCTTAGTCTATTTTAGCCTAATTTACTATATAATGATTTTAACAGAGAATAAAAATGAGCCATGTCCGTTTCCTTCTCTATGCTTTCTTAGAAATATAGTCAAATTCAGTGAGATACAATTTTATACGTATATTTATCCTAGAGAAAAAATTATTGATCAGTTTATGTTTGGATTTCATGATATCTAATGATATTATTTCGTATTTTATTCCCTGTAACTGAGCGATTTGAGACGATTATTCAATCTTGAATCACGCTTACGTCAATTTTTTGTATCTTGTTAAAGGGTAATCTTTAAATTAAGTCTTACATTTTCTACAATGGATATAAAAACTATGACTGAGTTTATTAAAAGATCCATAGAACTTGTTTCATCATATTTGATGTCGATAAAGAAATTGAGATGGGAGAGACGGTAATGGTTATCACTCATGAATCTGTCTTCATTATTACTTTACAAACAGAACTGAAACCTCCACAAAGGGCTTTTCAAGCAGATGGTAAAGAGATATCCCATTAAATGTGATTATTAACACTAAGGGTCCTATCAGGTCATCCAGAAACGAGCACTGAAACTTTTCCCGATGGAAAAGAGCGATGAAACTAGTGTTCTCCTAAAGCAGTTGGTAGATACTGAAAGCTTAAATCGATTTCAGGTCAACCAAGTCTGCAGTAGCTAGTCAAGCACAACTTGTTTTGTTCTCTGAGTACACGTGCTTGTAGAGACTATATTAGGATTAGGGTGTACATAGATAGGCTTTACGAACCTTCATTCATCGTTCAACGGTTCGGAGTATCAGAGGCGAAAAAGTGGA
This sequence comes from Carcinoscorpius rotundicauda, assembly GCA_011833715.1. Taxonomy (NCBI): domain Eukaryota; kingdom Metazoa; phylum Arthropoda; class Merostomata; order Xiphosura; family Limulidae; genus Carcinoscorpius; species Carcinoscorpius rotundicauda. The sequence continues at coordinate 17,273,538 of CM022406.1, forward strand.
ACTCGTGGCAGCTTTGAGATCCCTCAGAATGACTAGGAATATGATAAACAGTAGTCAAATAGGCAATTAAAAACGTGAACTTTTTCGTTACTATTATGGAAACAGCTTTCAAACTTATGAAAACTTTGATAAATTGTGTATCCAAAGTCAGTATGAAGTATTTCTCTGTTTTATGTGACAACGGAAAAATCAGCACTAAGATCCAATCTCACATCTAAACACTTTAAGTATCCTTGTGGGCTTAGTGCAATATAATTTAACTTTAATACTGGACATCAGTTATTTCATTCAAAAACATCCATTTATTGAGAATACAACAACAGTTTTATTCAAGCCTAACAAATCTCCCTCTAGATTTTCTTAACATTTTATTTTAAGACACAATACCTTTGTAAAATAATGTTACATGTTTCTACAATTAATTATTTATTAATTAATAACTCGCAAAGCTGCACAATAGACAATGTGCCCTGTGCTCACCGCCGGCATCAAAAGTCGATTTTTAGCGTTTTAAGCCAGTAGACTAAGCCCCTGAACCATTGGAAGGGAGGAGCTTCAGTTGAAGTAAGTCAAATGTTTAACAACGCCTGAAAACATCGCAAGTTCAAAAATATCTCTCCTCCCCTTGCCTTTTGTGTTGATTCTTTACAGTGATCGCACCATCTGTCTGCCTTTAACTCTTGTTGTTATGTTTGTCATAATGAAGCCAGAGCTTAACGCGAACATTATAGTTGATTGTGTGATTGGGAAGAAATAGCTTTCTACTACACCATCGTGGTCTAAACTTCTCATGCATTCAGTACAAATGCTATTAAGTTGATTTGACTTTTTAGAAACTGCCAGCTTACGTCATATAGACCATGCTCAACCAACCAGAAGAAACATTTCTCTGAATAGAAATGCCTGTCTATACTTGTGAAGTTACCGTCGCTATCAAATAAGGGAAAATAGAAAGTAAGAAATGAAGGCGGTAGTCAGCCTCGCTAGATTTTGCACTGAGAAAGAAATACCCTCTGTCACAAGGAGCTTGAAAGAAGCACACACACACACACACACGTAAATGCATCCACAGTTATGCTATAAAGCAAAAGACGCGAACTTAATCCTACTGGCCCTGAACAAACTACATTGTAGGTTTGCATCTTCATGTTAATTTTGTGTCACTTCTTCTCGCAACACTTTTGCTTCAAGCTTTATATTATACAATACTTGAGAAATTAAAAATGATGAACTCGTTCATACCTTCATACCAAACAGAGGTCACGAGAATTGTTCTTCTGATAAGTCAAACAGAACTTTCAATTCATCTTAAGACTTAAATAGTTGTACTTGTTGTACATTTACAATGATACTGTTTTTAAACATCTGTTATACGTATCAGTAAACGTATGAAAACTCCCGCGAGTCTGAGTATCATAAAGGAGTATTGGAAGTCAACAGACGATAGTTAAAACTTGAGGTAATAAAAGTCTTCTGCACTCATTTTTTGCACATTTTATCATTGAAGTGTGAAAATCTCTTTAATGTGTAGGTTGTATACTTTGATTAAAATAAATGTATTTTGTAGTGTTTAATACTTGCAGAGAAAAACTGTTATGATACATTTGTAACTTTTACACAGAAAAGTTTTAAAGATAGTGTCGTTATTTTGAATGTGTGTAGATGAAATCCTAATGGTATATTTGTTGTGAACGTAACATATACAGAGAGTAAAGCTAAAAACATATTTGTTGTAAACTGGAAATCACATAAAGGTAATTATAATGTTGTCTTTCATAATTGTTTTAAATTTTAATACATGTAAATATTTGTAATAATATATTTGTTATAAGCTTAGTATACAGAGAAAAAAACACACCAAACAATGTACAGGTGATATAAATTTTAACGCATATAGAAAGAATTCTAATGCTACATTTGTTGTAAAATTTAATTTATATAGAGGGAATTCTAATCATACATTTGTTGTAAACTTTATATATATGTTGTGTGTATAATGTTATAAACAAAAACAGGCTCGAAGAAAAATCGCAAACGCTGCACCAATCGAAAGAATCCCCAGAGTACAGAGAAAATATAATCTACTCTAAACCTGACATTATAAGAGGTTTCGATTTTTTGTTTTTAACTCAGCCTTTCCTTTTAATTTTGTTTTTTATTTTACATGAATATTCAGTATTAATATATATATATTTAGGTGTATAATATATGTATATATACAGGAAAAAAGATATTTTTATTATTGAAAATACATAGGCAAACTAGCTTTTTTTAAAATATTACATGTTTTTCATGACTTATTAGCTACAAGTTAATACTATTATAACATCATTACCAGTAAGCAAAACGAAAATGTTTATACTTTGTATAGTATTTGTTTAAAGAACTCAGTATAAAGAACTGACCCAAACATTGGGCAAACCTGTATATATACCAGTGATTTCACATAATGGGGGGTTATTGCAGCACTGATGTCATTTTGATTACATTTTCTGTATGACTCATGTGTTGTTAGGGGCCCTGTAACCCACAAAATAATAGGCTCACGATCATTTTTCCGCACAAATAGTTTCAAAAATTCTAGGGTTACATATCTCTAAAACTTTGAAAAATAATGAACCACAAATAACATAATTATTCCCGTACTATAATTCTTCAGCATTTATGTTTTGTTAAATGTGTCTTTTATGCATTTTAGAACACATGAATGCTATTTCACAATAACCTGGAGACGGATTTGGAGGTGGGAATAATAACGTTAGTTCACCAGTTAAAAATTATATATACCTTCCATACTAAGCGTGTTCCTAAACACCTTTACACTGTTCTATAATGTTGTCAGAAAGCCAACGTACAGAATTTGAGAGGTTTAAAAGGAGTTACCAAGGTAATATTTTCAGTAATGTAATGGTTCTTCTGAAAATTACCAAGGTAATATTTCTAGTAATATAATGGCTCTTCTGAAAATCAAGGGAACGTGGGGAATTATTCTTCATCGTTGTTTCATAACAAACTTTTAAGAGACCTAAACAAAAGCATTCCTAATGCAGTAAGACTCACGTGCAACACGAGAGCACCAACCACACAAAAGACATGAATTCCTAACTGTACTAGTAGAGTTGATGTAGTAGAACATGTTATATAGATACACCAATACGTATACTGTACAGTTCTTTCGTATTCTAAGTGTTCGGTTTAGTACTTGTATTTCAGACGAGGCTTTGCCTTTTATATATTTCAGTATTTAATTTAGTTATTTAAGAGTTTTATGTCTCGGAATTTTACTTTTCTGTGGTGGTTTTAATTAATTTATTTCTCGTATATTCTTAAGGATGTTAATATGACTTTGGTAAGAGCTACTGTTTCCTTTCTTTGTCAGAAGTCGATGATATATATTTCATCTATAGGATTGTACGAAACAAAGCAGCACAGAAGGCAAGGTACATCATGAACTCACCAAACTTCAATGTTGGAAACCTAGAACAACAGGAATCTGTTAATGTCACCTCTGTCATTACGCATGCGCCGCCTACAACCCACGATGGAGCACAATCTGTACTACGACCGTCTTACTCCATTAACGGAATACTAGGGATTCCCAATTCTGATACAAACGGAAGTTTAAATAAAAGAAAAAGAGATGACGGAACAGATGCAGGTTAGTCCAGTAGTCTGAGGTTTATGATTTATATATATATATATATATTACCATGAGCTACAAATCGTTACACAAATATCATAAAATCTTTAGAGTAGGTAAAAATTAGAAATTCAAGTTTTAACAAAACGAAATTGTTTGATGGTAAGGAAATAATGTGTGTTGTATTACTTTTTCTACATATTGTTTTTTATTAAAATAAATCAATGTGCTGTGCACACGCGTCAGTCGGTACTTATTTGTCTCTTAATTACACAGGCTTGTGAATTTCAACTTTACAAAAGTTGTTTTGGTTTTAATAATGGATTTCCCATAATTCATCTACACAGATTTTTAAAATAATATTCTCTTTTGTTTTTTTACAAATTGGGAAGGAAACAAACTTACTTAGATTTAATTATTATTTTTTGTTTATCACAATGAACACTTTTTATTCGGTGGACTCAGCAAAAGGCTCGGTGTGGAGTTGCTATAAGAAAATACAAACACAAACATTTCTTATTATTTTATTTTTGTTAACAAAAAATACCAACTGAAGAAATGTGAAGAACATTGATGTGTATGGAATATGAATCTTCATTCATCCTGATTTTTTCGTGTGAAATCTACGTCTTTTAGTTTCAAACTACGTGTTGGGGTCTTACTTTTATGTATCATATTACGACGTTTCCTGAAAAATCTGCAAAGTGATAAAGAAAATGGATATAATTTTCAGATTTATCGTACAGGATTTGGTTTGGTTTGGTTTGGTTTGAATTTCACGCAAAGCTATACGAGGGCTCTCTGCGCTAGTTGTTCCTAATTTAGTAGTTTAAGACAAGAGGGAAGGCAGCTAGCCATCACCGCCAACTCTTGGGCTACTTTTTTACCAATTAATAGTGAGATTGACCGTCACATTATAATGCCCCCATGGAATAGGTGGGCATGTTTGGTGCGACTAGGATTAGAAACCGCGATCCTCAGATTGTGAGTCGAGTGATTTAACCCACCTGGCTATGCCGGGCCAAATCTGTTGTTATTCCCTTACTTGAATCGGTAATAAGTCTATTGGATTTATAACTCTAAAATCAGGTTTCGATATCCGCGGTCAACGCAACACAAATAACTTATTGTGTAGCTTTGGGCTTAAAAACAATTAAACAAACCGTTCTTACGTGCCTTGTGGTGACAAAAGTTATATAAATGTAATATAATTATTTTTAACCAATTTTTTAACACTTTGATTGAGAACATTACTTAAATGGTTTAAAATCTAAGTTTTTTTAACACTTATCTCAGGAATTAACATCACGCGAACATATATTTTATAAATTAAGCAGCTTTTAAATCTTTTCATAATAATATCTCTTTTTCGCTCAAACTTTCAATATTATCCGCCTGTCTTCGGAACGAAAATGCTTCAAATTTTATAATGGCTAAAAAGGCATTAATACTGTCATATATGTATGTACTTTTATTTTATCTGGTTTAGTATAATTTCATCTCCTTTTTCAAACACGAACTGAACACTTAATAAATGTTACAGTATTGCAAACCGTGGCCATTCGCAATTAGTTTATGTACAAGTCCTGATATTATAGGAGAAAAAAGAAAAACCTAACGAATTTAAAATTCGCCATTAGTAACTAAGAAATAGCCAAAACAGGGTATTCCAAGACTCAAATCAAAGCTGTTTCGCTACTAAATACATCCAACTTCATTGAATCTGTTGGATTTATATCTAATTAACGCAGCAACATTGTGACATTGGATGACAGTCTCTCGTGCAGTGTCCTGTGATAATCATCTTTTTTTATAAATTGCTTTTCTTGATGGATTTAAACCTCCAAATGCAGTAATTAATATTTAAAAAAGCATGCGGCAAAACGCCCTCTTTATTTTTTTTATCCTACTATACTGCCTGCAGAAAAGGAGTCGATCAAAATTATATCATAAAACGACTATTAAAGCATTAGATCCTAGTATATAAAGGACATTAGTAGTGTATGGACAGGATTAATTAATCTTTTTTTTTCCTCTCAGATGTGTTGGCAATTTTATAACACTTTTGACCGCAATTCTTGTGCTAAATGAAGATAAGAAATACTAATCATTTGATGTCTAAACGGAAAACTCCGTTTAAAAAGTGTTTATAAAGCTTACTCTTTTTACAGAAGGTAGGGACATTAATCAACAAGATATCGTATTTCGTATATTTCAAGTTTATCTAACACTAGTAAAGATGTGCGTTACCTCAAGACTCCTCATAACCTCTTGCAAACATCTAGTTTCTGTTAACTCTTGTTTATCATAACAGCAAAATGACTACGTTTGAAATTAATCTAACTGTTGAATGAAAAAAAAGTTTTTTTTAAAAGTCCACCATTTACCAGCACCGATTGAGCAAAAAAAAAAAGCTACATGCTTTATATATACATATATTCAGGTTGTGCTAAGTACACAAAAACTTAAGCTTTAATCATAATTTGTTGTTATACGTCTTCAACTCATTGTACTGCAAAGCTGCTCGAGTGCTCTCTATGCTCACCCTTCCAGACTTAGATACGATAGACAAGGTGGAAAACAACTATTCAACATCATCTTCAACCAGTTTGTTTGTTTGTTTTTTGAATTAAGCACAAAGCTACACAATGGGCTATCTGTGCTCTGCCCACCACGGGTATCGAAACCCGGATTTTAGCGTGTAAGTCCGCAGACATACCGCTGAGCCACTGGGGGGCCATCTTCAACCAGGCCCGACATATCCTTGTCGTTAAGGCACTAGACTCGTAATTCGAGGGTTGCAGATTCGAATCCCCGTCACACCAAACATGCTCGCCCTTTTAGCCGTGGGGGCGTTATAATGTGACGGTTAATCCCACTACTCGGTGGTAAAATAGTAGCCCAAGAGTTGGCTGTGGGTGGTGATGACTAGCTGCCTTCCCTCTAGTCTTACACTGCTAAATTAGGGACAGTTAACGCATATAGCCCTCGTGTAGCTTTGCGCGAAATTCAAAAACAAACATCTTTGCTCTGTCCACAACCAGTAGCGAGAACCATGTTGTATGTTGAAAGATCTCAGAGCTTTCACTGAACTATAGCGAAAGAGGGGGGGGAGTTATTCAACCATTTTATTTATCATTATTTTCCTTTTCACAATGTACTTGAAAAATAATTATTCGATGTCATTTCTGAATCGAAAACTATTCTGCAAATTGAGTTTCTTGGATTTCACATGAGCTTGGAAAATATCTGTAAAATTACATGGAAATTACAAAATTGTTTGCGTCAATATATCGTTTCTTTTGCTTATAACAAATTTTAAAGTTAACTTTGTTACGTTCGACTTTATTTTTAATTAATTGAGAAAAAGTGTTTAGACCAATTAAAATTGTTCCGAAACTGTCATCTTTTACTTACGTTCAAATTACAGTTGTGTGTGAACTGGTTTGTTTTGTGTTGTTTTTTTCATTTCTACGGTGACTGTAAATTAATCTTATCTTCCCACAACTAATTGAATAATTAATTCAGAGCGACTTAGAGATAAATACATTTATTCCCTGGAACCGATTGCATTCAGCGCTTACACAATTATTTGCGCTACTGATTTGTCGGGCCATTTATGACCAGAAACACTGCCTTTGTCTATATATAGGCATCAAGTTGCCAGTATAATTGTTAGAATTATTAAACCAGATTGATATTTCTTATACAGAATTCGTTGTCTACTTAACGTCATATCCTTTTATCATTTCGGTGCAGGGTACCAAATAAGGTTTTCTAGTGTTTCATAATTTGTCGTTCTATATATGCATTTTTTGACCCTATAAGTAAATGGTTTCAGACAACATAACGTTTTATATACTAATGAATTCACATGTAACAGTGATGGCAAATTAGTTAATTTTGATAATGTGAATTGCGTTAATATTTTCTCTGTTTATTATTACAGATAACAACGATGAACGTAACATATGTGGTGAACACTCTCTCGAGGAAGAAACGACGAAACGACAACGTACGCAGTACAACGGTGACCAACTATATACCAATGTGAGTATTCAATGTATGAACCTGTGACAGTATAACAAACATATCGAAAACGTGTTTAGTACAACGGTGACCAACTATATACCAATGTGAGTATTCAATGTATGAACCTGTGACAGTATAACAAACATATCGAAAACGTGTTTAGTACAACGGTGACCAACTATATACCAATGTGAGTATTCAATGTATGAACCTGTGACAGTATAACAAACATATCGAAAACGTGTTCAGTACAACGGTGACCAACTTTATACCAACGTGAGTTTTCACTGTATGAACCTGTGACTGTATAACAGATCTTCAATTTACTACACCAATCATGTTTACCATATTATAGAATTCATACACTAAATTGGATTATTTTTGCGTTGATTGATTGAATATGATATGCATATACAAAAAATACTGTTTATTAAAATTATTTAGTTTACGCTGAATCTTTATGTTCGCTTTCTTCTAAATCTTAATTTTTTTCAGTTTCTCTAAAAAGTTTCCAAATATTTCGTAAATAATTCAATGAGTACAAAATGTGCGTCTCAGGTTCTAAAACAATATCCATCAAGTTAGCGGGATATATGTGATTGCTTTTAATACAATATTCAACCAATTAGTACAAAAGAGAAAATGTTTATCTCAGTTTTAAATACAATACCCATTGAGTGCATAGTACGATAGCTTCGCTTACATTACAATACTTAACAAGCGAATGCATGTCTGAGTTTCTTATATGGAATCCAACCAATGTTTCAACTTTTAAATCTTCTGTCTATTCAAGCAAGCTAAAGGACAATGTACTCGTGAAGTATTAAATGATATTTATGGAGACATTTATCGTGTTAACAACTAAAAAACTGTTGCTATTTGTAAGGTCAATAAATTCACATAATATTATAATTTTGATAATACTAACGTATTTCATATTTGTCTGAATAAATCTGGATTTATATTAGAAACAGCCGATCATTGGACGTGAAAATGTCAGTCTGCGTTTGATAAGTCTACTTAAAGTCGTAAATCCAAACGTAGAAGACTAACGCGAAAAAATTATTACAACTCGTGTTTTTATACCAAAAAAGAAAGAACACGCCTTTGTAATACGTCACGAAAACTGTTGTAATATGAGGTGTTTATATCAGCCACAACATTCAGTTTTGAACACTACTGTTTTATAACCAGAAATCAGAAGCTCAGAGTCATCATTGAGAGTTGAATATATGTTTGAAGATAACGACTTCATGTTCTGCTCTGTGATAGTTGGGGAATAGTAACACGTTACACTGTTAGCACAACGTAATCTCCGAGAGTAAGTTTCAGTTAATTTAAATAAACTAAATGCACTTTATAAAACTCGTGATCACAGACTATCAAATAAGTAGGTATATATTGTATAATGTCATGTCACGTAACAAGATTTGAGGTAATATTCTGTTGGTTTTAAATTACATTAATTTGAAACAGATCCGTATAAACAGAGTAAAGGACAACATTTTTCTATTCCACTAGATGTGGCCCAAATGGGAAAAACATGAGGGTGACTTAAAATCCATAATGGCAGAATTACCCACGGTCCTACCCAACGGATCATCATACTCCCTCCAACAGTTTGCTTCCGCCCAAGACCCGGTTTTCTCTCCCGTCGTTACGTCGACAGGAGCGGAAAGCTTCAAACATGATGTCGCCACTATCGCCTATGATGGAACACTGAACGCCATTAACGCTCAACTACAGTCAACAGCAGTTTATGCGCCATCTCTCGGCAAGTCAAATTTCCCGTTACTATAGTAGTATAAGTTGTTTGTTTTTTGTTGGTGTTTTTTTTTTGGGGGGGGGGTAATAAACTATAGTTTTAACATTATACATGTACTATTGTACACCTTTACTTCCTGTTGAGTACATCTGAAGTATTACTTAATTTACACCTAGATGTGTAGGTACTGCAATCTGTATGGATTTAGACGTGTATGTGTTTCTTATGCAAAAATATTAAAACACTTGTCGTAACAGCAAGGATAAGAAAATATTCCTGGAAAATGGAACGAAAAAATTACCAAAAAATTTATTTATCTTTGTAAGGATTATATATTTTATATTATATATTTTTCACTAGACCAAGGTTTGAAGTCTCTAACCACAGACATAATCGATTTTTGTAAGTTATCGAGTAAAAGCAGTCATAAATCATGACTTGTTTAAGGTGTTCTATGGCTATGTGTTCATACATGTTCCGAACTAATACTATTAAGCCCGTGGTTCATTTTTCACTTTCACTGAAATGGACATCACGTGTGGCTGTATGCTTCTTTTGAAATGAAAGTTACAAACTGTTGTGGCTAAAGAAAGGCGGGGTTTCTCTATAACAATGATGGTGAATGGGCGGGGTTTCCCTTCTGTATATTCCGCATGACTAACCAGCGTGCAGACTTTTGAATTGGATAATAGTCAACAACAAATGTACATTTAGTTTTATATGATTTTGTTAGAAACGCATTAAAAATATTTGTTTAAGTCCACCAACAAATAAATACATTCATTTACTACATAAGTCTTACATATGAATATAAAGTTGCTGTCATTTACAAGATGGTCAGTTGTATCGGATTACTGTGCAGATCCATTAATTTTAACTAAAACATTAATTACTAATCAGTATTTATTTAAGCATACAGAGACTATAGTAGGTGACCTAGTTAACTGATATATACACGCACACTGATTGGTCAGAACTAACAGCAATGAAATCACACCTCGTGACACTTAATTCCCATAATGTCCTTCGAACTGCTTTATTCATTCAATGACAATTAATTGCGTCATCTGGTGAGGCTACGAAGCTTTAACAACAGATCAAAACTGTTCAGCTCCGAGGATTATTTCAAACTATATTACGAGTTCGTTTGTTTTCGAATGTAGCATAAGTTATATTTTTATACGACATACCTGGAATATCTTGCAATGAAGTTTCATCTTTTTTTATTTTTTTAGTTGACTGGAAAACAATATATTAAGTCAACGAACTTTCCTTGCATGAGTCAGCTAATCGATTATAAAGTACTCAGATGTCATAGATATGAAAAAAACTAGGGCGTGTAAAGCCAAAAACATTGCAGTTTTACGGTTATCATGCAGTGTTTACAGATAATGGAGTTTGCTCTCAGTCTCAATTCAAGCCACACAACTGTTCAGAGAGATCAACGCCCACAAGCTAAGATTATCTTATCCGTATTTCTGTTCCTTCTCTATCTGCCCAACCAATTTATATTTTTATGAATATAACGTGTTTGTGTGTATTCACGCACGAATGGATGCTAATTGTTCGAATACCAAGTCCACATCGTGTGACCTACCTGAAGAAAGATATTAAACCAAATAAATGTACAGGGAAAAATACCCAGTGCGAAACGTATACGTCTACTAGAACACGTGTAAAACTTAAGTCTTTGTTGTATCGAACTATTTATTTTTTGTTGTGAAAAAAAAAACACTCACCACATAAAAACAAGGTTCTTAAACTATTTCAAGGCAATTAAAAAATTACGACTGTTTCTAATATATATATTGATATTACCATAGAACACATTTGGTTAATAAGAATGCAATTTTGAGTGAAAAAAAAAAAATCGAAGATAGAAATTACTCGTATAACACGTGCACTTATTAAGCTCGTGAATCAAAAACTATTTCTCCACCACTGGTACAGCGGTAAGTCTACCGATTTACAACGCTAAAATAAGGAGTTCGATTCCCCTCGGATGACTCGATGTGACTTTGTTATAAGAAAAACACGCGATAACTATTTATTTATTTTTGTAGCTGTCACCCCAAAACATGGTTCCGTAAAATCAGATACAATGTAGTTTTTATAATTTTTAAAGACACTCTGAGAAACAAGAACTCAAGTATTTGTTTTCAAATAAATCTGAAATTTCGCAGAAAATTTTGACTTCCTTTATATATATGTATATAAACATTTAACATTTCCCGACTAAATTGGTTTACACTGTAACTGTATATAAAGCAACTTCGACTTGTTTGGAAGTGTAAAATATGAACGCAAACACTGCAGAAGTTCTAAGGAAACATAACAAAGAGCACCATTCGAAACATACCTTTCAGGAAAGGCTGCGAAACCTTCATTTTCCAAGGAATGTGTTTTATCATTTTTCTTGAGATTGTTAGACGTTGAACGACAAACACCATTCAGCAAGCTGTGTTATGATACATTTGTAGATATTAGTAGACAGTTATTTTGAAGAGCCTATGAAGCATAAATATTAACGTTTGTTTGTTTCTTTTTAATTTCGCGAAAAGCTATACGAGGACTATCTGCGCTAGCCGTCTCTAATTTAGTAGTGTGAGATAACACAGGCAGCTAGTCATCACCACCCATCACCAGCTCTTAGGCTACTCTTTCACCAACAAATAATGGGATTGACTATCACATTATAACGCCCCCACGGCTGAAAGGGCAAGCACGTTTGGTGTGACGGGGATTCGAACCCGCGACCCTCAAATTACAAGCCGAGTGCCTTAGCCACCTGGCCATGTCGGGCGAAATACATACGTATTAAGATTTAAAGGGTGTTAAGTTCTAATATTCTTGGCTCATGTCGTCATGTGTTTTAATTCAGTTTAAAGCACAATACTCTTCTTCACAGTAAAATATAGGCTTGAGTATAAACACAGTTTTCCTTTATACGATCAATTGCTGTTCATTTCAGATTATACAGAATAGCCTATTCCTTCTTTATAGTTAGTTGCTTTTACCGAAATAACAAAGATATCCTACATCGGAAAATGAAAGCTGTACTTCAACCAGTCGTAAAGCACTCTTCTGAAATGCAAAAGATGAGAGGTGGGTGGGTGTCAATAACACTTACACTGGAAATGTTTCACACAATTCACAAACATCTATTTAGGGTAAAATATATGTGTAAAAACGGCTGGTTTGGGTTGAGAAATTTTTTCGACCTTCTTCGGTCATCGTTGTTCGCTCTTCTACACAAATTTTTTATCAACCCAAACCAGCCGTGTTTATATATATATATTTTTTCTCTACAAGTGTGTTTTATCGTCATCACTGGTTATCTATTTAGAGTGTTCTTTTTAAATGATCAGAAATTTTTGCGGGAGAAAATTCATCTGATTATATAACATTGAATATACATAATATTTTTCCACAAAACCCTAGACTGCGATGCCTTTAACCTCAACGTAAATACGCCACTGATTATAACGGAAGGCAGCAAGTCACCTATAACCACTACAGATATAAAGTCAAGCGGAACGCCATTATGAAAACTACGTTTTGAGATTTTGTAGATGATGTGACGCTACTAAATGTTGTTTATTTTGGGGAAGGGTATATAAAAGCCATTTCGAAAGGAAAATATTCATACACTCAGATCATAAATATAGGTTAAGGTCAAATATTAGAATTTCCAAGACGGAGACATCTCTTGTATTCAATGGCACTGAAAAGCAATGGATTATGGCTTAACTTGGAACACCAGAGACATTTAGAAAAAGGTGTGCCAAAAGTCATACTCCAATCTTCGTAAGCAAAGAGTAGTGTCTTGCAAGAAGTAAGAATGCATTGACATAAAGGTCAAGTAAGGCGTGCGACTCGTAATCCGAGGGTCGCGGGTTCTCACCCGCGTCGCGCCAAACATGCTCGCCCTCCCAGCCGTGGGGGCGTTATAATGACACGGTCAATCCCACTATTCGTCAATAAAAAAAGTAGCCCAAGAGTTGGCGGTGGGTGGTGAAGACTAGCTGCCTTCCCTCTAGTCTTACACTGCTAAATTAGGGACGGCTAGCACAGATAGCCCTCGAGTAGCTTTGTACGAAATTCAAAAAACAAACAAACACAAAGGTAAATGTTTTAAGCAAAAGTACGTAACCTAATCACGAAAGATTTCCGTTCAGAAACAAAATCCACAGTAAGACTTCTATTTGTATTTTTCATTCAACCGTTAGATATTAATATTTTTCAACATGAAAACATACCGGTAAAGTGGCTAAATGCAGCATCTATCGATGACGGAAAACGTGCAAGGACTTTGGACTTTTTGACGTGAAAACAGTTGCTTCTGTTTACAGAGTGACAATCAATAATCTAATAAAATCTAGTTTTATTTGCACACACGCACACGCACACACACACACACACACACATATATATTTACTATGTCACGAAACTGCATAGATATCTCATTTCCCCGAAGGAGAGCGTTAGATCCCCTGGAGAAATCACTTGCTTTCACAACTCGCATCACTATAGAGTAGTGGGTCGTCTATCAGTCAGTCGCATAAGGGACGCTTAACTTTGCAATTTGCACTGTCGTGACGTCAGTAAAGCGTGGACATGCCACGAATCACGAGAAGTATGTGCTGTATAAGCTACAACACAACATATGAACTTCAAAAGCAAGAAATAAAAATATTTGTTACTTCATCAAATTTTGGTTTTATTTACTGTAGAAACAAAACATTTTTCCAGAACTCTGTGTCAGTGCTTCTAGTATCCAATCATTAGTGGTGGTTTTTACAGTACAATTTAGTCAGTAGTTATTTCTACTGGTTATCGCAATTGTTACGTATTACAATATCAAAGTATGAAACTGAGTTAAATTGTAGTTTAAATTTAGAAAGTTAATTAAATGTAGAGAGTATCAAAGTTGTGATTTTGCCAACAAAATTGGTGAGCACAGTTTTCTTTCTCGACACAAATATATTTTAATATAATACAATTTACAATAACGTTTATTAGGAATAGTTATTTCAAGTAATGATTTATATTCAAACATTTTACAAACAATAATGAGTCTTCTCTCTGGTATGGAACTGAATATTTTATCGACGGTTCACGATGAATGAATTAATACCGAGCACATACAGGTACACTTACTTAACAGGGAGCTAGTCTGCTCTTCACTGATCACACGCTACTGTTTCGCTGCTGAAGTTATATGATGTCTTCGTAAGAATTCTAGCGTATCGCAGTTATCTCTTACTGCGTTGTTTTAGTTAATTTTATAAGATTGAGAGGCGAATTTCTATAAAGTTTAGCTAGCCCAACAATATCGGCGATCACTATTATTTAAATACTTACACGGTACGTTGTTTATTTTTACAGTCGAGAATCTTCTACAACTTTCGTGAATAGGCTAAAATTTTGCAATATACATTTGACTTATGAGTCATGTTATAAATTACATGCATTTCTAAATACATGTTTAACTAAAACAAACATTGATATTAAGATAAATAAACATTAGTAAATCTGTTACATCTCCTTCCTTAGAAAATTAAAAATTGTTTCACGCCAATTTACATTAATATCAAGCAGTGTATTAAATATAATACATTATCAAAGAAATATACAACTTCAGTCATCATTACAGTATACAACACAAATAATACAAATAACCTTATGATCATAAAATTGCACAGTATGTGAAAGTACTTAAACACAAATGTTATTTTTTTGGTAAAGGCCCAACACAGTCAACACTCACACAACTGTGGTGTTCTTCAGAATTCTGGAGAGGTTTCGAAGGAGCAGCAAGAATTTTCTGGTTTGGATTTCCTACCAACTGTCATGACGACAAGTTTTATAAAAGTGAGAAACATCTTGTTTAACATTTGGCCAAACCAAATGTCTTGTTGACACCTAAATGATCTCTCATGGGGAGTTCATTGGCAACGTTCAATATTTCAGAACAATATTTCAGCTTTGGGGGCAGCTATTTGGTAAACTAGAACACAATCCTCTGAAACTGGTAGATCTGGTGGTCTCCACTTTCTCGTAAGCACATCATTTTTGAAAAAATACTAATAATTTGAAATTTTCTTTATCGTATCCAAAAACTTTATGAGACAAATCAATAATACCATCCTCCGAATACGTGTACATCCTTTGTTTTTGGTTTAATTTCTTATCCTGAGCTCGAGTCAGAGCAAAAAAGAAAAACAAACCTGGATTCTCCTCTACAACAACATCATCCTTGGATGAAACAGTGAATGGCTCGCTAACCAGTTTGAGCTCAACAACAACTTTTCTCCAAACCAACTTGTTTCCCAACAATAATTATACATTCTTAATTGGTTGAGTAGGTCTTACTCCAACAAGAACTGGTCAGGAAACTAGATCTAATGATAAATAAATGATATAGAGAAAGACATTAAGAAAGCCACCCTCAATATTTTGTGCAATACGAGATTTACCAGTGGCAGAACAGGAATCTATAAACAATATTCCGAAAACAACAACTGAGTTGCCTATTTCCTTGAGAGTCGAATTTCGAGAATGCTTAGCTGCTGCAACAATACTGGTGATCAACAGAGTACATTTTTTTATTCTTGCACTCGAGAATCTTCTACAACTTTACTCAATAAGCAGGAATTTCGCAATATACTTTTAACAGTACAAGTTACATGAATTTTTAGATATGTATTTAACTGAAACAAATATCGATGTTAAAATAAATATATAATAGTAAATCCGCCACACAGTACATTATATTTTTAGTAATTGTT
This sequence comes from Carcinoscorpius rotundicauda, assembly GCA_011833715.1. Taxonomy (NCBI): domain Eukaryota; kingdom Metazoa; phylum Arthropoda; class Merostomata; order Xiphosura; family Limulidae; genus Carcinoscorpius; species Carcinoscorpius rotundicauda. Next base: position 17,289,766 of record CM022406.1, read on the forward strand.
TCTGTTGTTCATGCCCTCAGTATCTCAGCAGTAAATATAATAGCTTGTAACGCTAAGATTGGGTTTCGATGCCTGCAACAATGGACAGATCGTTGTGTTGCTGTAAGCTTAACAAGAAACGAAACAAAATATTGTTACACGCAGTCGTTTAAGATTTTTCTGGGTGATAATTCACCCCGTAACTAGGTATAATAATTAACCGTTTCTGTTGGTAGTGGTTAGGGCAGTAAGATATAACGTTTTTAATTTGTTTGTTTGTTTCTCACCTAATCACATTAATTCACTCCAAGGTACGGTCAACACTACAAATTATACATCACATCAAAATGAAATTATATCCATTAGTAACTTTAACATACAAGATTTAAAGCCAACTTAATACAATTTATTTTCCCTTTCAGGCTCTTACTGTCTGCAACAGTTGTTTTAATATATTTTCTTTTCCTTTTGTTCGCTAGAATTTAATGATGAAAACATAAAACTGAACTTTTTTTATTTCCTTCAAAAAAAAGGAGTGACATTATTTTTACAACTAAGCTAATAATTCGGGCCTGACATGGCCAGGTGGGTTAAGGCGTTCGACTCCTAATCTGAGGGTCGCGGGTTCGAATCCCTGTCGCACCAAACATGCTCGCCCTTTCAGCCGTAGGGGTATTATAAAGTGACGGTCAATCCCACTATTCTTTGGTAAAAAAGTAGCCCAAGAGTTAGCGGTGAGTGGTAATGAATATCTACCTTCCCTCCAGTCTTACACTACTAAACTAGGAACGGCTATCGCAGATATCTCTCGTGTAGCTTTACGCAAAAATTCAAAACAAACCAAACCGTTTGGTAAATTTCAGTTTAGGCATTACAAACTTTTAAGAAATACACATTGAAATTAATGAAATCAGTTTATCTCAAACAATTGTTGTGGAAGCCATATTGTTCATTGTTCAGATAATTCCTGGACAATTTTGTTAATGTCAAGAGAGCAGGAACAATCGCCTGGCAACAAGACAGTCCTTCGTAATCTTATAATGACTTCCGCCACTTAAAGTTTTGTAACTTTGATTTATTACAGTTAAAACGTCATTCTTATCCGGTGAATAATTTATTTATGTTTTGCTGCTATTGTCAGGAACTCATAATCATATTTCTTTTCTTTTTTTCTAAAATAATTATTTATAATCAGTTATGTCCATACATGTCTTACCAAAATAATTCTTGAGGAATATACTTTACGTAATCTTTCTCAAAACTGTCACCTAATTTTAATTCAGTCGCATCGGATAACATCACATAGAACTTTTATTGTTGTTATGTTTTTCTTATATATTCACATATATAAGTATCATATTTCTAGCGTTCTATACATTTTCTGATACAATTTGATATTACACTGTTCGGTCACACTGGGGTTATACTTTAGTTTTAAAGTCGATAAAATGTGTATCCGGTCGACAATTGTTACTTCTAGTTTTGTATTAAATAGCTTTCGTCATCTCCATTATGGTTATTTATCTCTTATATCTGATTTATCATCAAATAAATATCTGTATACAGTCTTACATGTTATCTTCAAGTCCTTTAGAATCTTTAATATGCTCGTTTGTTTTAGTCGTCTGAGATCGAAAAAAATCATTCTAAATTAATATTGATTTTTTTCTGGTATCAACTATCTTATCTCATGTTAGAATATCTAATACCCAACATTACTTCGCCGTAACCTTACAACAATCCTTATCTCTTCAGAGTATTACATCTCAATAAAAGTCTGGTCGTTGTTTCTCAGCCTCTATATCTAATTCTCTCAATGTCAAACTAAAACTGTCCTTAACGTGTCTGGTACTTCATGAAAACTCCATTAGTCTTTCACTATCTTCTATAAACTCGTTTGACCTAAAAATTCTGAACACATTTCTGGCTGTCTGGTATTGAAACTGATCGACATGACAGCTAATCTTTACCAAAATTTAAGTTTATTAGTACCACAAAATATATTTTTAACAGCTAATCTCGAAACTAGTGTCCAGTCAAAATACCTGAGGTTTTTGTCCCCACAGGAAGTGGATCTTTAACTCCCCTGACTCCTATCAACACGCAAGAAGTGAGGCCCGTTACGGGTCAACCAATCAACTTTATAGATACTAGTTCTACGGCATTACCATATCAAACAGGTGTGTACAATGGTGCTCCGACAGATTTCTGTGAAAATTAACTGACCATCATTTGGTGAAATGAAACATTATCAGAGAATTTGTTTGTTTACTGGTTCGGTATAACAGAAAAGAGAAATATTCTGTTTCAAAGTTGTAGTATTAATTTAATTACAACACGTAAATATGTCGTTTATTCCTTAGAATTTTGGAATATGTTTTACAATAAAAATACTTTTTACAGTTTTTTTATCTACCAATCAAATATCTATAATTCGTGTCTATTTTCGTAAGATCGTTAATTGTTGTTATTTTATTTTTACTTTATTTTAAGTTTACTTGTATTATGAAAAATCAGGGTATTGTTTTAAACAATACCAAAGGAAATACTCAGATGTTAATAACAACCTTTTGAAATATTAGTATGAAAACCCTTTGTTATTGTGGTCGCGTGTTTGTAAAACGTTACTATGAAAATGCGTTTACAGTTGCACTGCTTACAGTAATTAGTAGCATGTGGCATTTCGATGATTCAAAGGTAAGTTCAAGGATTCAAAGTGCTAAAAATCAGGTTTCGATACTTGCATAAATAGCCCATCGTGTAGTTTGTACTTAATAACAAACAAATACAGAACGTCTTTTTTCAAATTTAATATATCATTATGAAAGAGAAACCATTTTTATGTTTTGTAATATTTTGATTTTTTTTTAGAATTGTATTTTTATTTTCTAGTTTAAAGAGATTTAGCTATATTTATCTTTACTTTTATTTATTATTTTCTTCCTTGTTACATTCGGAGAGGAATGTGCGGTGGCGGTGTCAAAGCCTGGGTGTGGGAAAAATTCTAACCCGGTTGTCTGTGTCTTTCGTATGATCTTACTAACAAATTAAAGACCTTACACTATGACATACAAAAAGTAATAACTTAACCTACTTATGAGCTTAAACGTTTTATACTAAATGAAGAATCTGATAAAACCATTTTCGTTCTGAGTTTATTGAAGCATACGTACCTTTACACGATACTGATGTGAGTGTATATTGAAACATATGTACCTTTACACGATACTGATGTGAGTGTATATTGAAACATACGTACCTTTACACGATACTGATGTGAGTGTAGTTTATATCCTAACTATACATATACATAACCAGCTATTTCTTGTTTCTATGCTTTTTGTTTTCAATAGCTGATCTGACTTTCTATTAACAACTAACAAATATGTTTCCGAGTAGTTCATTACTTTTGGATTTTTTTTAATTATTAATGAAAATAACAAACACAAACGGCATGATATTGTAATTTTAAAATTCATTTATCTTAGCTATGAGTGCATGTTAAGTAAAAAAAACGTCAGCAATACTTTATGTTTGCAGTATTTTGCAGTTTTCTCAATGTATTTAGATACGATTAATCATAATTTGCACGCAGTCTTGTTTTGTTTTATCTGCTTAACCTTTTACAACTAACCTGTAGATAACAACACCTTTAGTTTTATCTTCCTTTGCGCAACCTTTACTTTAATCGTTTCTGTTTGCATGTGCGTAGTGATGACGTATTGTGACGTCATACCCTCGCATGTACTTCCTCCACTGGGCGGAAGTGATATTGAAAACAGTCCATCTCCAGCGAAAGCAGACACACCTACCTCGCCGTCTTTCACCATCCTTCAGCCAATTCAAAATACAACATTTAGTGATGGTACAAGTGGTTCATATGATTCCCTCAACAGTTACGGGCAATACCCAGGCAAGTGACGTCGTTATCGCAGCGCCTCTCTTTATATTGATTTTTAAATTCTGGTTGTTTATGTTCCTGAGCGGTGCAATCAATATTAACTTTAAAATGACATAACATGATTAATCAAGTTTTGTGTTTGGATAAAATGTAACATAAATAGTAATTACTTAGCTTTTATTTATTCTTTTTCAGATATTGCTCATAAACTGCTATATATGTATATATACTCTTCAAAAAAAGAAACGCAAAAGGCAAAATTTGAGACATATTGTCAACAAGTTTATTCCGGGTAATTCTGTATAACATGTGTGAAGCTTTTCACACTCACTGCTAAACATCCAAAGTCTGCAAAAGCGAAATCCACGCTCTCTAGTTGAAGTTTAACGTCACTCAACGTCAATAACGAGCATGCTCCCCGTGAGCATCAATAACTGCTTGGCATCTTCTGTCCATGGAAGCGATGAGATGACGAATCACATCCTGTGTAATGGCTGTCCACTCAACCTGCAAAGCTGCTGCAAGCTGAGGTGCAGCCTGCGGTTGAGGTTGTCGCCGTCGCAGACGTCGGTCCAACTCGTCCCAAAGATGTTCGATGTGGTTTAAATCTGGTGATCTGGAGGGCAGGGGAAGAACGATGATGTTGTGGTGTCTCAGGAAGACAGTGGTGAGTCGGGCTGTGTGAGGACGGGCGTTGTCATGTTGAAAAACGTCGTTGACGTTCACCATGATGGGTTGCACATGGGGCTTAAGAATCTCGTCGACGGTTGCATAGGGTCTGATCGGAAATCCTACGCAGCCCTAGTATGGTTGAGACAGTAGATGTCGTAGTGGTGGTTCTATCCCGAAAGTGACGTAACCGGATGTAGCGATCTTGTGCGGGCATGGTCACACGAGGTCTGCCAGATCGTGGACGGTCACAAGTTGATCCATGTTGTTGGTGACGATTCCATAGCCTTGTGATGGTGCTTGGGTGGACATTCACAGCTCTGGTAACATTTGATCTAGATTCGCCTGCTTCCAGCGACCAATGGCGTTGTTGCGTTGTGCTTCAGTCAGTCTTGGCGTAACTGTATTGAGTGTCGGTGGCTCAACACTGAGCTGTGGAAACCGATAATCCGTCACTTTTATAGGGATTTTGCACATGTTGCACTTGCAGAACATGCAGATCTCTCAAACAAATTTATTGGACACGAATGCGTTTTGGCGAAAAATCCGTTATTTTCCTCCGTTTTCAAAGTGCACAACTTTTATTGTCATTTTGGTCTGACAATCAGTGCCTTAACACGTGTAACATCACATACTCTGAGCTTGTAACGTTATTACACATATTTCTCTTCCAAATAACAAAAATATCCCTTTTGCATTTCTTTTTTTTGAAAAGTTTATATATGTTGCTATAAATACATTTTTGTTTCAGGTTATCAAACATGGAAGGATATGTTTCATATTTTAATTTATTACACTGTAAAGTGAAAGAAGAAGGAATTCTCAACATCCGCGGTAGTTGAAATACTTTTAGGCAAGATTAGAGCAATTTAATCTATGAGACATTTTGTCCCTTTTTTATGAGCTATATCTTTGTGCGTCAGCAATGTCAAACGTGAAACACGAATACACCCAATTCTGTTTTACTACACACCAAGATCTCTGCCAGTCAACGCACAAATTTAAATTCCTTTAGGCATGATTAAAGTAAATTAACATATGAGGGCTTGAGTGTGATCAAATACATAAACCTAAAGGGTATGATATCTTAAATCTATAGCTCTAATTACTCGTATATCTGAAATTGGTCAAGATATGACGGAACTATGAGCTGAACGTTTGTACTTGAAAAAAATAACAATAACTAAGAGCCATTCCATGAACCGTTGTTAAAAATATATATATATATATATATTTGGTTGCTAAATCTCTTTGGAGCGCTAGGTATGTCCAAACATTATTTTGTATTGAAAGAATTTTGCAATTAAAAATTAAATAGGGTACATAATGCAAATTACATGTGATAGAACAATGTGTTTTGTGTAAAAATGAAAAGGTGCCTAATGCAATGTTGTATTGATATAACACAATGCAATTGGGTGTCAGAAAACCAACCTGAAAGTGCCAAATATATAGGTTTAGGAAGTGACGCGATTGTAGAGTGTTTTTTGACTCTCAGGATTACTCTTCCTGGCCATCTTGAGTTCACAGGTTAAGCCAAACCTGGAATAAGCGTGATTAAATCACTCATTTCCGAACTAATAACTCAAATATTTGCAAACTTTTCATAAATAACTCAATTTTTTTTCCATTTAAAATTACCATATATCGCGAGCGAGTCGAAGAGAAACAACCGTTTCTCAACACTTCTGGTTATCTGGCCTAAAGATTTAAAGCCAAAACAACTGTCAAGATTGGATTGGTTTGTTGAGTTTAAAAGCTATTGGTGAACGTGACAGCTTCGGGGAAGAAAACAAAGTCCACACGGCAAGCGTATAGAAATCAAAGCGTTAGTTAAAAACAGCTAAGTTTATAAGGAGATCGCAGTTCAGTTTCACAAGCAAGACGCTGAAGATGGTTTGCAAAATTGGTACTGCTGACAATAGAAGTAGTCGAGGAAAAAAATCCATGTCATCCAAAAGTGATGTAGGCTTCCTCAAAGTCAATTTTCTGCGTAATAGATGATGATCCAACAGAGAGTTTGCAAATGACATTGCTGTCAGAACAGGTTTAAACGTATCTATCTTCAAGAACAGTAAGATACTTACTGTCCCAAAATGGTCTTGTAAGTTCTCAGAAACCCTTACTGAGGAAAGACAACAGAGCAAAAACAAAAGACTTTTTAACCTGCAAAAAAACACGAAATAATGAAACGATCAAACTTAAAAACAAAGTATTCTTTACAGATAAGTCAGTGTTTGTGACACAATCAACGAATGTTTGTTCGAAGGAGAAACAGCAAAGATTTACAACAGTCAGCGTATAACAGCTACAGTAAAATATGGGGGGCGGGAGTATCGATACAATTGTAAGGCTGTATCTCATCCAAGGGCGTCATGTATTTACATAAAATCGTAAATACTTTGACTGCCAATAAATACATGAAGCTGCTTATACACTATGACATTCCTTTAGGAACCCGTCCCATTGTACGAGGTTTCACCTTTTAACATGACAATAACCTCAAGAATGCAACCGATGCAATGAAACCGTATTTGTACCGCAATGAAACTGGTGGAACACTCACAAAGACATGGTGGCCTTCACAAAATCATGATGTGAACATCATCCAGGCCAGATGGGATTATATGGATGATGAGAAAGAAACAGCAACCAATTGAACTGTCAAAAGTGTTACAGAATACTTGGAACAACACTACACGGTTCTTCATTGACGAACCATGTAGGAACATGAAAGCACGATGTCAAACTCTATACAAAACCACATGCCAAATACCAGTATTCTGAGCAATGAGTTAATTTGTCTTTGCATGTTTTTTTCGTGATGCGTTTTGCTTATTTTTTTCAATATAGTTTGCACTATATACTCACTTTGACCATTACTGCCATTCATATTTTCAACACTGTTTATGTATATAGTATTGGAAATAAATATGGACACCCAATCATATTGTGTGGTGTCAACACTAGGCATTACTTCATTTTAACACAAAGTGCATCATGTCGTCTTCTATACCCAATGACATCTAAAGCTCCGTTCTTAAAGCTTTCATATAACACAAGCATAAATCGAGCACGTTCCATGTTCAAATTCATGTTCAAAAGATTTAGAGAAGTAAAAGTGTCAAATCTCAAACATTATTTTTGCAAGAGAACACATATAAATATATTAAAAATGTGAATCAGTTGTATCTAACACTTAAAGAATGCAAGCAACGTGTAAAGATTCCGGTTTGAATATAGAAGACAATTAAAATTATAAGAATAAATAGTAGTGAAACTTACTTACACACTTCAGATGAGTTGAAAGGATTTATGTTAGCTTTAACTGTTGACATTGGAGTTTGAGTTTTCAATTCATATTAACTTTCGACCAGAACTCAAATAAAAATTACAAATCAACCTGATAATTGGTATAGCTAATTAAACATATTTTTGTTAGTTTCTTAACTTACAAAGATTATAAAAGATTGTTTAGTTTGTTCGGTACATTGAAGTAACTTATAATAGTTGGAAGGTTAGTATTGCGGTTTCTAGCATTCAGAAAACTTTCCAGTTAGTTATATACGAAGATAGGTGGTATCTGTTTATGAGTTATGTGTTTGACACGGGTATGTTATAGATATGTAATTGTGCGTTATTTAACAAAGGCGTGGAATTACTCTGTGAATACAGCTGTTTCTGTCTAGTGCAATGCTTACAAAGTTAAAACATACTTTAATTTGAGTGATGTCCTATTTTATTTGTCAGTGTAACCAATCTTGACAATAAACATCTCTTTTGTATGGACTCGCCTCTCTGCATTTGTCTGCAGATACGTAGAAAGTATTAGTAGGTAGAAATATACCGAATTGTGGAGTGAAAATAAGCAACTTAGTGAAAAGAAACGTTAAATTACAATAAAATGAGCCTTGTTATTGTACTGATAGTCTATTGTTTATTTTCTCTAGTGGTAGGGACTGGAGTTCCGGGTAATGAATATGGCTACACGTCACAATACTCGCAATATCCATCAGCAGCTGTCGGATATGGAACTTATGGCTATGGGCCAGGTGGAATCCTAAGTAAGTTACTGTTAGCCAACTAATTTTACTCATTCTTATTGTTGTCCTTGTGTTTGGATATTTTCTGAAACATTGTATTTGGAGTAAAATATTACACAAATAATTCGGAAGCTCAAGCGATTAAAATTGTATATTTTATTCTCAAAGTTTCGACTATATACTTTTATGAAGAGGATGTTGTACAGTGACTTTTTAAAAGGATTCAAAGATTCCAAACTTAATACAGATCCATAAACCAAGCATTGGAAACTTAAATTTGTGTTGCCATAACTACATATGAACACTTCTGTATATACTGCATCAGATAAAATGCAAAACATTTTTAATTAAACCTTTTATTATTGAACTGTATCCTAAATGTATTCTAAACATATCTGAGCTAATAGTTCCAAATTTTAGTGTAAAACTAGATGAAAGGCAGCTAGTTATCACCATCTACCTCCAACTCTTGGGCCACTCTTTTACCAACGAATAATGGGATTGACCGGCAATTGTGACGGGCAATCCCACAATTTATTGGTAAAAGAATGGCCCAAGAGTTGGCGGTGGGTGATAATGACTAGCTGCCTATCCCTCTAGTCTTACACTGCTAAATTAGGAACGGCTATCGCCGATGTTATCGTATTGCTTTGGTCGGAATTCAAAACACACTTTTTTTATGTGCTTGATCGTATTTTAAGACCATGTATTCTAAAAGTACATCACAAAATTGTTTTATTATTTTTTTCTGTGGTTTATCGTGTGTTAAGAATCACTTTAAAATACTTATTGTTTTAATTATACATTTAACTTAATTGGTTTACAGACATTTCATATGACTTTCTTATTCTGAATTAACATCGTATTAATATAAATATATCTTTGTTTTATTTTCTATTAAAATGTAATTAACCTTTTTTTTTTTATGTAGACTCGTCCTATTACTATACCCACAGTGCACGACCAGCATCATCGAACGTCCCTGCATTGAATGACCCTTCAATCAGTCCGAATGCCTTGAAATCAGAAAGATGCTAGTTCGTACCAGTAGTTTTCACTGTACTTTCCATAGGATATAATTGGTGAAAACAACTATAGTGTCGAGCTTTATTACTTGATAAATAAAAGTTTCCCAAACAATGAAACAGGCTTGACTAAGACCCACGATAGGCGTTCTACCTCTACCCCTAGACTAAGTCATCCTAAAGAACAAAGAAAAGAAAAGATGGAATATTGTATAGAAGTTTAAGATGTCTGTTGTCTAAACGTGCAGGTCATAGCATTGTACACCTGTAGAAGCAATGGACCATGATGCTTTCATTGTAGGCGTAACAACTCATGGGAATGCTTCGGAACTTGTGCTGCAAACGATGTACATTAGAGGTCACTGAACCCTCGAATATTCGCAATGAAATTATGGTATTCTAGATTTAAAAATTATAATGTTCTACATCATTAATATGTTTTGTATGCTCATTCAGATTTTTTTAAACGAATTATTACCTTTAATTTACATTCATTGAAACCAAAGATGATTTATTATTCACATTACACTTTCCTATACCTTAGGATAAAAATTATAGAAAATATCTTATTTCATCCTCCACTTAATGTTATTTCTTTATGTTAAGGAAATTGACTGTTTACTCATATTACATTTAATAAATAGTGATTCAAAGTTTATACAGAAGTGAGAAATATCCGCATCGCAAAATAGATATTCTACAGTTAAAACTGTAGAATACAAAACCACATATATTGTAAATGGCATGATTAATCTAACTATTTTGAAACATGAATTTTATGTAAACTTGAAAGGGTATTTTTACATCTCAAAAGTGTTATCTTTCTCAAGAATCCACGATGCAGTAAATATAATTCTTGTATAGAATAGTCACACTTTTTATAGTCATATTTATACATAATGTTTTGCGTAAAATTTTCTCTGTATTTTACACATCGGAGGTCACATAATTTGTTATATTTATAGGAACGTTCCAAGTTTATAGATACCAAATATTGACTATAAGAAATATTCGATGTTTTTCTAATTATTTTGACACAGTTTATATATTAACCTAATGCATCAGAACAACGTTTTTATTTCGATACGTTAGTTCAAAAGTTTCGTAATGTGTTAAGAAACTAGGTAAAATTTAAGACAAGTATTTAAACGATTTCCAACAATTCGTTCATAATGAGAAACTTCGCTTCAGCAGTCAGACTAAGTTCATTTGCTCATGACAACATATGGTGGATTTGCTGCCATCTGTTGACGAGCAAAGTTATTGAATATACAATATCTTAAATATAACAGTTTTCACAATATAAAATATTCATCATCGATCTTGAAAAAAGAATAATCAGTTTTCAAAATAAGAGAGATTTAAATAAGTCTTAACTATCATTCAGGTAGTGATAACTAAGAATTATTGGTAATATTTTTAATTCTGTGCCTTTCTTGTTGTGTTTTTATTGCTAACTTGATACAAAGTATTTCTGGCATAAATTATATGTTTTCAAGATACTCTCTGTAATAATTAAAAGTACTAATATTTCAAACTCTCGGTTTACTACGCATGCACTCTTCTTAAAAGCTATAGACTTTGTTACTTAAACATTAGTACCGTATATTTAATGGAATTTGTATAGATTTTATATTACATTATATGTTCCTATTTATGCATGACGATAGACGAGATCATTACGTATGTCTCAGGAGATGTCACTTACAGGTCTATAAATAATAACCTACATTACTGAGTGTATATAGAAAAGGTATAACAATGTACGTAACTTCGGGCTTACCGTAACGAACTGATCACGACGTTTCTTAGCTTCGGATTTGTGACATTTATGTTGCGTAAATAGATTTTTCACGTGATTATAACTAAATCCATTAACAAACCTTCTTCCAAGCAGTCACAGAGAGTACTTGTTTTGCATAGCTTCAGTGATAAGCTGTGCAGTAACTTAACATTGTTCATACAAAAGCATGAAAAGAGTGAGGGTTTTTAGATAAATAGGAGATTAAATTATATACGTATGTATAAATCTCTTTATTATGGTTACTCACGTGGTACTATATATCACTGTTGATTCATTCTAAGAAGTCTCAAGTTCAAGATAAATTTGTTGTGTTGTTGTTTCTAAGAAGGAAACTAGAATAGCACATGGAACCTGTCTGAGGTCTAGCACACCTGAAGGTGGTGCAGACTTGTGTGCATTTTATGTATTAAATGTGCTATAAACGTATGAGCTACGAAAAAACGATGTGGAAACTTGAATTCAAGTGAAAGCATTAGCCCTAATAACTTGCTGAAGTTAGGTTTTCAGACCTCTGATGCTTCAAGGTTGTGTTTCTGTTTTTATTATGCCAGAGAAGACATGGTTAGAATTAAATTTGTTTCATTAAAATACGGAAAAAAAATTGTAGAAGAGAAAGTAATAAGAAAGGTACCTCAGGGTAGATTTTTGTCCGAGTTCCCCCAACTGTACAATAGTGTTAGACGATAAAACGAGGACGTGCGCACGTGTTTATATACTTGATTTTATATGTGTACAGAACTATGTAGAAAAGTTAGAGAAGTCATACGCAAATATACAAATACGCTAACCAGTTGAACAAAAGAAGGAATAATTCATATTTCAAAGTCAAAGTTAATCAAAACTTTGAACTTTCCAACGTGACGACAATTCATTATGACTTGAGAATAAGTTGAGAATCGTCTGATTAGTGAAAACAGTCACACATAATGCACTAGATTAGGAATTACTTAACGAGACCTGTAGGTCTAGTTGTATGTATTATTTAAATACGTTTCACGACGTTCTAGTTTAATCTTTCTGTTACATATGTTGTGGGTTATTACAGGTTATATATACATATTCAGATTCTTTCCAGTGTAGGTAGTGCTAGGTCAAATTTTTCTACTTTCAGTCGATGTAGTTTTTTCTACAAGTATGTATAAATGTCATATGCTCAAATATTGAAAATAATAAATACGGTTGTATACAAAGAAATGAATACAGGTTTATTTGATTGGTCTCTATAATATAAATATACAAAAGTTTGTAACATTTTGATAATAAATATTTTCAATCTCTTTTGGCACCTTATGCGACATATGGACTAAAACATTCGGTCAGAGACCCCACAGTAAAAATTTAGACGTTCTTGACTAAAAACAATTTACCAAAGGGAAGATAACCAGTCAGCAGCATTATTCGACTACAGGGTACTCTTAACCGAATAGCGAAATTAACTGTTACGATTATAACGCCCTTTTCTTTCCTAAACTGTGGACCTTGTTTCACAGCGTATCGTGACTTGAACCTTGACCTTTAAATCTTCATTTCCAGCCTGTATAAACAAATCGTTATAATAATGACTTTATTTGTACTACATATATTTAACTAGAAAAACTCACAAACACTAAAAATACATTTTGAAATTTAAACATCATTACAAAAAAAAAATTTTTATTATAAGTATACAATAATGTGTGTAAAAAAAAGTGGTTTGGTTTTCCAAGTAGAGTTACTATATCCCTGAATAACACGGATTGTTCAAATACGTAAACCGTAAAAAATAGGCCAATGAAAATCAAGCAAGATTAACTGATCCGTGAATTCTCAATAGAGCTCAACACCGCCATGTTTGTCAACTTCTCTTGAACTTATCGCTGACATTAAGTTTATTTCTTTTTGTTTCATTACAAGTGTATCATTCCCTATGATTAAGGTTATGTTAGACACGTGGATTGAATTTGTTGTTATGTGTTTGTTAACACTAATAGTAGCGTTAATAATTCGTAACTAATTAACGATATTATGAATTGAAATAACTGCTGACTACATTAGTTTTCTGTATCAGATTATTCATTAAAACTTAATCAATCTTATTATGTTTGTTTTGAAATGACGTTCTAAATAAGGACGTTTCATTATATGTCTATGTCCGATAACATTATTGTTTCTCAGAATAGTGGAAAAGGAAGTAAGATTTTTTTTTTGTATTGCTAAAAATACAATATTATCTTAATAGACATCGTAAATCACATTTAAACATTTTGCTTATTTTTGTTCTACTGGAATATGCATACCTGCTCTAGTTACCTTGGTTCTAATGAGAAATTCATATCACTACTTGTTGTATTTGTCTTGGTTCTAATGAGAAATGCTTATTATTACCCGCTGTATTTATTTTGGTTCTGGTAAGAAAATCTTATTCCCATCTGCCATATTTGTCTTGATTCCGGTGAGAAATGCGTATTACTGTCATGGTTTTATATATATTAGTGGGTAGTAATTTTCCTACAATAGATGTCTGTGATTTGTTAGCGATGTATTCGAACATTAAATGCACGGCACGCAATTCATTTGTTTTAAAACAATATACTCAAAACAAATCAAACTTATGTACAAGCATCTTTTACACTTTGGAATATTATAGCAGTGTTTAAAACTCTAAATAATTCTCTTTTCCTGTCAAAAGTCCACTTCGGATGATTGAATTATTTTAAAATCTAATTTACAAGACAAATTATTTTTCTACACTGTTTCTTACGATACAATCTGCGATAAATTCACATACATTTCTCCATGGCTTACCACAGTTGTATCTCAAACTTTAAATAATTGTTTCCTTTTCGTCAAAGTCCACACAGACAAGTTAACTTGCTTTAGAACACCTTTTGACAAGAAAAATTGTTCTGCTTGACTTTGAAGTACCACCTTTTAAAGCTAATCACTTACATACCGGCTAACTCTACTTTTTTTTTCGGATTGAATTCTTATTTAATTTTTGTACCTTGCTTCTTAAATTGCGCTCGCAAATCACCTATATATATATATCTTACTTACTGAGGCCTCGAAAAATAATGAAAATTCAAGTAATGTGACGTCAACAGCATTAGTAAAGCCGAGGGAACAATGTAATCTGTACCTAGAAACACAACATACAGTCACCCACTGACACAGCGGTAAGTCTAAGAATTTATAACGCTAAAATCAGGGGTTCGATTCCCCTCCCTAGGATCAGCAGATAGCCCCATGTGGCTTTGCTATAAGAAAACAATTCCTTATAGAGTTACGTAATGCCTTTAAAATAATTACTTTTATTTCTCTTTTTATGAAAAGTAAACAATAATATTAACTCACAAAATAAATTAAATAACAATGTCTATATTAAACAGTCTTGTATATCCAACAATGACCACTTGCTGTATTTGTCTTGATCCTAGTGAGAAACTGGTATTACTACTTGGTATATTTGTCTTGATTCTAGTGAGAAACTGGTATTACTACTTGGTATATTTGTCTTGATTCTAGTGAGAAACTGGTATTACTACTTGGTATATTTGTCTTGATTCTAGTGAGAAACTGGTATTACTACTTGGTATATTTGTCTTGATTCTAGTGAGAAACTGGTATTACTACTTGGTATATTTGTCTTGATTCTAGTGAGAAACTGGTATTACTACTTGGTATATTTGTCTTGATTCTAGTGAGAAACTGGTATTACTACTTGGTATATTTGTCTTGATTCTAGTGAGAAACTGGTATTACTACTTGGTATATTTGTCTTGATTCTAGTGAGAAACTGGTATTGCTACTTGGTATATTTGTCTTGATTCTAGTGAGAAACTGGTATTACATTACAAAGTAATGTGGATAACTATTAATTTCTGCATTGTACTTAACAACATGATGTTGATACACCACGATTAGACAGTGCGACTGATAAGATTGTGCATCAGACAGCGTTGCTTGTCCATGAAGAAGATCTTTGATACTTAGATGTTTCACCATAAAAAGTTCCACCATTTTCACCAGATCAGAAGGTTTTTTCTGAGCTCTTCAAGATGGTGGAGCTTTTTATACCTAAACATATGGAATTTTAAGTGTATATTTTACTTTTAATTTATACAGTAAAGTATTGTGTATTTTTATGTGTTTCAGGTTCTTGCTCATTATATGAAATCTTTGCACAAAAATGCTCATATAATATACTGAGAATAATTAAGCCAATAATTTCTTTGTTTTTTCTCTTCGTCCTAGTTTCAAACAGCTTGACAACTGAGGCTTATCCTAGTTCTAATAAAAACATATCATTTAGCTATTCTTATTTGTGTTTTAATGGAGAACGTTGTTTTTGTTACTTTTGTATCTTATAACTTACCGTATTTACATATCAGTTATTTATACATTTAAGCTGTATTTAAATCTATTTAACAAGATTAGTTTTTGTTATTTTAAATATGTGTATATGCACGTATATGTTTTATCTGCCATTTTGACAAACGGTTTAGTTTTACTGTAATTTTGACTTAAAATGAACCATTAAGATTTAAGTAGTTATTCTCTCAAAAAACAAACAAGCAAACAACATTCTCTGATGTCCTCGATGTCCGTTAAAAACTTCATGTATTCATTCTCTTTATAACAAGTTTGATATTACTCTTAAATTAATATCATGATTTAACGACATAGTTCTTTCTATACAAAGTAATAATACATATTGATTAAAAATGTTTATTTTATTGAATAAACGTAATTCTGTGTTTCGCGTACAAACTGATAAAGTATTGTTTGGAGAATGTTCAAGGATTCAATAGTTCCAATCAAACATTCAACATAATAACAAGATACAGTCATTTATTTTTTATATATACTTCACATCAACGTGGGTTTGTCTTTGACAAATCTTTGGACAATTTCAGATTTGAGAGAAGTCCTCTGAGTTAGAGCTTCCAAGTTTCAATTACATATTTTTTATAGATTAAAATGTAATTAACAATCGAAATCCACGTAATATCCTCTCTTTTATCAACTATTTGTCAACAAATTCCCAAAGGTAGCACAAAAACCTTGTAATCCTATATGCACCCCAAAATCTTACCAACACATTGACAAAATGCAGCACATGTGGACAAAGTAATGTGGATAACTATTAATTTCTGCATTGTACTTTACAACATGATGTTGATACACCACGATTAGACAGTGCGACTGATAAGATTGTGCATCAGACAGCGTTGCTTGTCCATGAAGAAGATCTTTGATACTTAGTTTCCAGAGCTGTCCATGAAGTTAAAGTCTATATTTGATGATTGTGGTGATCAAGTTAGGCATACAAGCTTTACCTCGCGTTCTTTGAACCAATGTTTTTATCATTTTCGTAAGGTTGGTGTATTGTCTTTGAGAACCAGACCAGCTCCTTTTTGAAATAAAGTGTTCCTAATATTGTCAGTCTTGCCTACAATACGGTTGAAGTACTCAGTTGCTGATGTTTATCTTCCAGTTAGATCAGAGGCCCTAAGCCATTCCAATAAAAAGCTACCATTGCCATAACAGATTCCTCTTCATAATTAACTGAAGACACATATAATTAAGGTTACAAGCTTCTTTCGTTTTTCACCAGACAAAAACATACCATTTGATGATGATTTAATCAAATCATATTTTTCTTTAGGTTTTCTATCCAATTGTTCATGACACCATTTCACTTGAGCTTTCCCCTTTTACATTATCTTATTAAATGTTTCTGGATATTTGTTTTGCATTTGGGCAAAACTGCACAAGGGCTATCTGCACTAGCCGTCCATAATTTAGCAATTATTGGCTAGAGCAAAAGCAGGTAGTCGTTACTTCCTGGTTGAAAATGATATACAACTTGTACTAAACAAGACAAATGTTGCAGCTGTGTTTGAGAAACATCATGGACTGACGGTGCTGAAAGAATCACCTTCTTGTTGCTCTACTGCAACTCTTCTGGAAACAAAAAGAACAAATCATGTGAAAATGGCAGCATTTAGGTTATTCTAACTTCAAGTTTAAGCAATCCCCCATAACGACATTAATCCCAAGAAGTTTTGAGTCGCCATGTAATTCTGTAACATAAAACGTTAGGACGAGCGTGTTCAGTGATGGATATTCGAATTCGCGAGCCTCAGACTGTGAGCTTTGCCACCAGGCCATGAAGTCTCAAAACACCAATCGAGAAAAAGCAAGTTTCATGCACATAATTATTTTCTTAACATTACAGATTCGGATTTACTGAAATAATGTATGCATCTGAATGACGCATATCTAAGTGTATACATCTATGTTACGTATATATTTTACGTATATCTAAATGTATGCATCTATGTTACGTATACTTTTCTTTAATATATTTACAGCCACACACTCACAAGCTGAATCTCTTGATTTTTGAATTTGACTATTTCGAAATCAGCTTTCTCCATAAGTTGGTTATCTTGCTACAAATCACTTATTACAGTCATTGTTGAACATATAATCTTTCCTATCAGATAGCTACTGAGAAATTTCAACTTATTCTCAAAGCATGCAAAGAAGGTAATTAGAGCTGGGTGTTAGTGAAACCACTCAAAGTCTAAGAAAGCTGAGTACCTTAAATCAATCCGAGATATAATCTGTAGTTTCTTAAGCATCTTATATTACTGTAGTCTGAGTGTTTAATTTTTTACATGCTAAAGATATACCATTTTTACATTGCGTGTTTTAGTGAAAATAAGGACGATTCGATTGAAGTTCTTGGCTTCCCCGTTAAATGTGTCCAATATAATAATCTTATTCATAGATACTTGTTCTTCATTTCACTTTATACAATAATTTAGATCGTAAATCAGGTTTATAATTAAATCATGTTAAATTTAGGATTTAACATTAAAAACATTAATCAGCCATGATACATTAATATAAAACAAAATGCTTCATATGTTAGAGGTGTCGGAAGAAGATAGTTATAAAGACTTGAAAAATCAATGCAGCTCTTTGTTCACGCTGTGAATGTTTGGTAGTTGATTCTCACGTCCTTGAAGTCGCAGGCTAAACAATTTCCACTTTGTATTTTGTACAACATTAGTAGACTGTTACGATATTTCCACTCTGAGGTTGTATTTTAAAAGAAACAATCAGAAGTACAGCTATTTTTTTCCAACAAAGCTCAGTACAGAAAGCAACCAAACGTGGACAAAAAAAGAGAAACAAAATTAAGTTGTGAGAACGTCTCCAAATGTCTCTCAAGTTAGTAATCATTCGACTACATTTTTTTTCTCGTGTGTGTTTCTTGGTGTGTGGGCCTTTGTGTTTTATTTCGGTTTAACAAACTTCTGTTTAAAGATAGACAATAATAAATTTTCTCATTCTGAAAGTTTATCAACCAAAGTTTTCGTATTCCTCATTTTTTAAAACTATTTATTTGATAAAATACACCAGCTTGAAAATAATATAAATTGTGTTACACTTAAAATAACGTAGGAAGTGAATCAAACATTTCGAGTAGATTTTTATTTACTGAGCTGACTGTAGTTGACAACACGTGCTCGTTCAATACGTTTTACAGCCAATAAGTAGTTTCTTATAGTAGAACACAGCACACTCCATTAAAACCGTTGACGCAAACTATTCACGATAGTTTGAATATGGCATGTTATATTTGTTTGTTTGTAACTAAGAGCAACGATACACAATGGGCTATATGCGCTCTGCCCACAATGAGTATCAAAACCCGGTTTCTAGCGTTGAAAGACCACAGACATCCTGTAGGGCGGCATGATATAAACCAATATAAAAATCATTAAATACCAGTTGTTTTTTTCTTGACGTAAAGGATTAGCTTCTTCGAAGAACTTTAAACATTAAGCTTTAACAAACAGATAAATATTAGACAGGTAATATAAAACTTCTCCTCTTACTGTATTTTTTATCAGCCAAAACATTTTATCAGTTTTATGTCGTACCTGTTTTGTGTATCCAGAAATAATCTGTTTTCAGATATACATTTCGAAACTTGTCATTTCTGAACTGAGTAGCCCCCCAGTGGCTCAGCGGTATGTCTGCGGACTTACACGCTAAAATCCGGGTTTCGGTACCCGTGGTGGGCAGAGCACAGATAGCCCATTGAGTAGCTTTGTGCTTAATTCAAAACAAAAAAACTGAACTGAGTAAAAGCTACTAATGTGTTTGTCGACTATCATACGGAAAAACGGAGTTCGTGGATTGTAAGATGATTTCGATAAAATCTGAAACAATAGCTTAAATACCCTAAACTAATGCACTCAAGACAAACTGTACGAAACAATAAAAATGTAATTTTTCGTCAGGATTCATTAGTGTTCTATTGCAAAGAATGACGCATTTGCTTCATACTTAAAACACTGTAGTTTCAGTTGTAGAGCTTTAGTTTCATTTGCATGTATGTTGGTTACATTAATTTTCTTTTTTCTATGCATCTAAGGCACATGTATTTTTGTTAATCGAAACTATTTGAATGAATTTTCATCGCTGTTTTGACAAAAATTCAAAATACAATGTTCCTTTGACCTAGATTATTCACTCTATAACGTATCTCCAGTTTTCTAAAGCAGCGTAACATACAATTAAAATTAAGAAAATAAATTAGTTTATCACAACGAGAATTTTTTCCGAGGTATTTTTTCCCCAATCACAAATGTTTGTTTAAAAAAAAAGTGATCGTAAATTTTGGGGTAAAATAAAACATATTTTAAAAAATCCTTGATGAGAAACACAGCCTAATTTTACGGGTTCTTCACAAATTTATATATTAGATTTTACGATCATACGTTTCAATATCATATTTCGCGTATACCAATGAAGGAATAATCAATTAACTCATAAATTTGCATATTTTATCGTTATAATGAGAATATAATTATGTGTGACTAAGAATTTGAAACTAACCTCTTAACACAGTCAATGTATGAGGTTTTAATGAACAGGAATATCCAAAGCATCGCTGTGTCCACGAAATACACCTACTGGATTTTTGTTATTCACACAAAGTTTAATAACGACTATCTGTGCGCCCGGCATGGCCAGGTAGGTTAAGGCGTTTGACTTTTAATCTGATAGTCGCGGATTCGAATCCCCATCACACCAAACATCCTCGCCCTTTCAGCATTAGGGGCGTTATAATGTTATTGTGAATCCCAATATTCGTTGGTAAAATAGTAGCCCAAGAGTCGGCGGTGGGTGGTGATGACTAGCTGCTTTCCCTCCAGTCTTACACTGCAAAATTAGGGACGGCTAGCGCAGAGAGCCCTGGAGTAGCTTTGCGCGAAATTCAAAAACAAACATACTATCTGTGTTACTCAGATTAACACTCCTACGAAAATTGGGGCCTAATAGGTCCCAGAGCAACTTGAAAGGTTATTAATATTAGGCTAATAATTTTGAATTTAAATGAAATTACCATTAACTGACCCTATCCCTTTATATTTTAAAAAGCAATAATATTGACTTTTCAGACATTTGTGAGATAATATTTAATTTTTTTTAAACATCCACTAAGGGTATCACTTTAGTGGATGTAAATATTTTTATTCGTAGGAGTGGCCCCCCAGTGGCTCAGCGGTATGTCTGCGAACTTACACGCTGAAATCCGGGTTTCGACACCCGTGGTGGGCAGAGCACAGATAGCCCATTGTGCAGCTTTGTGCACCAAACATATTCGCCCTATCAGCCGTGAGAGCGTTATAATGTGACGGTCAATCCCACTATTCGTTGGTAAAAGAGTTGAAGAGTTGGCAGTGGGTGACGATGACTGGCTACCTTCCCTCTAGTCTTACACTGCTAAATTAGGGACGGCTAGCACAGATAGCCCTCGTGTAGCTTTACGAGAAATTCAAAACAAAATAAACTAATAGCAAACACATCGAGTACAACAGCTAATGCTGAAATGTACAATTTCAAAGCGACATCTCGGATATATAAACATCGCATCTTTATTTTATCTTTCGTAAATACATATACAGTATATATATATTGTTCTTGGCACCAGCAACATGAAACAACAAATTCATTTTACCTATAGTAACTTAAATGACCTAGTTATCCACTCCTTTTAAACTGTTACAAACCAGTAAAATGGTAATATTATTACATTGCAATAATTTATATTAAGTACTTTTAAATGAAAAAATTGGCAATTGAAAAGAGACTTGAAGACTGGGATACGTGGTTATCATCAAACTATCTTAGTCCCGAAATATACTTTCACTTGAAAAAGGAATTATTAATTATTACCACTTCACTGGCTCCAAGCGATAGAGTTCATATTATTTGGCCTTTGTACGTATCTAATGTAGTATGAAGATCTAACTTTACGTACAAATTAAATAACACTTTATGGGGTTGACTATTAAGTACTCCTGGATTGTTCAGTGGAAAATCATTGTTATTATTAGCCAAAGGTTTCGCTCTCGTGATCTCTCTTCACTTACTTTTCTGTTTTTATTTTCGCTTTAAAATATTTAACACGTTTTTTTTAAACACAAATAAAAATATATTCTTGGAAACATTCCGCATCAGTAACGAATAAGAAATGATATCAATAATTAAATAACTACTCTGGCAGTGTTCATCTGGTAACTCTTGTTCTTAAGTTGATTAGGGTCCTCAACTACCAATCGGGAGTCGTGGGTTCGAATCTCGTTACCGAACATTCCCCTCTCTTCAGACGTGAGGGCGCTATAAAGTAATGATTTATTTTTTTGGTTCGTTTGTCCAAACGTTGGTTATGGATGGTGTCGAATAACTGCATTCCCAGTGGTCTAACTGTTCTAAGTAAGGATGGTTAGAGCAGAATATAACACTACGCACTTGGTATTCATGCAAGAAGCAAAACAACAACGTATTAGGTTACTTACTGTTTCTGTTAGGTTTTTTTCACAATCCTCTTAGATAGTGTATCATTGTTTTAAAATTCTGAACCTATTTACGTGTCAGTGTTCTGACTTTTAGTAAATGTATTTATACCTCCAACAAATTACATTCAGTCGTTTCCGAGCAAAAATTAAAAATAGTTTTGTAAGTAAAGTCGAAAACGAATAGAAAATTATGATGAATTTTATCTGAAAAGAAATTTTAGATCTTTGTCTTACAACACTTCTGGGTTTTATATGTAAGTATATTAATATATTAACGTGTTAAGTATAAATCACACGAATATTTTAACGTGTTTTTAAATAAACATTTTACCATTTGGTATTTGCTATTTACAAGAAACATGGTGGTTTCGACATATATAAAGCTGTTTTTCTCACATTTCTCTCAATAAATAATTTACAACATTTTATCGGCATATATTAGAAATATATATAATCATATATATCATAATTAGGGTATTAAAATATTAAATTTCGTTATCTCTTACCTCTCCGCTTCAATTTTACCATGAAAAGGAAAGTTTTCCGTGTAAACACTTTGAAAATGCCGAATAAACTATGTGGGTGCCATCCTGAGTTTTGAAGTGATTATATACATATCATAGAACACAGTAATCCTGAGTTTTGAAGTGATTATATACATGTCATAGAACACAGTACATCCTGAGTTTTGAAGTGATTATATACATGTCATAAAACACAGTACATCCTGAGTTTTGAAGTGATTATATACATATCATAGAACACAGTACATCCTGAGTTTTGAAGTGATTATATCCATGTCATAGAACACAGTACATCCTGAGTTTTGAAGTGATTATATACATGTCATAGAGCAAAGTAGATGTTACAAGTATCACCAAAAGTGGGAGAGTTGACCTTGGTTAATTCACTAAATATAATAATATATTAGAAAACAGAAAAGATAAAAGGTTCCTATTTTATATTCTAGCTTTTCAATATTGGTAATTTGATTTTCTAATTCGGAAGAAGCTTTGTATTTTGTATAGACTTTGTATTTAGACATCACAAACACCAGGTTTGAATCAAAGCTGTATTAAACATACATGTGGCACACAAAAAATAGATATTTTGGATTATTTTATGTACTTACCTTTAAAGTAAGGAATTACTTAATGTATAATCCTAAAATCTGAATTATAATCTACATTTTAATACTAAACTCACTGACAAAATTTTAAAAATATTAGTTCAACAACATTTTGAATGTAAGTCTACAAACGTAATAACATGCCCTCTGACTCATACCCGTCTAGATAGAGTTTACGATTAAAATTCAGATTTTTTTAATGTTAAGGACAAGTAATTGATTTCAAATATTTGTATGCCATACGCGTAAAATGAATTGCCGATTTACCTGGCTTTCTGGATGTTGAATGATCGGTCACCATCTTTCTATGATAAACAGTTACGAAATATGAAAGTAAACAACCTTATTTATTTTTATTCCTTTTAAATTACCATGAAACATTTGTTATAAATGCATAAATGGATAACAAAAACAACACAATAACTGATTTATTACCATGTTTCACTAAAGATGAGATAAAATAATGTTAATGAATTACTAGGTGACCAGTTGACTGTATTCTTTTGTCTTCCAATATGGTAATAAATCAATTTTTGTTCGTTATCCATTGAAACTGATCACTTTTGGAAACAGTGTGTAAAAAATCTTTCGAGGTATCCCACTACCTACGTAATGCCTAAAAGTGACAAAATGTAGTTTTGTACGTTCCGTCCCACCACGACTTTGTATCGCCAATGGTTATCACATGACCCTCTTTTGTGCATATTCAGACTCGTTTTTATATAACTTACTGAGTCTCCGTATATTGGTATTACATTCATACATCAAATTTTAACAATTTAAACAGCGCCATTTTTAAGTTGTTAAAAGAGTATATAAAGCGCCACATATCACCAAAAATCTATTAATTATTTGTTTTTGAATTTCACACAAAACTACACGAGGGTTATCTGCGCTAGCTGTCCCTAATTTAGCAGTGTAAGATCAGAAAGAAGGCAGCTAGTCATCACCACCCACCGCCAATTCTTGGGCTACACTTTTACTCACGAATAATGGGATTGACCGTCACATTATAACGCCCCCACCCTCAGATTACGAGTCGAACGCCTTAACCCACCTGGCCATGCCGGTCTTTTCTAATAATAAGCTATTATTATGCAGAGGCATTTAATTTTAGGTGTACAAAACACTAATCAGCAAGATTGTTACACATGTAAACAAAATAAATAGTATTGCAATTTTTAAGACGATAAATGATAAAACTTAATGCAAGAAAAACTTTATAGGCTTTTACATTGATAGCTGTCTGCCAAACATTATAAAGCTGAACTAAAGATACATTTGTTTACTTATTTCGTTCTCTGTCACCACAGGACGGAAGCATATGACGTTAGTTGTCATCGAATATTCTGAGTTGTATTCCATCTCGCTGTTCAAAAACCAAATGTTGGTCAAATCTTATTATATATTCAATACAAGAGCTAAACTGTGATAATGGACGATTCTCGCCTTTAATTTAGTTTATGTTGATCTTTCAAACTGCTTTATTTAACCTGGTGAAGTTACTTGTCCCTAAGTGTTATGAAACCCATATTTCACTTCATATATAATAATGCTATACAAATGTTTTCACTACCTTTAAAAATACAATCTATACAATAACTTACTAGTAGCAAAAATAATATGTTTTTAACCAGAAGTAGTATGCTTTACAGATAATAAAAAAATAGTATTTTCATAAACTTATTTTATCTTTGGCTTTTTTAAATCCCAAATTCAGGCAAATCATTTTACATTTGCAGTAAAACTGTTACAACGTAAAGCACTTCTTGTTTTAATTAAAAATCAAACTCGCAAAATAATTTAGAATTAGTAGCCTATATAAAGTCGTGGAATGTTTGTATAATACAAGTATTTTTAATGAAATTCGAAACACATCGCAATGTTACAATGATGTTTCACCGCTTTGTGTGTGTGTGTGCGCGTGCTACGAACCACTACCCAATAGACAAAAATATGTCTTGAAATATTAAGACATAGAACTTTATTTAGTTTCGTTAACTATCAATAGATGGGGTACTTGCTGTTGACAGCCACGATGAAGAGTCTAAATTGTATCACACAGTAATATTCAAATTTTAGCTGTTTTATATATATTTCCTACTATGAAATGTAAGTTCCGCAGAAGTTACTTTTTTAAGTGTTGCTTACTCAGAAATCTATTTCAAAATATTATATACACGTTGTGAAAAATTATATCCCTCCGCAGACCAGCTTTCCCAAAATAAAAGTTTAAAAAGTCGTTAGAAACAAAAACAAGCGGTTAATCACAACATACGATCACCCACCTCTATAAACAGGAATTACTCATGCAATTTTCAATGATTCTCTATATATTTCTCTTACTTGAATACATAGGGTAAACATTTTAAGCATTCACTTACACTTTTTGTTTAGAATTAAGCACAAAGCTGCACAATGGGCTATCTGTGCTCTGCCCACCACGAGAATCGAAACCCGGATTTTAGCGTGTAAGTCCGCAGACATACCGCTAAGCCACTGGGGGGCCTTCGCTTACACAATATTATAATAAAATATTAATTACTGCAAAACACTGCAGGTGGACGCTTGGAGTTGGTCAGGTGTATGGTTATTATAATACACTGTTTTTTTTAATATTTTTTTTTTCAATAAGATTTGCATGACCGTCAGTTGATTTTTTTAATGCAATCAGTAGGAGTTGACTAGTCATCATCATCTGTTCTCACTTGAATTGGGTCCTACTTCGATAAAATCTTTACATTTGTTTAGAATTTTTAATATGTAATGTATACTTCCGCGGTACAAATTTGTTCTTAGTTCCTTCACGGCTGTTTAAGCCAGAACAAAAGCTAACTGATTGAACTTTTTTTGCATTGATTCGCTCATAGAGTAACGTAGCTAAACCCAAAGTCTTTCTGAATTTACTGAAATTCTGTCATATTTTACCAATGTTCACAACAAAGATAATGAGATGTTAAAGGTGGCAAACCCGATGAAAGAGTTCCTTGGTGAGAAGAAGAAAAACAAAAAGAAGAAAGATCATTCAAAGCAGAAAAAGAAAGAGAAACGAGCAGCTGAAGGAAGTTATTCATGGTGAATTCTGTACGTATTGGAAAGTCAACATAAGTGTTCATCTCAAAAAACAACAAAATCATAAAATAATTATCATTTATTTGCATTTATTTTCATAAAAAAAATAAAGAAAAAGCAAAAGTACAAACGAACGAGAATAACAGTCTCGAAAAGGGTGATTTTTTTCCAGAAAATGTAGCTGAAATTTTGAGTATTTATGCCTAAAATAAAAAATAACACTACCCTTGAAATTATTTTTCGCTGCTATATATTAGTAATAAAAACCCTATTTCAATGTTCAAATTCTACAGTTAACGCACAAATCGGAAACATATCGGGAACTTTTGTCACCCTGGGATATGCATGAAGTGTTAAAAAGCAGTAAAGACATCGTCTCTAATATTTTCCCTAAATTTCAAGTACATATATATTGGAATTATTTATTCATCTCATATTAAATTTTAAATATAGTTCCTTATTTAAATCTGGTGATTTTTTTTCACAAATTGTTTAATTTAAACTATTTTGGATTTTAAAAGTAGTTTTCAACTCATTTATTTATTGATTAAATTTGTTTTTCAAACTCAGTGCCTCCCAATGGCACAGCTGTAAGTCTTCGGACGTACAACGCTCGAAACCAGATTTCGATACCCGTGTAGAACAGAGCATAAACATGCTCAGTGTGTTTGTAAAACGCTGAAACTAATATTCCACTAATAGTTTATCCCTTTTCTAATAAGTAAACACGTGATTTGGTGGAAATTTCGAGTTAGACAAAACTTAGAACAAACTGCCAATATTACTTTTGTGTCGCCTTCAAGAATGTGGGAAGCGGCACCGTGTTATACATGTATTTTCTATGTAATTACCACGTACATTGGACGTTACCATGGAATATTATGACACTGTCCAACTTTATCATGTTTTAGCTTTTGCAGGCCATTGACCTGTTTACTTCTATTTAGATTTTTACCTAATTTTTAGGAATTGTTTCGTTATTAATTTTGTTAACTTCTCATATAATTTTATTTTTACAACGGTTGTTTGGCGCAAATAGCCATGCTGCTTTGTGCCTATAAATCCTCAAAATCAACCAACCATACAAAACAATTAAGGTAGAATTAATGAACTAACAAGTTACGCTGCTAAAAATGTTCAAATTAATTCACAAATTCGATGTGACGTTGAACTGAATCCGTTAATATTCTAATTACAGTGATTTTTAAAAATATCATAAAGACATCCTGTAAATATTTAAATTATAAAACTATAAATATATCAAAAGAAGACATCGTGAATAAATAAAGTCACGATATTTGTTGTTTACTTCCTTGAACCAGTACTTATTTAAGTATTAAATTAATTAATTAAAAATGGCGCTAGTATTTGTAATTTATGCGTCGTTTTCCTAACATTTGAATGAATGTGTTTGTTTGTTAATTTCGCGCAAAGCTAGACGCGGGCTATCTGCGCTACCAGTCCCTAATTTAGCAGTGTAAGACTAGAGGGAAGGCAGCTAGTCATCATCACCCACCGCCAACTCTTGGAATACTCTTTTACCAACAAATAGTAGAATTGACAGCACACTGTAACGCCCACACGGCTGAAAGAGTAAGTATGTTTCGTATGATGAGGATTCGAACCTCATCGATTAAGTCGAGTGATTTAATCACCTGGCTGTGCCAGGTCGGACTAAATGTGATCCATTGTTTAAGATGCCCAACTATGGATCTGAGAGTACCCCATTTGTATCCAGTTACTGTCAAAATCCATCAAGTTCCATTATTAGGTCACGTAAGAGTAGCCCGAAAATTGGTTCTATGTGTCATTGCCTAGTTGCCTTCCTTCTATTCAAGAAGTTCAAAATTACTGTGAAATTGTGCAGACAGCTCTAGAACGGCTTTGGATATTCTACAACAGACTTTTAACGTTTAAGTGTGTTGAATGTTAAAGAATTTTCTTCTTTATTTAACTGTAGTTGGAATTAAGACTATAAAGCTTGTATTAATTTCTCGTATTTTGTCCTAGATTTTCCCGCATTTTTTGAGTTAAATAAAAATTTAAAATATAATTTAATGTTGTGTGTTTATGCAGTCGATTCAGCTTAGTATCTTCTTAAAAACTTTATATGGAAATATACATTTCTAAACATCTCGTTGTAGTGCTTTAAAGTAATATATAATTAAAGTTCGGACTTTTTCTATTAATTCAGCATAAACTGTTGTTCCTTCTTCAAGGAACTAATTCTTTATCTGATTTTATGATACGATAATCTTCGGCGTAACAATGAACTGGTTACTTTTGACCAACATAGAACTCTATATCCCTCTGGATGCTATCAGTGCCTTAAGAGACCTGGGTAAAACATAAACTAGAAGATTTCCTTGCTTATCCTTGCTTTTAAGAAAATACCATACAAGTTGGCAAACTTAACTTATTGATAATGAAAAAATGAGAAATTTTATGAGTTAAAATTTGTTTAGTTTTGTTGTTTTTTTGTTATATATAGTGACAAAGAAAAACCCAAACATATGTAACATAATGTCGTCAGGCCGTTTTTACAGCAATTTAAAATAAAAAAGTAAAGCCTGGTAATAAAATATCATAAATCCAGCGAAATAATTCGAAAATAGATTAACTAAGCAAAAAATGTTTCATTTCTAATGAAACTAAAGAACCGAATATAAACTAAATTGCTTAACTTTCAACGTGAAAAACGAAAGCTATAGGAAGTTTTCTAGCAAGAGTTAGGCTTCGTAAATACTTCAATATACATGCAACCCAGTTTTAAGTATTATAATAACAACTGAATATTTGTATATATAATAACTAAAATAATAATGTATTTACAAGACGAAAAGAAAATTATTAAGAAACAGTGGCCAAACTAGATATATGCTGCCAACGCATAACATCCTAGAGAACAGAAACCTAATAAATAAACTTAGAGAAAAACAAAATCGGCAAATTGTTTATTTTACGTCATTTGAAGTCCAAAAGTGCAGGGATTAAAAAAAAGTTAGCATTAACTGGAGTATGTTTTTATCTGCAACAAATAAATTAATAAATAAATACAAGCAAACATTTAACGATATTTCAGCGACAATCTGTCTTTATGAAAAGCGAATTACTCGGTTTCATCTATATTACATTGTGTACACATAATGCCTAACATCGAAAGTATTCTTTTGTCAAACTTGTGCTTGCGTATACTTATACCTTGCGATTTATGACTTTTTTCTTGAACATAAACTCAGAAATTATGAACTATCAGTTGTTATTAACTACTACCAACACATGATCAAACATCATTCAAAACATTTAAATATATCTTTCAGTATTTCTAACTAAGCCTAAGACTAGGTTTATAAGGGAACGTTGAGGCAAATTTAAGAAATGTTTGTATTAAATATTACGCATTTGATAACAACCATAAATAAACGTATTACTTTGTTGTTGCTCTTCGAGTGAAGTCTCCCTTACATTATCAGCTGAACAGTTTTTCATTAAAAGGTTTTTTGTTTGTTTTTTTTGCTTTTTGTTAAGCCTAAAACAACACAGTTTCAAACATGCACTATGCCAATCGCGTGTTTCCAGATTGTTAGCGTTCAAAAAGCCATAAGGCTTACCGTTGGTACTCCCTGTAGATTAGCAGAAAGTTGATGGACTTACAAATTGAAAATCTGTAATTGAACTCTCCTGGTACTTTTATTACTGGAGACACAACTTTCCTGATGCGATTGTGAATTCGACCTCAGTTATAGAGATAGATACCTAAAGTTTAAACTGCTCGCATTGAAACCTTTATACGTTACAGTTTAATGAGTTTTCATTTGATATATGTTATAACCGAATAATCTGTGTTATAAACAGCTTTTGCTTTTTTGTTTTGTTTTTTGCCCTTCAGATTTGGTTATGAAGACAGTAAATGTAAACTAATAATATTTAATTAAAATTTGTATATCTTACTTTAGAACCTTATCTTAACATCACGTGCTATTTGCGTCATTGTCCATCAGGCGTCAGCATGGTTAAATAAGCGTGGGAGTTTAATGTAAAAATGTTTTTGATATCCTTCCTGTATAACATTCATTTCACACTTCCACATGATCTGTGAATGTTAATAATAATGCAAGTCTTTCTTCTATTTGGAAACTGTTAACGCCTGCAGTTTTTGAGACTCTAAGATACCAAGTGTTGGAGTTTTGTACCACAGACATATATGAATATATATTTTCATTAGTGCCACTTAATACGATGATGATATGTTGAGTTGGATTCTTCTTTATCGGTGCAAACTTCACAGTCATGTAAAAATATGGTAACTGCATATCTAACTCTTAAACCTTTCAAGCGCTTCACAAAAAGTATTTGTTGGCATTAGCTAATTTGTTCATTGAGAGTTAGTATTGACCAATCTCACAACAAGCAAGCATACAGACACACCAATACAAAATCGAAACTTCTGTACTTTCTAGTAATTACTTGACAGCATATTTAAACACTAGTGTTCAGTTGGTTACTTAGTCGCTTTAACTTAGCCAAAATGACCGGAGAGAGAGAACAAGTAACCGTGGAATTAACTGGTGGCGGGCCGTGGGGTATCCAGTTTCAGGGAGGAGCAGACACAGTCAAACCTCTCACTGTAGATAAGGTAAGATATATATATAAAAACAAAAATGTTGTTAAAAATAAAGGTGAATTATAAGTTATATCTTTAAAAAAAAAAACTGGTATAATGTTTATTACATTATGGATATGTATGTAAGGTTTCAGTGCAAGTTTCAGTTTTGTTTCTGTTTAGTTATCTATACTATTTGAATATGCTCGGGTACAAGTTTCCCTAGATGTGATAACTAATGTGTGTTCCGTTGTTAAATGAAATTGTCGATGTTTTGAATATTTTTAGCAACCAGTGTAATGTAAAATGAATCTCAAAACATTATATTGGTACAATAATGATAGCTGTAGATTTAGCTGAGTGTGTAATTTTATGTTATATTGGTACAACAATGATAGCTGAAGATTTAGCTAAGTGTTTGATTTTATGTTATATTGGTACAACAATAATAGCTGTAGATTTAGTTGAGTGTCAAATTTTATATTATACTAGTACAAGAGTGATAGCTGTAGATTTAGTTGAGTGTTTGATTTTATGCTATATTGGTATAACAATAATATCTATAGATTTAGCTGAGTGTTTAATTTTATGTTATATTGGTACAACAATGAAAGCTATAGATTTAGGTGAGTGTTTGAATTTATATTATGTTGGTACAACAATGGTAGCTGTAGGTTTAGCTAAGTCTTTGATTTTATATTATATTAGTACAATATTAGTTTTTTTGGTTTTGAATCCCCGTCACACCAAATATGCTCACCGTTTCAGCTGTGAAGGCATTTTAATGTTACGGTTAGTCCTACTATTCGTTGGTAAAAGAGTAGCCCAAGAGTTGGTGGTGGGAGGTGATGACTAGCTGCCTTCTCTCTAGTCTTACTCTACTAAATTAGGGACAACTAGCGCAGAGAGCCCTCGTATAGCTTTGCGCAAAATTCAAAACAAACTAAACCAAATCCTGTACGATAAATCTGAAAATTATATCTATTTTCTCCATCACTTGCAGATTTTTCAGGAAACGTCGTAATATGATACATAAAAGTAAGACCCCAACACATATTTGGAACTAAAAGACGTGGATTTCACACGAAAAAATCAGGATGAATAAAGATTCATATTTTATACACATCAATGTTTTTCACATTTCTTCAGTTGGTATTTTTTGTTAACAAAAATAAAATAATAAGAAATGTTTGTGTTTGTATTTTCTTACTGCAACTCCACACCGAGCCTTTTGCTGAGTCCACCGAATAAAAAGTGTTCATTGTGATAAACAAAAAATAATAATTAAATCTAAGTAAGTTTGTTTCTTTCCCAATTTGTAAATATATATATATATTATTTTAGAAATATGTGTAAATGAATTATGGAAAATCCTTTATTAAAACCAAAACAACTTTTACGAAGTTGAAATTCACAAGTCTGTGTAGTTAAGAGACAAAAAAGTACCGACTGGCGTGTGTGCACATTGATTTGTTTTTATGTAAAATTTATTTTTTTTATGGACTGGACTTAGCTTACAAGTTTGATTGTGAGTCGGTGGATCATTGTTAATCATGCCCGTTCCCTTGAAGCTGCGGGTTCGTTATAAGAGTAATAGTCATATTTAGATATTCCTTTAGAGTAGCTCAGAAAATATTAACAATGAGTGCCGTTGAATAGTTGCGTTTCTCTAATCTATCAGTTCAAAATTAGGGACAACTGGCTCAGATATAACTCGAGTTTAACTTGGCGCGATAAACCGATAGAAAGAAAAACATTTCCTTCGTCAAACCTTTCAAAATTTTAAGTATTGTAAACATATAAAATGTATATATTGGCTTCCAGATGAGATCAGAAGCTATACTTTACTCTATTGAGGTCCTGCTCAGACTGAATAAACCTCATGTTAATCAGTTAACTTGTTAGGGTCAAACTTAACCAGAGCGACTATCACAAACACAAAATTGGTCATTTCCAAAAAAATTTGTTTTGGAATTTCGCACAAAGCAACTCGAGAGCTATCTGTGCTAGCCGTCCGTAATTTAGTAGTGTAAGACTAGAGGGAAGGCAGCTAGTCATCACCACCCACCGCCAACTCTTAGGCTACTCTTTTACCAAAGAAAAGTGGGATTGACCGTCACATAATAACGCCCCTACGGCTTGGAGGGCGGGCGCGTCTTACGCGCTTGACCATGCCGGGCCTGGTCATTTCCAAGGAATATAAAAGGAATCATTACCTCAAAAGATCACTTGATTGCCAGTAGAAAAGATAACGGGTTAATCTCACATTTTAATGTGACTTTGCAACTATTCTAACCATAGGAAGACAAAAAAGTGGTGCTCTAGATGAATGTCACCGAATAATAGATACCTAAAGCAACAGCAACTTAATGGACTTCTATATCAACTTGTTATGTGAAAATTGCCCATATCTGTACAAATAACAAAATTTTAAAATTACCATATTAATACAAGGAAGTAGAAAAGACACGATATGATTATTTAACATGCCCTTATGGCACAGGGAAAGGCAACAATATTTTTATATATCGCCCTTCAGAACTCGGGCCCGGGACAATCGCTGTATCTCTCAGATGGTATCCTTCAACTAATGAAAAATATCAAGCTGATATTCATTAAAAGCACGTGCTATATTCATAACTTTTTAAATGCATGAAAGAAAAATATAATACATGAAAATAAACTCTTAAAAATAAATTAAGTCACTCAAGATATTGCCAAACTAAAAAGTATCTTTCCGAATCATAAATGTTAAGATTTCATTCTTTCGGTAAAGATTTCAATATTATAAATAGGCAGAACCATTCTTCCTATAAACATTTCTTCTTTTTGTATCTACAGTTCGAACTTGACCCCATAAGGCCTGGCATGGCCGAGCGCGTTAAGGCGTGCGCTCGTAATCCAAGGGTCGCGGGTTCGCGCCCGCATCGCGCTAAACATGCTCGCCCTCCCAGCCGTGGGGGTGTATAATGTGACGGTCAATCCCACTATTCGTTGGTAAAAGAGTAGCCCAAGAGTTGGCGGTGGGTGGTGATGACTAGCTGCCTTCCCTCTAGTCTTACACTGCTAAATTAGGGACGGCTAGCACAGATAGCCCTCGAGTAGCTTTGTGCGAAATTCCAAAAAAACAAACAAAAAAACAAATCGAACTTGACCCAGTCGTTAGCATACAGGAATGTACGTTTGAGGTTCCGTGGTTCATAACCTGTTACCATCCCCCCAAAAAATCAAGTTCTATGCTTTCTGGTCGTGGTTGAGTTATAAGAGTGACATTTAATTAGAATAGCAAATAGATTGGTGATGGGTGGTGTTGACTATGAGCCTTCTACCTAATTTATCGCTTCAAAATGATGGACGAATAGAGCAGGTAATCCTCTGGTGGTTCAGCTGAAAATTTAAAATTTTCTAACAGTAAAATTCGGGGCTGGATCCAGACTTTGAGCTTAACAAGAAACAAACTCCAGCCTTTCTCATCAATCCAAACACACGTGTATTGCAAATGTTGTGTCATTCTGAAAAATAAATAAGTACTGCACTTTCCTCAAAGCACAATCTCAAGACATTTTCTAGAGACTACCCATATTATTATCAATTAATTATCTGAGATACTTTTAACGTCAAAGACTGAGTTAAATAGGATATTAAAATATCGGTTTTATATAATAGATCCAGAGAGACAGCAAGGCAAGCAATTTTTTATTTGAAGGAGATATCGTAATGACCATTAATGGACAGCTCTGTAATAGCATCGGCTGTAACAAGGCTGTGGACATTATTGACGGTGAAGAAAATATCGTTATTCAAGTTCTCAGGTTTGTGCATTGAATAAAAATACTACAGGT
This sequence comes from Carcinoscorpius rotundicauda, assembly GCA_011833715.1. Taxonomy (NCBI): domain Eukaryota; kingdom Metazoa; phylum Arthropoda; class Merostomata; order Xiphosura; family Limulidae; genus Carcinoscorpius; species Carcinoscorpius rotundicauda. The sequence continues at coordinate 17,324,701 of CM022406.1, forward strand.
TTGAAGTACATTCACGTTACTAATCCGGTTTATTGTAAATTCTCGTTTATTAGCTACTGTTTTTGGTACTCGTAAAGCACTTTGATATATTTTACGGACTCGTATTTAAGATAACGATTTCCATGTCAGCCAATTTAAACACTAAGCATATTGTATATTATGATGTGAATTGTTAAGTTACAAAAGAGTGTAGAAGTTGATTCTCATTGACTCAATAAGATTGAAGTTAACATAAATGTCGAAACAAAGGGGGCACGTGACCCCAGTAATTATGTTAAATTTATAGCTATTGTTAACTTTGAATATTACATCGCGCTATGTGTTGCATAGCTATATGTGTTCATATAGCTTGAAACTGATTTAAATTGTACTTTAGATATATAAGCTAAACAAGCGTCGTGTATATCAAACTTATGATATTTTCTAACAAGATTGATGCTTAAAGTTTTCTTCATTAATAGAAATATATTTAAATATACGAGCAATAACATAATTTACAATAAAGGTTATTACAAATAATGATTTAAGTACATGAGGCTTACAATCTTACAAACTGTATTGAGTCTTTTTATCTGCTCTGGAACTAACTTGGTATTTCATCGCCAGTTCACGATGAGCAAATTAATCTTGAATGATGTAGGTACGATTCACTTAGCAGGGAGCTAGTTATATGTACGTTCTTCGTTGAGCACACGTCCGGTTTTTCACCGCTGAAGTTACATAATGTCTTCGTATAAATATCAATGTCCAATTTAAATTCGCTGAAATTAAATGGCTTGTAATTTATAAACGTTCCTGATCAAATATCTGAAGTTTCTCAATTAATAAGCGTTAATCACAGTTATAACTTCCGAGGTTTTTAGTAATCAAATGTAACAAACCAATAATGTATACTTTCTCTTGGCGCGTCACGTTCTTTAAAATTATAGGCATTGCAACTGTTAAAACATGTTTATTTACACAGCTTAACTTTGATTATATATTACCATAGTTATTTTATTTAATAAAAATTCAGTTTTCGCTTCATCGACACAGAAAATGGCTTTTCTCTCGGTTTAAATTATTATTCTTTCCCTCATATATATTAATAGCATAAAAATAGTTTTATTTCAAAATCTGAAACAATTTACTGTTGTATTTAGCCGATAACATTTTAATATCAGCACTGAAAACATTAACCGATTTTACACAAAACTACCTAACCTAAATGAAAACTCATATCTACAATCAAAATCAATATTTTAAACATATTTCTATGATAAACATCGTTAGCTATCATAAAGGAAAACCAGTCACACAAAAATATAATAGAAATATCTGTGTGTCCCTTTTCATCAAAACCATACTTAATAACGTAAATCGTGTCCTCCTTACTTGGTGGTCCAGTACGAGTTTCCAAACAAGAAGAACAGCGAATTGCAATGTTCCATTTGCACCAATTCTTAACTGCCGCTTACTGCAAACGAAGCTTGATTTATCAGGCAAATTCTATTTATATACGTCATTCTACATTCTACATATACTTCTTAGAAATTATTACGTTACCATTGTACATGCATAAAACACCAGTGAGAACATTAAGATGACCACAGTTTGACTCATGTTTTATTAGATGGAGTGATCCAACTGATGGATCCCTTCTCTATATTACTACGTTTCTTCTAAATGTTTTTCTTCGAACAGTTCATCAGTTTATACAGAGCTCATTATCTTATAATATTCCTTTCAATTTACCGAAACAAACATCAAAATATGACACTCTAATTATTTCGTACTCCATTGGAATTACCAGTTTAATATCTTTCTGACGTCCAACTGAGACCATTTCAAGATAAAAATCCACGTAACCGTAAAATTCTGATAAAATATTTACTTCATCGATTAAAACAGCAATTGTCATTTTTTAAACTTGCATAAATAACCTTTAAAACAAGAATTGGAAATTTGGACATTATATGGAATATATTGAAGGTAAACGTATTTGGACAGTTTTCTCTCCAAGTAATGATATTGTAACGTAATAAAAAAGGAAACATTTGTTTTTAATATCGAAAACATTGTTATTTGTTCAAAAAATACTGATCACAGACGTGCTTACAGAAAATTAAAAATAAATAATGTTTTGCCATTGACCTCTTCCTTTGGTCATAGACCGAACATTGGCCCAATCGTAGCCTGGTTGTTAGGGCACTCAGCTCATAATATGCAACTTGCAAGTTCGAATCCGTTCACTGCTCCTACTTTTAGTCGTAGGAACATTATAATGCGACTGTCAATCCCATTTGTTTGTTGTTAAAAGTATCTCACAGGGTAGCAGTTGGTGGAGGTTCACTATCTGTCTTCCCTTTAGTCTATCATTGCTAAATTAGGGACGTCTAGCGTAAGCAAACAGCCCTCGGCTAGATTTGCGCGAAATCCAGTAAACAAACAAATACTTTGGAACCGTGGTTAGGTTGTAAGAGTTGTTGTTGTTGTTTTGAATTAAGCACAAAGCTACACAATGGGCTATCTGTGCTCTGCCAACCACGGGTATCGAAACCCGGATTTTAGCGTGGAAGTCCGCAGACATACCGCTGAGCCACTGGGGGGCAGGTTGTAAGAGAATAAGAGTGAGAGATAAAACCTACTATTCGATTTTAGTTGCCACCAAGTGGACGGTGATTGGTGTTAACTAACTGTCTTCGCTTTCATCTGTCACTTATTAGATAACCCTCGGGGAGCTCTGTGCAAAATACAACGAACAAAAACAATCGTTTTGTCGCTGTTAAAAACAAAATGTCAGAACAATCACATCAACAGATGAACGGTGCCTCTTATTGATTCAGTTTGATTTCATTTACTCCGCATAAGACTAAAATATGTATCAAAGTACATGTATCCACCGTTTTACTATCGCGTAGTTCTGTAATATTAGAACTCCATACAGTCCTTAAAACGAACTCCGAGAACAGAGATACGCGTTGATGTGCGCATGCGTATAAATCCAACCTTGACACGTGGTGTTCAAGGTGAGAAACACAATAAAAACTTTCAAGAATCTTTAGTCGCGGATGCGAATCTCGTTTCTTAAATTAATTTATATGTTTGTTGTTCTTTTTCAACCATAAAGAAACTTAAAATTAATAAATGTACTAGTTTTTCACTTCGTAATTACCTGTCAATATCAAAATCATAAAGGTTGTTTTTCCACAACTTATACTAATTTCCAAATATTTAATTCACTGTTATTGAACCAGTGAAGATCATTTTGTTGTCTTTCTTCAAACTACAATTAGATAAACTTCATATAGAATCCCATGGGGAAAAAAATCTATCCTTTCTCCATTGTTGACTGCGTTCCATTTTTATCTTCGCTCACACACACACACACACAGAGGTCAACTGAAGTATTTACATCTGTTGCTGTTTTTTTGGGTTGCTTCAAACCAACAACTAGCTAGCTGACTTTTTCCGTGGATCTATGCCAGTAGTCATTAGACTAAAGTCTAAGAGTTTTATTATTTTTAACCTGTCCGGGGGCTCTTGGTAACAAAACAGTATCTCCACTTCGTTTGTGGTGGCTAAACACTACGGTAGTCACTTGAGGATTCATTCACGTGTGTCCCTGCTAACTAATCGATGTTCACTTTTATAATGAGTATAACAACAGTTCCTAAGTGCAGAGAATGACATGGAGCTGGTCTTTCTCCTGGCGTGTACTCTCCTAACACTCTTGATCATAGGAGTATTCCTTGGTCCTATCATAATTCGCTATAAAAAAGCGGCCAAAAAAGCACAACAAACGGCTAAGCGACCCGAGTCATTAGATAGAGACAACATCATTACAAGGTAATGTAATATATTTTCTGGTATTTTTAGGTGTCTTTCATATGGGTGATTAACGTAAAAAAATCTCATTCAGTTAACCTGCAGCTGTTTGTGGATAAATAAATGGAAACATTGAGAAATATTTTCAGTATTATGTGTGTCTGTTTTCTAATAGTAAAGCCACATCGGGTTATCTGCTGAGTCCACCGATTGGATTCGAACCCTTGATTTTAGCGTTGTTTTTGATATTATCTAAAGTATAGTAAATTACTTGTAAAAACAGCTCTTTATGGTTTTAAATGTAGATCTCAGTTAATGTATGTATTTAAAATGTCCAATCTTTCTGGATTTATGTGTTATTGATGAAAGTTACCGATCCTCGATAAAGTTCAAGTTTATCCGACGAGAAAGTAGCTAAACAAATTTTTCATGAGGTTTTGACAAAATTTCCTGGTAGTTGGCTTTACGTGCTTGTCTTACAGATACATAATTAGGCAAAAACAATATGCATGTCTAAAACAAATACGTAGAGAACAGTGCAAAAAATACAGTATACAAAGCACTGGACAAATCGTAGGCTCTCGTTGTATGTATACGATATGCTGACATTCAGAATAATAACTTACCAAAGTCATATTCACAATGTATTAATTTAATAAAATGTTAAGAATAATTCTAATTAATTGTTGCATGCTAAGCCTAAATTGTTGTATTATGATTGTGTACAAACATGTACAACGGGTGATTTGTGTATGTTGTGCCATCGAATTTATACAACCATGAGTTATCGTATTATCAATCTAACCACCGAGCCATTAGTATGGAGGGCTAACTGTTAGGAATCTCGTATGAAATGAAACGGTTATAATTAACAAACAATGCATTTTTGTTTTTTGTGTAATTGTAACCATGAAAACTGAACGTTACACACAAAAATGTAAATTTACGACAATCCTCTTTCCGTATTATATCATTTCTCACAGTTTCTGACAAGTTATTAATTCAGCTGTATGGTATTGTATGATCCTTTATATTGTGGTCCTTAAAGTATAGGACGCAACACATACTATGACTAAATAATCCGGGAAAAAACAGAAGACAGGGTTCATTGCTTTCATCTAGACAACTGAAGAAATTGTATAAGAAAAGATGTACTCTAAAGAAAGTTTAGACATATTCACGCACTCAGGAACACCAGATCATTATTACATGGAGTACAGATAAGTGTTATTGTTATTGTAAAACATTATGGACACTGTGAGATCTTTCCAGACAAAGTGAACACGGTGAACGTTTGTTTAATTTCACTCAAAGCTACAAGAGGGCTCTGTGCACTAGCCGTCCCTAATCTAGGAGTGCAAGACTAGAGAAAAGGCATATAGTCACCATCACCTACCGCCAACTCTTGGGCTACACTTTTACTAACGAACAGTGAGACTAACCGTGACATTATAACGCCCCCATGACTAAAAGGGTGGGTATGTTTGGTGTGACGGGGATTCAAACCGCAACCCTCAGATTACGAATTGAGTATCTTAACCACCTGGCCATGCCGGACCCAAAGTAAACGTGTAGTAATCCAAAATTATATCTGCATAAAGGTACTTAACAGGTAATTAAACTTAACTAAAACGAGAAGTTTGTAGATCGATGTTACAGATGAAAGATGCAGCGGTTTGTGACACGTGGAATAAAAGTCTTAAAAACGTGAAAACATTATGGAAGTAAATTGCTTAACGAAAAAGAACAAGCTAATAAAATGATGCAAGTTAGGGTTATTGAAATGATGTAAGTGTGACTACTTGAATTACGGATATTTGACTGTAACTCTGACGGCCACCCTTCCTGTAGCGCCAAACATGCTCGCCCTTTCAGCCGTGGGGGCGTTATAATATGACGGTCAATCCCACTATTCGTTGTTAAAAGAGTAGCCCAATAGTTGGCGGTGGGTGGTGATGACTAGCTGCCTTCCCTCTAGCCTTACACTACTAAATTAGGGACTAGGGACGGCTAGTACAGATAGCTCTCGAGTAGCTTTGTGCGAAATTCAAAAACAAACAAACAAACAAACTCACGACCACCATGTACAAATTGAACCAATTACGATGGGATTTTGATAGCGATTTTGAGTTTCTTACAACGGTGAATTGCTCGTTTAAATCTCAATTCATGTTATCCGTAAAAGCTCAAAAATTGCATATCAAAACACACACAACACCCATGTAGCCGACCAATAAGAAAATAACATTGTTATGTGGGAGTATTTCTATTTCCTGTGACAGTTGCAAGTTCTCTCTTAAAAACAAGATCAGGAAGGAAAGATTTCACCTTCGCAACAAAACAGTAAGGACATTATTGAGCTTACGGAACTTATTACAACCGAATTGCAGTTATTTCAAAGTTATAATTTAAAGAAACTCCAAAAAGTTTGGTTCAGTCTACCCCTTATTCTCTCTTCAAATTGGTGGATTACATAAAGTAGTTTTCTTTCAGGTTATATCGGAAGATAATAGGTTATATTACATTACACTAACTAGTTTTGTGCCTAATTCTTGGTGAGAACTAGCCTATTTCAGTTTCCCCCTCCAGTGACACAGCGAAATATCTGTAGATATTCAACTCTAGAAACCAGGTTTCGATACCCGTTGTCTGCAGAGTACAAATAGCCCATTGCTTATCGTTGTGCTTAACTTCAAACAAGCTATTTCTAGTTTTGTTTACTCGACTACCTTCAGATATTTATTTTATTTCTACACGATTAGTGTCTCATAAAATACCAGTATGGTATCCAATTATAAGCATTTTAATGTATTGAAGTCTGATCAATAAATCTGACCCAAAAGTCTTCTGGTGGTTAAAAACATCATCGATAAAAAGTAACAAAACTTTGTGTAGATATTCTAAAAGCTTAATTTAGTTATTTAAGTGGAATATGACTTTTTAGTGAGAACTGTTACACGTCTATATATGGCTTTGGTCCTTTTAGCCTTTAATCTTGTATAGATTTCGTGAAGTTGGGAAGAAGTGTTCAAATTTTAAAATATGATTGTTGAACATTCCTAACAACTGGTCAGTCAACGCTTCAAAAGTATTTAGAACAAGATAAAATAAATATTTGCTTGGTTTTATTACAACTTCTGTTTTACATTAATATTGGTTTCTTTTTATTTTTCCTCTTTTTTTTCTTTTTTAAGATTAATAATAGCTTTTTTTTTAATTGTCATAAGCTGTGTTATAAGTTTTGTGGTGAACTGAATTGTCCCAGTAGTTAGCGTGTCAGGTCGAGGACATTTAGATTCTACTTTGGTGGTTGGTGTTTAACAACTGTTTTAAATAAGGCTTAGACTTTTACTTTTACTAAACTCCAAACAAAGCCTAGCAACTATGTGCAGATTTTTTAGGATAAGCATTGTTTTATAATTTTCATCGTAAAGTTTCAAATCTCCTTAGCTGGCCGAAATGAGATATTATTGGGATTACGGCCGAAAATATCGTTAACGGTGATAGTTGAATACATTTATTCTTATCACTATATGTAAGAATAGTATATTAAATGAGACATATTAATTATTGGGTTAATTATTAGCTCTGCTTTATATATATATATTAATACTGATAAGGCTACTTACTTTATATAAAGTTTTGATTATTTTTATTTCTATTAAAGATCACAGACGTAACTATTTAGTATTTTATATAAAAGCAGAACTTTTGGTTAAGCTTGCACTTAGTGAAAGTAGGCAGTGTGCTTTCATGAGTTTTTCTGTTAGAAAGTAAGGGGAAAAAAACGTGTAAAGTACAATAGATACATCAGGGTTTGTTAAAATGTAAACTTTGAACTTGCAGTGTTAAATGCTCTAAACAAAAGTGGTGTATATTTTCATCATGTTAAAGTATAACATTGCATATTTTGGTAATCGCTGCTCTTAGTAATGCGACAATGCTTGATCGTAAAACAACAATAAACTACTGCGTTCCATTTCTCACCAGGGTAGTTCGCTATACCTTTGAGCATGCGTAGCGTAAAATGAAATTCTGACTTGAAAATAAGAGTTACGTAGTTTATTAATGTCACTTTTCTTATTTAAAAATTTTCTCTCCAACAGACATCAAGATGAAAAGAAGAAATTAAATGTTGTGCCAGCACCCAGAACTGTTAAGTCGACACTTGATAAAAAATCGGTAAAAACACAAGACAACGGCACAAACGTTAAGGAAAAAGTGAGTAACACTGACAAACATTTAACCAGGTTTCGTAAAGCATGTGTTTTAATAGTTTACAAAGTTCGCAACTTGTGTCCTAAATAATGTTTAATGTTATCATCTTTCACATATGACTATTGTAAATTTTTGTAAACAAATATTAACATGAGTTGTTAGAATTTCACAATAAACAACATGAATTTTTAACAATGAAAATAATATATATATATAAGTAAATATTACTGGTGTTATATTTTAACACTTTAAAAAGAATCGTTTTAAACAGAACTAGTAAAACTATATATAAATCCAGGTAAAGCAGAATTAGCTTTTATACGAGTTCAATTTTCTAAGCATGAAGTTTACAAGATATGAGAATTTTAATTGGAGAAATGTCACTACGAGATTCATGGATACGTTTGGTTGTCTTTTACCACACTCGCTAATGTAACTTTAAACCGGTGATTCAAATTATTAAATTGTCTTCGTAATACATTTACTTTCTATAGATCATATGTACTGATTCGTGTTCGATAATTATAAATATTTTCCTAAATTTTAAATTTGTGTTAGCTACGTATCATTTTTATGTTAAATCCTTTAATTTTGCTTGTCACCGAAAATGCTTAAACAACACGTGTTAAAACTGAGATCACTGCTATTTTATATTTAAATCTCAAATTACTGTGCGAATGATTTTTTTTTTATCTAGACAATCAAAGAGACAGATGGCTTCGAACATATCCAAGCACCAGTGCAGCCAGGACAACAGGTTAAAGCTCAAAATGAAATTCTAGCCTTGTTTCCAACCCCGGAAGTGACTTCACTCTCGAAACAAGATTTTACATCAGTGGGTGTCGACACTAGACTTGTCCGATTTCCTTACATAAAACTTACATAAATGGAAACATAATTAAAGAAATATTACTACTTGGCATTTTTTTAGATAAGTTTGGATATTTTTTATTATATTTGATAATCTAGTTTTATACCATTGACATAAATTGTTTGTTATTGTTTTCTTATTACTTTTAATGTATACGAACAGTTTGTTATAAGATACATATAAAACTTTTACTTAACTCAAATTGCATTTTATTTACAAGTAATTCTTTAAATTTGTCGACAAAAAATGGGCTAAAATTGAGATAATTTCCTCTTTTTTCATAGGTTGAGTTTTAAATAAATGTATTCATGATTTTTAGACGATCGAAGAAACAGATGACCTCAAACACACCTCAGAATCAGTGCAAACAGGGCAACGATTTACAGCTAAGAATGAGGCTTCAACCCCGTTTCCAACCTCGGAAATAACGTCAGACTTGATGGAAGCAGAAAGTAAACCAAATAAGGGAGTTTCTTCCGAAGGAGAAACAGGTAGTTTTGAACAAGAAAAAGTAGAAGATGAAGAGATGGGCGAAGAGAAAACAACCGAAACAACGTTCAAGAAAGGAGAAGCTATCGGACCAAATACACAACGTACGGAAGAAGACGCAGTTGTAGCAGAAGACGTTTTAAGTTACCCCAAACTAGAAGATGTCAAAGTTAAAATTGATCCCAATATTTTGTGTGATAGAGAACCCGACATCTCCATACAACAAGAAATTTCCCCAATTCCTACTCCTTTAAAGATAACTGAAAATAAGTCTAACACTAAAACCTACAATCAGAATAACACTGGTTCAAAAGAATTGTTTAACGCTAAACAGTTCGAAAAAACAACACTGACTGTTCAGTGCTCTTTCTGGAGCCCATTAATTTCCAATGCAGTGTCAGTTCCAAAAGGTGACGTACCAGTCAAGAGTAATGTGCACCCGTCTTCTGCTAACATTTCTTCTTGGAAATCGCCAACAACACCTCCAATGTTAACCCTAGAAGAAGAAAAGGTAAATAATATATTATGTCTGTTATTATCACTTTGTCCAAATAATACGAGAGAGAGAGGGAGAGAATACTGCATTTTTATTAATAAACGAAAAGATATCTAATAAATCGGATTGTTTGTTAAGCACAAAGCTTCACAATGGGTTGTTTGTGCTCTACGCACCACAATATCAAATCCAGTTTTAAGCTCTCAGATTCACTGCTGAGTCACTGAAAGAGCAGATAGGACTATTAGGAAGTGAACGAAGTAGCCGTTTTTTGTTGGATACGTCATATCTTTAACACACTTTATTATCACATTTATAAGCTTTAATGACGCTCCTAATACTTGTGAACTGAATCTTTTCTACAACACAAACTAGCTAAAGGTAAACATCATTTTGTTAGTGACAAACTCCCAACTCCATAATGTTTGGTTATGAATCCCAACAACGCGTACTTTGGATCTCTCATTCTTTTTGTTTTACAACAGTAAAACTCCATCAGTACACAGTAAAAGTTAGAGAATAACTTTTTAGTTTGATTTATCCTGTAATACACTGAATAATCCTTTCAAGAAATAAATACTGCCAAAGTTATATTAATGGGATAAATAATTTAAAAAAAATCAGTAAAAATGAGTTCCCAGTGGCACAGCAGTATGTCTGCGGACTCGTAACGCTAGAATCCGGGGTTTCGATACCCGTGGTGAGCAGAGCACAGATACCCATCCCATTGCGTAGCTTTGTGTTGAATTACGAACGAACAAATTCAAACGGTGAAATAGATTTTGGTCTCATTTGTCCTGGAATACACTATTAATAAGAGTTTGAATATGCCACTATATGAAGAAATATTATCTTTCAATCTTTGTTTGGCAAGACTGTGTCAGTGCAGTACGTGTAGAAATATCACCTTTCAAACTTCCTTGATAACACTATCAGTATTTTTAGAAATAATATTTTTCAATCTTCCTTTACAAGACTATCTTTACGTGTAGAAATATTATGTCTCAAACTTTCTTGACAAGACTGTCAATACGTGTAGAAATATAATCTTCCCCGCTTCCTTGACGCCCCCCGCTAGTACAGCAGTATGTCTTCGGATTTACAACATTAAAATCAGGGGTTCGATCTCCCTGGGTGAGCTCAGCAGATAGCCCGTTGTGGCTTTGCTATAAGAAAACACACACGTTTCCTTGACGAGACTCTCAGTTCGTGTAGAAATATTATCTTCCAATCTTTCTTTGACAAAATTGTGTCAGCACGTGTAGAAATATCATCTTTTAATCTTCCTTGACAAGACTGTCATCACTTATAGAAATATTATCAATCAAGTTTTGTTGACAATATTGTCAGTAGTAATGAAATACTATATTTCAGTCTTTCTTGACAAGATTGTCAGTACGTGTAGGAATATTATATTTCAACTTCGATGACAAGATAATATTTAGTTAATAAACACTTGGACAATGTCTCTTGTTTACCTGTGTTCTCAAGTTCATAAAGACAACCATACGTACTCGAAATTATGTTTAAGATTTATTTGCGCCAGAAAAAAATTTAAATTTCGAAAAGCCGCTATAGAATCTATGACGATTTAAATCTTTTTATAGTTGACCTTTGCTTTAATAACACAAGCTGGCGTCATCAAGGAACACAATATTGTGTGTAGCAGTAAGAGGTTAGAAAAAAAACAAACAGCAGACGGAACAAACATTTAGGCTTTGCTGACCACTTTTCTCGCCAGAAGAATGTTTGTTTGTTTTGAATTTTGCGCAAAGCTTTTGTTTGTTTGTTTGTTTTGAAATTTCGCGGCTATCTGTGCTAGCCGTCCCTAATTTAGCAGTGTAAGACAAGAGGGAAGGCAGCTAGTCATCACCACTCACCGCCAACTCTTGGGCTACTCTTTTACCAACGAAAAGTGGGATTGACCGTCAAATTATACACCCCCACGGCTGGGAGGGCGAGCATGTTTGGCACGACTCGGGCGCAAACCCGCGACCCTCAGATTACGAAGCGCACGCCTTAACGCGCTAGACCATGCCGGGCCCATGTGCAAAGCTACACGAGGGCTATCTGCGCTAGCCGTCCCTTATTTAGCAGTGTAATACTAGAGGCAAGGCTCATCACCACCTACTGCTAACTCTTAGGTTATTCTTTTACCAACAAATAGTGTAATTAACCATCAAATTATAACGCCCCAACGGCTGAAAGATCAAACATGTCTGGCGTAACGGGAATTCGAACCCGCGACCCTCGGATTACGAGTCGAGTGCCTTAACCACCTGGTAATGCCGAGCCTCCTACCAGAAGACAACGTGACAATAAATGTGCCCAAACGAGAAAATCCAATAGGAAGACTTCTGACAGTTTGTTCTATCTTCTCACAAGCTGACGATATAAACTTCCACCCGAGTAGTGTTAAAACTACTTGTTGTGGTTATTTTATTATTCTATTGCTTTTTAGCGCTAATAGAAGAATCTTGAAAAAATTTATTGTGATTGCTTGTTTTGAATTTCGGACAAAACTATATGAGGACTGTCTGCGTTAGACGTCCATAATTTAGCAGCCTAAGGCCAGAGGGAAGGCGGCTAGTCATCACTACCCATCGCCAACTCTTGGGCTACTCTTTTACCAACGAATAATGTGATTAACCATCACATTATAACACCCCCACGACTGAAAGAGCGAGTATATTTAGTGTGACGGGGGTTCGATCCCGCCACCCTAAGGTTACGAGTCGAACGCCCTAATAACGTGACAATGCCGGGCGAAAGACAACACAAAATAACAACAACAAAACTTTTTAGTATATGTTTAAAATGCATCGGTTCTTGGAACACGATAAAGCACACACAAAATAATAAAGAAAGTTTTGAGTATATTTTTAGAATATATTTATGGAAACATTTGGCCATACCAGGCCGATTTCAAGTGTTTTATTTATGTTATATATTATAGTTCAAAATATAAATGTTCTGGTAAAGAACTGTAACCGTTTTTAAATCAATTAATTTCACCACTATTGATTGGATTTAAAGTGACTGGCTAAAAATGACAAATTTACTTCAGATCAAGTTATTTCTTTATTTGGTCCGGTATGGCCAGGTGGTTAAGGTAATCTGAGGGTAGCGGGTTCGAATACCTCTTACACCAAACATTTTCGCACTATTATCCGTAGAGGCGTTGTAATGTTATGAGAAATCCCAATATTCGTTGGTTAAAGAATAGCCCAAGCGTTGGCGGTGGGTGGTAATGACTAGCTGCCTTCCCTCTAGTGTCACACTGCTAAATTAGGGACGACTAGTGCAGATAACCCTCGAGTAGCTCTGTGCGAAATTCAAACAAAACCAAAACAATTCATTTACTTACTGAATGTATTTGCTTGGCATCTAAGGCGTAAATCCCCTAGTTATTTTGCCCACTTCCAAAATACGAACCACGAATTACACTTTTTTCTAAACAAGTGTTTATATCATATCTATTGATTTAATTATATATAGAAGCGTTTTTAGTTAAAAGTTGCAGAGAATCTTTTCGTTATTTAAGTCTTATATGAATCTTTTACTAGCACATAAGTTCAAGCTTCCTATGTAACGCAAGGCCGGGCATGTGGCCGAGCGCGTTAAGGCGTGCACTCGTAATCCGAGGGTTGCGGGTTCGCGCCCACGTCGCGCTAAACATGCTCGCCCTCCCAGCCGTGGGGGTGTTTAATGTGACGGTGAATCCCACTATTCGTTGGTAAAAGAGTAGCCCAAGAGTTGGCGGTGGGTGGTGATGACTAGCTGCCTTCCTTCTAGTCTTACACTGCAAAATTAGGGACGGCTAGCACAGATAGCCTTCGAGTAGCTTTGTGCGAATTTCCAAAACAAACAAAAATCCTGTCTAACGCATTGGAAGTTAGATTTCTGAGAGAAAGTAAAATCCGCAGTAAAAAAATAAGCACATCGTTTCAAAATGATTGTTTGTTTCTAATTTTGTGTATGTTATTTTGTCATTGTCAAGATTCATCAAGTCTCAATGTTTGTCTTATGGGCAGATTTGATTTTAAAAATAATAGAAAAGAGATGTGATATTATATTAATTCTTATGCAATGCTTACAAAAATTAATCGATCTTAAACCTTCCTCTACAGTAAATTATGTGAAGATAGAGTAACATAATTATTGGTTAATTCTAAACCTTTACTCTGTGCTTGCCCAAAAGAAAATTAAAATTGGTTATTAGTGGACTTTATTTATCAATTACAAAGTTGTTGTTTTTTTTTATATTCGAGGAGAAAGCTAGTTAGTAAAATATTAAGTGCTGATTACTTTTCTTTATATTTATCAAAGTTCATTTCAGTTTACCAGTGTATTTAATCCATAGCCATACTATCTTCTTTTCAGATGGCACGTGAAGAAGATAATATGTTCTTTTGAATAATAAACGATAATCATGTTACGCCAGATGATAAACATGAACTTATAGACCCCTCTGTATACTAAACTTACGTTCTTTATCACCCAAATTAAATTTAAACTTGTGCTGTTAAGCTGGTTACTTTTGGTTGGTTGGTTTCGTCCCACAGTGGGACACTGACAAGTCCACGAAGTTATAACGCTAAACTAAGGGTTTGATTACCCGTGGTCGACATAACAGATAGCCCAACATGGCTTCACTCTAATGCAAATATGTTGAACATGTGGTTTGTTTCAGAACTTTCACGTACTCGGAGTACAACTAGAATAGATGTAACTCGCTGGAGACACCCTTCCTCAACTGTTAGATCCATCTTATCTGATTCAACTACGAGCTTTGGATATTACTGTAATAGTGCATCCACAGTCCCAAAGTATGCAGCAAACAGTGAATCATCGGGTTCACAGTCCACACATGCAATTGGACAAGTCTGACGAAAGCTAATATCAGAAAGACGACTATTTTTAGAACTTGGTCCCGGCATGGCTCGGTTGGTAAGGTACTTGACTCGTAATCCGAGGGTCGCGGATTTGAATCCCCATCACACCAAACATGTATGTCCTTTCAGCCGTAGAGGCCTTATAATGTGTCGGTCAATCTCACATTATTCGGTGGTAAAATAGTAGCCCAAGAGTTGGCAGTTGGTGGTGATGACTAGCTGCCTTCCCTTTAATCTTACACTGGTAAATTAGGGACGGCTAGCGCAGATAGCCCTGGTGTATCTTTATGCGAAATTCAAAACAAATCAAAATTAAACCATTTTCAGAACTTAAAATTAGTTGTGGTATTGCTGGAACTATTTTTTTTCTCATCGAATTAATTTGTTTCTCTTGAATCATTAAATTCCACTTGTAACCAAAAATCACAACGTGAAATGCTGTAGAGTTATAAGAATATCACTTGTTGAAACTGATAAATATTTAAAATCATTTTATGCATAGCATATAAAATGGTATCGTTCATGTGAGATCTGCTACTTGCTTTATATTGTAGCAATTGTAAGAAAGAAGCAATTTATTCTATGAACATTATGGTTAGTGTGCTTTACTTGTAATCTAAGTGTCGAGGGCTCGAGAACCCGTCACACTAAACATGCTCACCCCTTCAGCTGTGGGGCGTTATATGTGACGGGGAAACCCACTATTCGTCAATAAAAGGATTGTCCAAGAGTTGGCAGTGATGACAAGCTGGATTCTCTCTATTTTTTTACTGCTATGTTAGGAACGGCTAGCGAAGATAGTCCTCGTACAGTTTTGCATGAAATTCAAAGTATAAAAACCAATGAACAAGACTTAAAGTAAATAAACTCATTTCTGCGCATTTTCTACCACTGCTTAAATAAAATAAACCAAATTATGATGTTACATGAAAACATGATGCTTGTTGCATTAATTTGTTTTCTTTTCCAGTTATTGTAATGTCCAAACAATTTTTTTTTAAATCAGTTTTGTTCTCTGAGTATAAATAAATACCTTTAGAAGTAAGCAGTTTAAACTAAAAATAAACGTTAATTGGAATAGCTACAACTCATTCAAATATCAGGAAACTGTGTGTGAAATATCACTAAACTTTCACTTCAAATGTCTGATTTTTGTAACAAATCTGAAAGAAAACGAACAATCTAATTTTAAAATTAACCTTTTTGAAATTTACGTTAAACACTGACATTAATTATGTGTAAAAATAATAAATTTTAGTGAGAGAAATTTAATTCAGATTCTTTAAACGTTGCACACTGTTCATGATAAGCGTACTGAACTAATCTACATATCTAACAACAAGACATACCATTTTAACAGCTGAATATTATTTGCTACTTTAGCCTCCTAAGAATAGCGTATATCTCAAAGGAATGCTTTTACATCTAACATCGTGCCAACCAGAGTTGAAGTGGCGCCAACGTTAAGAACACCCACGTGATCTTAGGCATCGACACAAAACGCGTTTATTTCACGTTCAACAGATTTTGTTAGCTTCGGTCATTTATCTAGTAGTCAAAATAAAATCAGTTATCTCTGCAGATGTATGAGGAAACTATGTATTTCTGTACAATGTTGAAAACCATTTACGTTTACTGAGATAAATAATAATAATTCTTTGTATATATATTTATATAAATTTTAACTAAATTAAATGAATACATTTAAACAAAGTTAAATAATGGTTAAAATTTAATGTTTTACCTTTAAAAATTATCATTATAATATATATTTGTATAGGTATAAACCGTAAACTTTATATATATATGTGTGTGTGTGTGTGTGTGTATGTTAAATTAATAATGGGAATGTACCAGTTAATAAAATGTATAATATTCCCATCAGAATGGATAATGCTTCAGCTGAGATGATAATTCACTATTTATCATATAAAATCGTGTATGTCGCGTATTAACGAATCTGTGAAAGTAAGAAGTGAGTGTGCGTAATTTTTGAAGAGGTCTGATATAAAACTGATGCACGTTACGTCACTACTATGGTTCTCAGTAAAGTTGCTTGTTGTACAGAAACGTTTAAAGTTTGTAAAAATTTCATACACGTGTGTGAGAGGTTTTAATTTTGAAAATATTTTTTATACGTATTTAAGAGGTTTATGGATTATGCATCCCGTAAAGTCACATGCTTATAACTGAAATTACTCAGAAGTTTATTTTTATTGAATGTGAAAATATAAAACATTAAATATTTTTAATTATTAACGAACGATGGGTTGTTGTTTTGAATTAAGCACAAAGCTACACAATGGGCTATCTGTGCTCTGCCCACCACGAGTATCGAAACCCGGATTTTAGCGTGTAAGTCCGCAGACATACCGCTGAGCCACTGGGGGGCACGAACGATGGGAGGACAACTTCTAGGGCTGGAAATATAAAAATATAATTTTCGATCTATGTAATTCCGTAATAGCTTAATGATATAACATACGTATTTTGTCCCATTAACATACCTTATAAAAAATGAAATTTCTCCTTTAACCTAACAAAACTCTAGACTAAAGCCGTATTTATAAATGTATATTTGAGAGAACAGAAAAATTACTACTTGAACATTATAGGTATTTCAACTTTAATGAAATTATTCGAGGATTTTATAGGTACGATAAAATGATTAATTAGAAGGTACACTTGTCTCATTTGTACAACGTTTAACCATAGTTAGATTCTGAATATGATAAGAACATATACTCTTCAAAACAAAAAACACAAAAGGGATATTTTTTTATTTTAAAGAGAAGCATATGTAATAACGTTACAAGCTCAGAGTATGTGATGTTACACGTGTTAAGGCAATGATTGTCAGACCAAAATGACAATAAAAGTTGTGCACTTTGAAAACGGAGGAAAATAACGGATTTTTCGCCAAAACGCATTCGTGTCCAATAAATTTGTTTGAGAGATCTGCATGTTCTGCAAGTGCAACATGTGCAAAATCACTATAAAGGTGACGGGTTTTCGGTTTCCATAGCTCAGTGTTAAGCCACCGACACGCAACACAGTTTCACCAAGATTGACTGACGCACAACGCAACAACGCCATTGGTCGTTGCAAGCAGGCGAATTTCGATCAGATGTTGCCAGAGGTGTGAATGCCCACCCAAGCACCATCACAAGACTATGGAATCGTCACCAACAACATAGATCAACTCGTGACCGTCCACGATCTAGCAGACCTCGTATGCAGGATGTTGACAGATTTGGTGGTGGCAGCGTCATGATGTGGGCTGTCATCGTCTACAATGCCAGAACAGATCTTTTACACATTCAAGGGAATCTTACGGCTCAACGATATGTCGACGAGATTTTTAAGCCCCATGTACAATCCATGGTGAACGTCAACGACGTTTTTCAACATGACAATGCCCGTCCTCCTACAGCCCGACTCACCATTGTCTTCTTGAGACACCACAACATCAACGTTCTTCCCCTGCCCTTCAGATCACCAAATTTAAACCCCATCGAACATCTTTGGGACGAGTTGGACCGACGTGTGCGACGGCGACAACCTCAACCGCAGATTCTACCTCAGCTTGCAGCAGCTTTGCAGGCTGAGTGAACAGCCATATCCCAGGATGTGATTCGTCATCTCATCGCTTCCATGGGCAAGAGATGCCAAGCAGTTATTGATGCTCACGGGGGGCATACTCGTTATTGATGTTGAGTGACGTTAAACTTCAACTAGTGAGCGTGGACATCGCCTTTGCAGATTTTGGATATTCAGCAGTGAATGTGCAAAATTTCATACATGTCATACAGAACTACCCGGAATAAACTTGTTAAAAAATTGTCTCATATTTTGCCTTTTGCATTTCTTTTTTTGAAGAGTATATGTTCATCTAAGTTGTACATTGAAAATTTATTGCTTCTAATAAATCATTTTATTGTGCTAATAATACGGTTATCATTTATACAGTTTTAAGTATGAAATTAAATATGAATGATCAGCGCTTATGTCTTACTTAAAATTTAATAAATTAATAAACATTAACGTTTCATATTTACACAATTTTGAAATTTTCTTGAAGCCATTTACAGTTTTCAAATTGTGTGAATAAAAAGCATTAATTTTAATTATTTGCTAAATGTTAAGGCTGAAATTAATTAATACAAGTGCCGTTAAACATCATTTAAGCTATTGATAATTATGAATTATCCAACTGAAAGCTATCATATATGTCTTCTACTAAACGTGGCATACATCTGGTGTCAAAGTTCAATACTTCTGTATTGTGGTTCTCTTAAGCTACGTGATCACAGGTTGGATGAATGCCAGATGTCATATTCCAACACAACACCATTATGTTCTTTCTACAAGAGTTAGGGATTAGATTAATTACTAGGGTCGAGAAAATTAACGTACTGGATTGTGAAGCTCATGTTCCACAGCTTACGTCCCGTTACCAAAAAAATAAAAATAAAAACTCGTGCTTAGCGCTTTAAGGCTGAAGCTAGGTTATAAGATTGATAGTCAGATCTCACTATTCAGTCTAAGAAAACCAGCTGAAATGCTGGCGGTGCGTGATGTTAACTTGCTGCTTTCCCTTTAGCTCATCACTTTAAAATTAGAGTCAATTAACGTAATTAAATATCTTCTAGACTTTGATAAAATCCGACAAAACAAACAAACATTAATTTCTAAATCTCGTTCTCAGCACATATTGTTTCTCCAGGCAGTTCAGTGTCAACACTCGTTGTTGTTTTCACGTTTTAGACTTAAGTTTCTGTAAATGCAGCATATTCTTATGTTGTAAAACATACCTAATACTTATTATTGGAGCCCCCCAGTGGCTCAGCGGTATGTCTGCGGACTTACACGCTAAAATCCGGGTTTCGATACCCGTGGTGGGCAGAGCACAGATAGCCCATTGTGTAGCTTTGTGCTTAATTCAAAACAACAACAACAACTTATTATTGGAGCCCTGTTGTATGTCATTAGAAGAGTATTATAGTCCTATCAACGTTAAAACGAGAAGCGTAAAAATAAATTACATGAAATAATTTAAAACATCTTTGTTATCAAAGCACTATCCACCCAGATAAGAAGACTGTTAGTTCTGTTCTTGTTTCTTATACTATTAAACGATCTTTACTTACGTACTTAAATGTTAAGAGTACATACTATTATCATTTACTCTCCAATCATAGCAAATTACCTTCATAAAACGAGTGAGTGGTTTCTGTTATTATCCAGAAACAAATTTTAATCCACAGATATATGTGAAGTTCAAAGAAAATAGTGATTCTATGTTTATTATTTAACAAATAACCTTAGTAACTGGGCTATTAAAGTATGTTAAACATGAAATAAAACGTGTTTAGTGTGTATCCATGAGATCATGAATTTGGTGGATGTTCTTAATGTTGAGGTAACTTATTTGTCTGCTTGACAAATTCGGTGTAGAGACGTTTCTTTGGGGTATAAGCTATTTTTAGCAAATGATATTCAGCTTTTAAAATGGTGTGTAGTGCTATTAGAAATGTAGTTTAGTTCGACACGCTTACAACAAACAGTACGCAACGTTTGAACATTTTACTAAATTACCTTAGAAACATTCCTCACTTTTACATATAAATTAATGTTAGATGTTAGTTTTTTATGATATGTTTACAGCAAAATCGCAAATAATTAAAACAACGATGAACATGAAAAGCTAAGTTTCGCTTTTATACAGGGTGGGTTACAACACAAACCACTTCTACGCATTTTTAAGCTAAATATAACATTTAATTGGTTTATTTCTTTGATAACAGTCTTCATTACACTTGGTTGTTTCAATGAATGATAGATTATTTGTACCATATGGTGAACTTCTAGATTTAAATCACTAGACTAATTACAAGTAATTTTGAAAATGGGGGATATAGAGAAGTTACGTTTTCACATGATACTGGAAAGTGTGCTTTGATGACCATCATTTCACTCGTAAAATTTTTATATTTTATTAAATTCCCTAAAAGTAAATCTTAAGTACTGACAAAAAAACAACAACATTCGACAAAATTATCCTCAAAGTATTTAGGAAAACCATGAGATGTTATTGTACACCTTATAAAACTTTCTTAAACATGGATATCTTATGAATATATTTAAAACAAATTGGACGAAATATCTTCAGTTTAAAGTAGTCATTTAAAGTTTCAGTTAATCACAAACCCAAATATTAAAACACACAATGCTGAAAAATAACAGTCAAATATGCTTAATAAACACGAGAAAGATGTGTATATGTATTCCTAATAGCAAAGCCGCAGTAGGCTATCAGCAGTGTCCACCGAGGGAAATCAAAAACTTGACTTTTAGACTTACCGCTGCCCCGCTGTATTTGAATTTTAAATAAAAGATAAATATATTATATGTTTAAGAAAGTGGATAATAATATAAAATATAAATAATGAAGAAAACAAATCTAAGAAACAAAATTACTTAAAAGATGCTGATATTGATTTTTTATACGCTCCCCTCATCAGGCCATCTTTAATCTTTCGACATACATTTTAAGTGATGTCAAAAAAAAGTAATTGCTGTATACCGTATATACTCGTTTTACCGCCCGATCTTGATTAAAGGCCCGTTTGAATAGCCGCCCGTGTGAACAGAACATAAAAATAAATAAGAGCCCGTGCTTGAATACCCGCCCGGGCCCTAATCATAACTTTTAGGAAACTTTGTTTTTCAGTATGAAGATGTCAATTTATGATAATGAATCACACACGATATTAAAGCATATCTTCTTAACTTTCATTTGACACATCGCTCGTTAAAATCCAATTTGGGGAAGCTGAGAACGACAGCCCGAAATTTTCCCATTATTTTCGCCTATCATCGCTGTAACAGTTTAATTGTTGACTCATTTGGCTACACCCGCTTGCACTTGGTCACACATCCGGTGACGAAACCCTGGTATCACCTGACAATTGCACGCTATCGAATTTTATGCACTGGTCGATAACACTCACGCCTTAGGCGTCCAATTGCTCACAGAGGCTAAAGGTGACTTGTCCAGCATTACTGAGACTGTACCCACTGAGGAAGAAGACGTTGAGGCTACAGCAGAAAACGAGCTTGGTGTTGATGAGGATGATGGGTACAGATAGACATATTTATTAATAATTCGTCATGGAAAAATTTGCGATCAAAGGCCATATACTTCCCAATTGAAAAAGATTAATGTCGTGAAATATTTGTCTTCAACGATAATTTTTGTGCATACCTAATTTTACTTTGAAAATAACAAGCGCCCGTGCTTGAATAAGAGCCCGTTTGAATAAGGGCCTGGTATTGAGTTTGGTTGAAAAAAATAAGGGCCCGGGCTATAAAACACGTAAATACGGTACTTACGTTGTGAATTACCACCTATAAATTTGAGAGCTAAATCGCGTATTGGAAACATGTTTTTATACCACAAGTAAACTTAATAAAAATCTAAAAGATAGTTAGTTTTTTAATTTCGCGCAAAACTACTCGAACGCTCTCTGCACTAGTCATCCCTAATTTTGTAGTGTAAGACTAGAGGGAAGGCAGTTAGTCATCAGCTGAAAAGGTGATCATGTTTTGTGAGACGGGGATTTGAACCCACGCCCCTCAGATTGCGACTCGAACTGCTTAGCCCACTTGGAAATGCCGGGCTGACCCTAAAAAGCTCTAAAAGATGCAAGATATTTAATGTAGAATGCAATTTTGTTTTAAGTCTTACACAATATTATAATATAACTTTTATATAAGCATATGATGGTATACGACACGCAACACTGGTAACATAAAGAAAAGGCTTAGTTCTTGAAAATTCTGCTGCACTTGAAAATGATCATAAATGGTTTAAGGGCATTCGCACAAAAATATTGTTATCTGGGTAATTACCAGATAATTTAACCAAATATACAACGATTAATAAGAAACTGACAAGCAGACTTGCTTAAAAACAAAAACAAAACCTTTTGTTTAAAGAAATTGCAAAATAACGAGATGTTGGAGTACTTAACGTCTTTTGGAAGCAGAAAATAAAAGCAACGCTATTAAAGATGTTTATTCTATCAGTATATTGGCTCTGCTTACGTCAAGTAAATACTTCGCCAGTTTCTTAGCATTACATAAAATTATTTGAAAAGGCTCAGGAAGCCAACTTGCATAAGTAAATCATTTCCATCAATTTAGTATTTATAAGAATATATACCTACTGAAACGTATACCTTAAATAGGCTTTTAGGCCTCTATATTTAGATAGAAGTATTTTACGTTATAGAACAAATAATAGAAACAAGAGGAAACTTTACAAAAAAAAATGTTTGATTTCTTCTCTTTTTCCCCATCGCATCAAACATACTTGCCCCTTTCAGCCGTGGGGGCATTATAATGTTATGGTCAATCCCACTATTCGTTGGTAAAAGAGTAGCCCAAGAGTTGGCGGTGGGTGGTGATGACTAGCTGCCTTCCCTCTAGTCTTACACTGCTAAATTAGGGACGGCTAGCGGAGATAGGCCTCGAGTAGCTTTGCGCGAAATTCAAAACAAACAAACAAATGCTCATAATTTGTTTTATTCATGTTCTACTGTTTAAGCATTAATGAATTATATTTTAGATTCAACCAACCCTTGGTGCTAAAGATTCGATCTATTCTGGCCACGGATCTCTTTCGAGAGACTTGCGGACAGGTCACGCCTACGAGCCATCTTCAGACGACAATGGTCCTGGTTACGCCATTATCCCGAGAGAAAGTGAGTGTAGTTTTTACTTTAGTTCTTTGTTTCCATACTATACTAGTAACATAAACAATTTATATAGTTATTTCAGACAAGTTTGAAATTCGAAATACAGATACATTATTTCAATACTTTAGAAACAGATCGTGCGTTTGAGGTATGAGTTCAAACTTTTGATGTGGTGTGTGCGTTTTATATCAGTAATCTATAAATTAAAATGGCCTGGCATGGCCGAGCGCGTTAAGGCGTGCACTCGTAATCCGAGGGTCGCGGGTTCGCGCCCCCGTCGCGCTAAATATGCTCGCCCTCCCAGCCGTGGGGGTGTATAATGTGACGGTCAATCCCACTATTCGTTTGTAAAAGAGTAGCCCAAGAGTTGGCGGTGGGTGGTGATGACTAGCTGCCTTCCCTCTAGTCTTACACTGCAAAATTAGGGACGGCTAGCACAGATAGCCCTCGAGTAGCTTTGTGGGAAATTCCAAAAACAAAAACAAACAAATAAATTAAAATAGAATTAACATAATCAAGTCGATATGACTGATACCGAATTCTGTTCGAAATACGAGGAAAGATGATTCATAACTTTGGATTTTCCATGCGGCTTCTTGACTTAATGTCTTATTATCAACAGCTGATTCCGAGTAGAGATACGGAAATAAGCTAACAAACAGTCAATAGGTCAATTCACTTTGGAAGCAACCCTTCCAATGATAACCTCAACCTGTGAACAGAGCGTATAAACTAGATTTTCCGACCCGATAGGTGTCAGTAGTTGTTTTTTATTTTGTGTGTGTTTTTCTTAGAGCAAAGCCACATTGGGATATCTGCTCAGTCCCCTGGTTTTAAAGTTATAAATCCGTAAACTTACCGCTGCACCAGCGTGGTAGTTTTCTGGTTTTTGTTTCTTTGCTTTACATACTTTTAACAGTACGTCTCCAAAAATATAATTGTTATTCAAAGCAAGTTTAAGTTTTTCAACTGCAAAGCTAGATGTAACTTGTTATTGTATTTGTGAATAGAAATAGTTTTTTCGGCCTACAAGTTGTCTACTAACTTATCATATATTAATCATTATTATTACATTGAGCTTCATTATGCTGTAACTGTCATTGCAAATGGAAGCAAGCTAAAAAACATTTAGCTTTATGGTATTGAAATTATCAAAGGATTAGGTTGAAGTTTTAGCAAAATTAATAATTAAAGAGTTTAGCTGCTCTGCATTGAAATTAGAACCTACTCTTGGGAAGATTTGAAAATAACCCTTCATTACTGTAAGTGGACGTTGCTATGAAAAAGTGACCTGACCCACAAATCCTAGATCTGAGTAAGTGGCCAAAACGTTTTGCGTTCTTTTAAAACAAAAATAAATGACGAAAATCAGCTATACGCTCCAATTGTAATCAATGAAGGCCACTGTTATTTATTAGTAAATATTATCGTAACAGTGAACAACCATTTATCATTATTCAAAAATTGGCAATTATTTGCTCATTTCATTTTCAGTTAATGTAGATTTCCTATGACTGCTATATCCTAAAGGATGACTCAAGATATGGTAATAAATAGATCGAAATTTCAATGTGTTTCTACAGCAGCTTTATTTAAAACAAAACCACAAAGCAACAACATCTGTAGAAACAAGTATTTTCATTCTAATCATTAGTGTTTATTATTGTAAATGGAGTAAGGGTAGTCTTTCATAATATAGAATTCTATTTGTCCACAAAAGACGTGCAAGTCATCAGTGATGCTCTCATCTTAAATTTCGATATCTGTATAAGTTACTGTAATGTATGCACGAGCTGTTGGTTGCTGAGTAAGTACAGTAGCATTTTAATTGTGATCTTTACCTCACGAATATGTAGCAGTTAATGTTGTATCGTATATTGCCCTTTTTCATCGCCATATGTGACCCTACTTCTCACTGGAATACTTTATGGGATTTTTACAGTCGTCGATCAGAAGACCCAAATCGATGGTACTTTTTAAAGCGTAATAACATTTTTCAAATGATAAAACGTGCTACGTGCAGTGTAATGTCACGTAATCTTTTTTGCTCCAGAAATATGAACAAAAGTGATTCAAAATTTATATCTACATACACACGTAATCACAGGATATTCAACGTCTAACCCACATAGGTCATTTTTGAGTAACCCAAACCCTCGATGGCACTAGTGTGGGTTGTATAGCAGCAATTTAAAACGATTGTGCTTAAAAATATATTTTGCAAGAAAGAGTAGCATTTATAATCCAGAAAACATAATAAACTGATTGGGAGATTTTGTGGGTCACGTCAATTTTGCATAATAACGTCCAGGTTTCGCTGAAAACAGGGTTTCATTTTATTCAAGACACAGTGTTAAATATTAGTTCACCGGTTTTGTTTTCGTCATTAAAACTAACTTTTAGGTACCATTTTATGTCAAAGTAAAGCCTGTTTAATCTTTAAGATTAAAAATTATATTTAATACATACAGGCTTTGTTTTTTATTATCACCACTGACAGTAACAAATTAAACAATTTGGGTCTGTAAGTATGGCTAAAAATTGTATTATATGTATACAGAATTTGTTTTTATCGTCTTAGTTGCCTTGTGGTTTACTATGTTATGTGCCTATTGTCTCCAGGGTTTTAAAGTCAGACGTTTCATTAAGTGTAACCATTAACACCAGGAGGTCGTTAAATTTTGTGTAATGTAAGTTGACTGCTGTCACTAGACTGTTCAAGCTAGTCATGTTATTCAGCAATAACCATTGCCACCAAAATTCGTGTTTTACAACTGCTGTCAGCAGATTATTGATATAAGTGTTTTATTAAATTTAATTGACGTCACAGGATCGTTAGAGCAGTAGTTAAAAATAAAAATATCTAATGTTGTGATCAGATATATTAACTCTCATCTTACACGTTTCTATTCCATACAGTTTGCTACCGTTAGGTTCCACATATTCTATTATAATGAGTAAATTTATGTTTTTGTCTGATGTAACTCTTCGTGTGAAGAACTGATAATAAAAGTTAGACTAAATCATTCATTTTCTATGAAAAAACACAAGAACAGCCAGAAGTTATCACGATATTAGTGATTTGCTTTACTCTTGTGCTATTAGGAGCCTATAACAAAGAAATAGTTCCTCAACCAGTTTCACACATAAATAGTTTAACAAAATATATTTGAAAGTCTTCCGCTGATGCCCCCCAGTGGCTCAGCGGTTTCTGCAGACTTACACGCTAAAATCCGGGTTTCGATACCCGTGGTGGGCAGAGCACAGATAGCCCATTGTGTAGCTTTGTGCTTAATTCAAAACAACAACAACAACTTCCGCTGGTACAGCGGTAAATCTACGGATTTACTACGCTAACATCAGCGGTTCGATTCCCCTCGGTGGACTCAATAAATATGGCTTTTGTGTAAGAAAACACATACATTCTATTTGAAAAGTCACTTTGTGTCGGTATTTCTCAGATTAAACTTGTAATCTTTATTAAGTGTACCATCTGTGAATAGGTTATCGAAACTAATAGATGTCCTCAGTTTAAACAAACCACTGAAGATAAACACGCAGTGTTAAACATAAGCGCTGTGATCAACTGTTAGAATCAGTTTTACGTCCACCATTATTGCTTTTATCAAATCAGTAAAGTTCGGGTAAGCTATTCAATTGCAATCAGACTGTTTAGCTTAGAGTTTATTGATTGATTAACAGTGGTTGCTGTTGTTATAAAGTTAAATAAACTCGTTTGGTTAATTGCAACCTTTATTAATAATGTGCTAAAACTGAAATCTTTCCAGCCAGTCTTACTCTAAATACTTTTATTTGTACTTCTAATAACATTCTGGTTGTACTGTAATCAATAAACTGTTTGTTTGAAGTTAGGCACAATACACAATGGGCTATCTGTACCTTGCCAACCACGGGTGTCGAAACCAGGATTGTAGTATTGCAAGTCCATAGACATACCGCTATGTCATTCAATGACAATCAATAAATATAGATTATAGAAAAAAAAATGGCTAATTTATTAAGATCTAAATTTTTCAACAGTAAAACAATGGTTTAAAATTAACTTTTATATCATTTCTAATGGTAGGCTAAAAGTTATTCTCATCTTCTAAGTGATCTAGGTCCACTCATTTCAGAGAAAATATATTCGTCCTCAAGCTTCTATGAAGATTCGAGCGGTAGCTATCCGACAGTCGAGGAGCAAGTCGGACTTTGCCGAAGGATAACCGACTCTATCTCGACTGACACGAACCAGAAATCACGCAGTGCTAAGTTGTTTAATCGACGAGTCGAAAATTCAAAGAAATGGGTGCATGGAGGTATGTTATCTGTATTTCATTCAATAGAATGTGTACTCCGTTGGACGTCTTGGAAAAAGAAAATAATAAAAATATCTTCTTAAACATCAGATTGTTGAAAGAAACGGTTGTCTTAAATTAAAGTTTTAACCAACCGACGAACATTCCTTTTCATAACCTTCTAGGTTGATAATTATCGTACCAAATCAAAACAGACAATTCATGAAAAAAAATGGTGTTTCGGTAAACACCCACACTCTCACAAATTATCTATTTCACAACTGAAAGCAGTGCATCATTTGTCATTGCTTTTTATTATTCTTTTGTTGCGGATATCTCCGTAAGAATAAAACACTAATAAACAACTTTCTAGAAGTACTACGTCTATACATGTCTGCACACGGATGTCTCGTATTTCTCTTTCCGTTTATGGATGAGGCTTACCGGCGCCCCAAGTTCTATATCCATGTACAGAAAAGAGGAAGAATTATTTTGTCTGAACTCGCGTAACACGATTTGTTTTTTGATTATCTAATATCTGCTATCATTTCGCTTAATAAAACTGTGTTCTATATTAAACGAATATTCTCACGTTTTAGCGAGAATATATAACATTAACAAAACATAAATGAAAACATAATTCAAATTTTTCTTTTTAACCGTTTCCACTCTAGTTATCTCGTGTTGTGTACGAGGACGAATCGCGATATTGAGTTTGTTTATAAAACATCTGTATAATATTTCTATCCTCGAACTCCTTTCTAAATAAATATGTAAGTGAAATTTTCAAATTTCAAATTATGTTTTAATGTATATTTTAAGAACAATGAACATTTGTTTTCGAGGAAGTAATAAAAAACCGAACTGCTAACTTTAATTTTGACTTTTTACCTTTTCTCCATATATGCTTTTTATCTTCGTTGTTGAAATAATTCAGTAACAAAATTCACAATACCGTTTTCCCAAAACGTTCACTCACGTTGTTTAGACACCTTTCCGAAAATGAAGACCAGGCACAGCCCGATGATTAAGGTACTCAATTCGTAATAGCGGGTCGCGGATTCGAATCTCTGTCCCACCAAACATGCTTGCCCTTTCAGCCGTGGGGGCACTATAATGTTACAGTCAATCCACTATTCGTTGGTAAAATAGTAGTCCAACAGTTGCCTTCCCTCTAGTCTTACACTGCAAAATTAGGGACGGCTAGCGCAGATAATCCTCGTGTAGTTATGCACGAAATTAAAAAACAAAACAAACATTCGAATCCTTTTTACACCAAATTCGTTTGCCCTTTTAGCCGTAGAGGCGTTATAATGTTGAGGGTCAATCCTACTATTCGTTGGTAAAAGAGTAGCCCAAGAGTTGGCGATGGGTGGTAATGACTAGCTGCTTTTCCTCTAGTCTTACACTGCTAAATTAGGGGCGGCTAGCGCAGATAGCCCTCGTTGCAGCTTTGCGCGAAATTCAAAACAAACCAAAAATGGAATCTTTTTAGTTTGTAAATTTTTGTTTATTTTAGCATAAAGATACACAATAAGCAGTGACCCAGCATGGCCAAGTGTTTTAAGGTGTGCGACTCGTAACCTGAGGGTCGCGGGTTTGCTTCCCCGTCACACTAAACATGCTCGCCCTTTCAGCCGTGGGGACATTATAATGTAACGGTCAATCCATCTATTCGTTGGTAAAAGAGTAGCCCAAAAGTTGGCGGTGGGTGGTGATGACTAGCTGCCTTCCCTCTAGTCTTACACTGCTAAAATAGGGACGGCTAGGCACAGACAGACCTCAAGAAGCTTTGTGCAAAATTAAAAGAAAACAACACAATAGACAACCTGCTCTCTGTCCTCCACAAAGAAAAGAATTTCTGGTTTTAGTGTTGTTAGTTCTTAAACGTACCTCTGCCTGAATGAAACCTTGTAAACAGTTGTTTTTGAATCCCTACACTAATCTTGTGCATCTCTTCGGCCAATACTTTTAACAGCACAAGTTTTAAAATTGCTTCACGTTTCCCCGTACATTGTCTCTCCATTAACAGCACATGTGTATATGTAGTCGGTACAAGAAATAATTACAAACTCACTTATTGGATCTGATATTCGGTTGCTGATTAAACAAATGCATTTTCATCTGGAGACTATCATACCTTAGAATTTTTTGTAATAAGACAACGTTTTATATTTTCTTTGAGACAAGACATTCCATTTCTTATTGTAACGTAAAAGGCTAACTATTTATTTCATGGATTTATATATTTCTTTATCTTAATTGCTTTCATAAAAACTGTTGTGAACGTATGTCCACCACCAGTTTTTTACACACAGCTCCATCTTACTCGGCCATCATCACTGAAGTCGCATCACTTGCTATTTTATTTGTAACACCCCACCTATAACAGCTTGGACCATCTATCGTTATAAGGAGTAAAGAAGTGTCGTGTAGTTCCGTGAAAGTTGAAAAAGAATCAACGTGGCGCGTGTAACATTCGTGTTTATTTCAAAGATACTTAATTGGAATGCGATAAGGATATTGTGATGACTAAGTAAAATGGCCGAAGTCACTGTTGTGTTTTCGGACCAATTTCGGGGCGACATGAATTGTGTAACTTGTTTTACTATTGTTTTGGAAAATCCATAATCATTCAAGGTGGGAAGGTAGCATCAGGATATGGATAAGATCAGTAACCACAATGAAATACGTTTCTGATGTTCTTCGCCCTTCTGAACATAGTAAAACATCTTTTGTACCCAACAATATTCTCAGTCATCAATTTTCATTGGTTAGCCAATAGCAGTCAGTAGCTTCCGATGTTACACGTAATCCTTTTCAACTGCTTTTCTTGGAAGGATTGTAATGACGAATTGAGAGCTAAACAAAACGGTGCTCTTAGATAAAAATCCAATTGACATCTACTCACTATTGTGCTTCCTTTCAAAAGTTAGAGATCCTAATTGTTACATTTTGTCTTGGAGGTTATTATAATATGGTTGCGTCTTATAGGGAATTCCATAATTAGACTGTTTTATAAGTGCAGTGTTCTAGAAACCTTGAAGTCGATGTAACATAATTAGAATATAGTTAGGGTTTTTTTAACTCCTTAGCTAAAATTATCCTGCTGATGTACTTTGATAGACTTACAAAATGCATTAGAGTGAAATCTCTATTTTATAGATTTTTACTGTATTTGAATTACAACGTAAATGAGATTTGAAACCTAAACCACGGTAATACTCTTAATCTGCTGTTTATAGTATTTTACAGCTGTTTATCATTTTGTTACTGAATCATAAATATTTCTCCAGATTCCCTGAGCATAGTTAATTAATTCGTTCACATTCTTTCTTTGTATCTTGACGTATATTTCCATTTTTTTTAATGATTTGACAAGCGGTTAAATGATTTCCATCACCCAACCATTAAACATCAGTGACGCTCCTTCAAAATACCATTCTATTGCATTCGTAAGTGTGATGTGTTCTAATGAGATGTCAGTAATAATTGTTGCTTTCATTTACGAACAAAGATGTCGTATAGCAAAAGTCCTTATAGCAGCTAATCTCGTGAAATAATCAAATTGAAATATTACCGTTAGAAGCCTGGGTACATTCCTTTGTGATAAAACTAGTAAGATAAGGTGTATCTAAATATAATAATTTAAAGTGTTGTTCCCTGTAGTTGGGAAGATAAACTGATCCATTTAAAATTATTGTATAAATTCTAATTGCATTCTAAGAACTGTAGTCATAAACTTAATACATTTGAAAATAATCGAAAAAACATCATTTACAGAGAAACTGGTGAGAAAAGCTTGAAGTCGGTATTAAATCTGCACTGCTACATATCTATCTGTTAAACCGTTTTTTGTTTTACGCTTTGACATTACCAGCAAGTTAAAAACTTTTGACAACAGTGTGTTGGTTTTCAATTTACCATCCCTGTGAGTCAACATTAAATATGTCATATTTATTCGTTGAACCTTGAACTGTATTAACATGTTAACTGGTTGTTCATATTACTGATACTTTTTCAGATCAGGCGGAAGAACACGAACCTCACGAGCAAAAAACACTGAAAGAACAGGTTTGTGCAGAAAACACAAAAGTTGAACCCTCTATGTCAGGAGCACTGAGCACAACATTCATTAAATCCAGTGATTCTCCAACGAAATTAAAACTGATACTCGATCCCAGGCACTTACAAGATGTCCACCAACTGCGAAAGGAGGGTCAAAATATTAACGAGCATAACGTGATTAGTCCTGATGTCTGTCTGGGTCTTGTTAAAGACCTGAAATCTCCAGTTGGGAAAGGTGCCTCTATGTTCGCAAAACGCAGGCAAAATTCCGAAAAATGGGTTGTGGACGAAAACAAGGTCAAAGCTCACCAGTTATCGCAAAGAATATCCAGTAAGCCACCACTAGGGACAAAAACCGACGCCAGACTCCAAGAAATCCTAGAAACTCCACGTTTGACAATTGTCAAGAGTCCTTGGGAGGCTGCTTTAGAATCTCCTGTAGGAAGTTGTGATGCTGCGTTTCGAGAATTCTGGCCTGAGACTCGTTCAGCCCCATTGTTTGCTCGTGTTCATCAAGAAAACGGAACGAAAGCCATGTCTCCTCCTATAACGACACTACCAGTGGACTTCCATTCCCGTCCGAATGTCCCCACTCCTAAGTTTGCTCCTATAGCAGGATATAGCCTTCTGCCATCTACAAACTATGATCTCTATCGACCCCGTATCCCACGAGGTTGGAATAGTCCGAATATAGGTGAGGATATGCCAAGACTGAATTTTCATGGAGAGGATAAAACCTAAATTAAATAAGTACATTCGTTTAACGACGAGAAAAGTTTCTTTTTAATTTTTGACTTAATACAGGTAGTTTTTGTTGTTGTTTTTTACCAAATGACCTCACTGAAAGCAAAACCAAATAATTGGCTAAATATGCACTGAAATAACAACAGACTTATTATAACGACTTACATAAGGACCAAAAAGTAAAATTAAGATTTGTTTGTAGTTAAGCAAAAAGGTATACAATGGGTTATCTGCCAACCACGGGTATAAAAACCCTGTTTCAAGTGTTTTAAGTCCACAATCATACTGTTGTACCACTGGGAAGAGGTCTAAAATTAGGAACTTATGTTATTATTTTTAACAAAGTTAAGCATGTCATCAGGTATAGTTTTATTATTATTTAGTGACTAAACAAAAGGTATAAGTTGTAAAGCTTTCCTTTAATTGCCACGACATACATATCTTTGTTGATTTTGTTCGACAAAAATAATTATGTTTGGAGCATGTATTTTTTTTAATTTGAGGTGAAAGCAAAGATTAAAAACTTTTTTACTGCAAAAAAGCACTAGTGCTATCCGCGCCCTGTCAACAGTGGGGAATTAAACCCCGTTTTAGTAAATCCTCAAGCTTATCGCTGATTCATCGATGAAAAGATTAAACTAAGATTTCCAAAACAATTACGATAACTGCCACCAGATAACCAAAAGTCTGTAAACTCATTTGTCGTCTACTTTAAAAAGGCCCGGCATGGCCAGGTTGGTTAAAGTGTTCGACTCGTAATCTGAGGACCGCGGGTTCGAATCCTGGTGGCACCAAACATGCTCGCTCTTTCAGCCGTGGGGGCGTTATAATGTGACGGCAAATCCCACTATTCGTTGGTAAAAGAGTAGCCCAAGAGTTGGCGGTAGGTGGTGATGACAAGTTGCCTTCCCTCTAGGCTTACACTGCTAAATTAGCGACGGCTAGCACAGATAGCCCTCGAGTAGCTTTGTGCGAAATTCAAAAACAAACAAACAAACAAACTACTTTAAAAATTATTAAGAGCGTATACGGAAAATAATCACTTAAAAATATAATACAATTCGTTTCTTTGTTACTTAGCACAAAACTATACTGTAGACCATCTCTGCTGTAACCACCGTGGGTATCGAAGCTGTATACGCCCTCAGACTTACCGCTGAGCCATTGGGAGTGAGTGTCTAAAAGCATTGAATACAAGAATATTTTTACTGAGTTTCTTAAATATATTAAGGGCTATCTATACGGATTGATTACATTGTTCGTGGTTGACAATTGTTGCGTATATGAAAGCGGATTGATTGTTCGTGATTAACAGTTGTTGCACATAATAATGTTTAATTTATATATATAGTCTAATTAAATGCCCCCCAGTGGCTCAGCGGTATGTCTGCGGACTTACACGCTAAAATCCGGGTTTCGATACCCGTGGTGGGCAGAGCACAGATAGCCCATTGTGCAGCTTTGTGCTTAATTCCAAAAAAACAAACAAACAAACAAACAATCTAATTAAATAAATTACTTGCGCAAGCTCACAAATAGCTTAGACAGCTATCTTATCACCGTATAGACACAGATTATGTTTCAACTCTATAGCCAGTATAATAAATTTTGTTTCTCTTAAACTTCACACAAAGCTACTGAAAGGCTATTTGCTCTACCCATCTCTAATTTTGAAGTGAGAAACTAAAAGAAAAGCAGATGACCATTATCGCCCACCGCCAACTCTAGAGCTACTGTTATACAATAATGAGATTTCCCTGTCACCCTTGTAACATGTTCACACTCAGAAATTACGAAACACGATTGTTTTGTTTTCGGGTGGTTGTTGTTTTTAGTGTAAGTTCGGCGAGTTAATTACCAGCAACGTTTTGTTCTAATACTATAAAATAAATCGTAATTTATTTTTTCCCACTGACATATAATTTTTGTTTTCAGCCAAATCAAGTTCTGAGTGTCAAGATAACTCCCACGAAGCCTCAACAAACTGGGGTTCAACCTCCTCACCTACAGCACAGAAAATGACTTTTCATAACTTTAATGTCATTCCGAAAACCTGGTCAACAGCGAAAACAACACCAAACAGATCCACCTTTAAACCTGTTAAGATTCACCTGGGATTAACAAAATAATAAAA
Organism: Carcinoscorpius rotundicauda; assembly: GCA_011833715.1. Taxonomy (NCBI): domain Eukaryota; kingdom Metazoa; phylum Arthropoda; class Merostomata; order Xiphosura; family Limulidae; genus Carcinoscorpius; species Carcinoscorpius rotundicauda. Next base: position 17,359,483 of record CM022406.1, read on the forward strand.
AAAAACCGTTGGAAAGTCAGAAACTCGACTATCTTCATCTTGTGTCACTGGTAACGTGACAACCAATGGATACCACAATCCTGAGCCACTCTGCGTTGAAAGCTGAATTTCTTCACCTTATACTTTATCCCGTTAATTTACTGTTTTCGTAGTTTCATTTTTAAAAACTTTCATAATAGTAGAATAACCGTTTGTAGTCCTTACGCTATATTAGATGTTCTGATTCAACGTAATGATTTTGGAAACCTAACTTCTGTTGGCTTTTCTTGTCGTGTCGTTTCACGTGGCTAGAGAAGTGTCATAGTAAGTGATAATTAATCATTCGTATAATATTAATGACATTGTTTTGTTTTCAATTCTGTCTACCACCATGTCTTATTTAGTAATTGAAGTACTTAAAGACTGATTTTAAAATGTTCTGTCCGTTACAAAGATACCCGAGTATCCTGTGTAGTTTAGAAGGATCGTTAGTTTCAATGATATCTTTTTTCTTCTGCACTAGTTTTCCCCAAAATAGGCTTTATCGTCTTGTTTAGCGAAGCGTTCGATTACATCCAAAGCATATGAAGTTAAACATCGTGTTATCGTAATATAATAAAGAAAAAATATCTGTAATGTTAAGAAGATATTTGGAACGAAACGCTATACGTATGTACTTTATAAAACTTTACTGTCCATAAACGCATTGAAAAAATATATTTACATATTCTTCTGAAGGTATTAGAAGTTTGGTTATAGGTGAGCTGCAAACTTAGAATTAACGATTTCATTCATAGAAAGAATTAACTGTGATTTATTAATTATTATTACGTTCAATGGGATTTGTAAAATAAAATCCAATATAAAAGCATTAAGGAAGAAATATTTCTTGGAAAATAACACACAAAAAGTTAATCCCAGCTACTTAATATATGATTCAGAAAACTGTCATATGTAAATCTAAAAGGTGAAAAATTTATCCTTTCAAAAGAGAACTCTATACTGGGAATAACTTTTTGATATAACGTTTTCGTTTTTTTTTTCTATCTTAATGTTTTGTTCAGACTTTAACGTTATGGTTTCGATTTCAAATTGTATGCTGTGTTTAGAGTAAAACTACAACTAACTTTATTGTTTATTTTAATAACAGAATGTGTCACGCTGTTTGAAATCTTATATGGTCGAACTTCTTTTGCTCGGACTGTGTTTTATTGGAATTTTATTAATTGAAAGACGTGTTTAAAACCCACGTTATCGATTACGTCTATGAACAAGGATAAGTGCTTTAATTCATGTTACGAATTTTGAACATTATCTTCCAATTTTGTTTTAAATAAATATCACATGAGTATTTTCAACGTCTTTGCGCATTAAATACAGTTCATTATATATTTTAACACAGAGAAAACCTCTATATCCTCTCTGGGTTAATTAGGTTAAAACATCACATACTAAATTAGTGCACCCCAGTGGCTCAGCGGTATGTCTGCGGACTTACACGCTAAAATCCGGGTTTCGATACCCGTGGTGGGCAGAGCACAGATAGCCCATTGTGTAGCTTTGTGCTTAATTCGAAATAACAAAAAAAACAACTAAATTAGTCCTCGTAGTTGATACATCACGATGGATTTTCCTGATACTAAGTCATAAAGATTGTATGAATAAAAACAAAGTATAAAAAGATTGTCTTCATACTTAAATACTGTATATTTTGAAATTATGCGTTTACTTCATTACTTTTAAATTATTGTCATTTGACATTTATTTCGAAATTATGTCAGAAGCTTAAAATAGCACATACCTAATGACACTTTGCCCGTCCGATTACAAAACCTAAATGCATATATAAACATTAACTTAATAAGTACACAGCTCAATAAGTATTTTTCTTTTTAAAAATCCACATCAGGCTATCTGCTGAATCCACCGTTCTAAATCCGTAGACTTTCGAGTTTAATAAGAATCGTCTAAGGTATAACTCAGATTCGATACGGTTTACCACCCTCATTATGTTCCACACTGTAGTGAAAAAAAAAAAATCCATAACCATTATCTACAATTAATTTCCACATTGTCATGAAACATCAGAAAAGTACATTAACTTGGTCGTTTTGAGTTGGCCCGGCATGGCCAAGCGCGTAAGGCGCGCGACTCCTAATCCGCAAGGGTCGCGGGTTCACGCCCGCGTCGCGCTAAACATACTCGCCCTCCTAGCCCTGGGAGCGTTATAATGTAACGGTCATTCCCACTATTCGTTGGTAAAAGAGTAGCCCAAGAGCTACCCTGATAAATTAGGGACGGCTAGCACAGATAACCCTCGAGTAGCTTTGTGCGAAATTCCAAAACAAACAATCGTCTTGAGTTATGCAAGGAAATACCGGTGCACTTCAACGTTATAGCATATAACACTAGAGATTTGCTGGCATTAGCAGAGCTTCGTATCTAGAAAATTTATGAAAGACAAAACAAATTATATAATTATTCTGAGATCGTATACGCTGCGTTGTGACCACAGGCTTTGTAACTTATTGTATGATTAACATATTTTAAATTCTTGTCCTGGGTAAAATAATGATAGCAATTACTCAGTTGAGTTTTAATATTCCTATTCATTATTTGTTTTAAAAATTGGATTTTTGATCAGAGAGTTTAATAGCTGATTAGTTTCAGTTCTGATATCCAGGTTCAGTATTCATTAGACTCAACAAATTTTGAAAATGAAAGTCAAAACCAGATATAATTATTAACTTTTATCAATAATTATTCTGATTGTTTATTCACAAAATGTCATAAACAGAAATTATTTTGTTTTTGTTTTTGCTCCAAAACCGCAAAAAGTTCATTACGTTATAGATTATAAAAATCACAACTTCAAAATTTTCAGAACCAGCTGTATGTTGGTATTTTTACACTCTAAACGCCTGAAATACCAAATTCTTTAGATGTATAAAACTGTCTTGTTTCTCATCAATCTCAAAGAGATCTGCATTCATTTGTACCAAGAACAAAATTTACTGTACCATGAATTTCAACCCGACAAAATGAACCCAAAAAAAGCATAAACTACACAAGTTTCTGTACTTCCGCCGTTGCTGACAATGCTGCTGAAACTGCAGTTTAAAGAACACAAACTTGTCATGCGTGAAAGCACCATGAAAACCATCTGCTGACAAAGTCTTTCTCTTCTACGGAATTGTACTTGTCTCTAGAATACAAAATGTTTGTATGCATGATTTAAACAAATGCTTCACATACCTTTGTATGTATGTATAATTTAAACAAATGCTTTACCTAAGTATCATTTATTTATTATTTATGTATCATCATATGACGATGACTGTAATATTCAAGTTCATCCTAAAACTGCCAAATCTGATCGAGATAATGCTGGCCAAAGATGATGACATATTTTTACCTAACAGTCACTACAGAAAATGGTGAAAAGAGACTCATCCAACAACGTAACACTTCTAATCGTTATCTTTTCACATTTTTCACTCTACACACCAGTGAAACCATAAGTTTGTATTTTGGATAAGAAGTTTCTAGACTCATCTGCCTTAGGACTGTTTTCGTACATTTCTTCTGGTTGATCGGGTTAGAGACAATCACAATTTGATAGAAAGTGAAGGGATTTCACAAATGAAATATGTCTGGTGCTCTAAAAATGTCTGTCATGTTGTTTCTTTTCTTGATTATTCTGTATCTATGTCTTTCTTTAATTCCAACCACTTATGTTGATGAAATATCGACACGAGTGTTTGAATATCCAATAAAAGAAACAGTTTTTGGTAACAATATTCCTAACATGCAGGTAACTAGAATTCTTCTTATTCACCGTTGAGCAACTGTGGCAATCAAGGCTTATGAGGCTGTAAATAGGTTTCAATACCCGCTGCGAGACGAACACAGATACCACATTGTGTAGCTTTGTGCTTAACACCGACTAAACAGTAAAACTATCATTTTTCTTAGCAGTGAGAGATATCTTTGTTCTTACACATTTTCTTATAGAGTAATCAGAATATAACTATGCCTTTCATTATAAGGCTCAAGCAATCGCTTACGTATCATGTAATCAATATATTCTTAATACATTATTTAGTCAGTTTTATTTTGTTGTTTTCATTAATTGCTGCATGTAATAATGATAACAATGCTGTACCTAGTTGTGCACTTGAAACATGGAGAATAACCACGGAATTTGTAAATTCGATTTAATATTGCGAAAAATGACAGTGAGATGTTTATCGAGCTAAGTCTTTGTTCTTTGTAATTTCGCACAAAACTACTCGAGGGCTATCTGTGCTAGCCGTCCCTAATTTATCAGTGTAAGACTAGAGGGAAAGCAGCTAGTCATCACCACCCACCGCCAACTCTTGGGCTACTCTTGTACCAACGAATAGTGGGATTGACCGTCACATTATAACGCCCCCACGGCTGGGAGGGCGAGCATGTTTGTCGCGATTCGGGCGAGAACCCGCGACCTTCAGATTACGAAGCGCACGCCTTAACGCGCTAGGCCATGCCACGCCTGTCGGGCTAAGTCAGTTGCACTAGCCCCCCAGTGGCTCAGCGGTATGTCTGCGGACTTACACGCTAAAATCCGGGTTTCAATACCTGTGGTGGGCAGAGCACAGATAGCCCATTGTGTAACTTTGTGCTTAATTCAAAAACAACAACAACAACAGTTGCACTAAAGTATTCAAATCCTTATCAAGTTTCTCTCTAACTTATACAGACTAAAATCCATGTCATACTGTTCTAAGTAGTTTTGTATGGTGTAGTTTTATAGTGCCATCCATATGCAGTCCTAAATATAAATACTGATATATTTCACGGCCTTTTAGGTTTAAAAAAAGTGATTTTCCGAATCTTGTTTTTTTCGGGCACTGTGAAAAAATGAAAACGAAATTCCTTGCACCATGAATAAAAAATGAACATGAAATCAAATAAAAAATAGCTCTAATAACAGGAAGAATGAATTGAAATATGTTACAATCATTACGTTCAGAATGCAACGAAACAGAAATATCAGTATCTGTATTTTGAATTTCGCGCAAATCTTCACGAGGGCTACCTGCTCTAGCCGTCCCTACTTAAGCAGTGTAAGACTAAAGGGAAGACTGCTAGTCATCACCACTCACCACCAACTCTTGGGCTACTCTTTTAACAACGAATAGTCGGATTGACCATCACATTATAATGTCTCCACGGCTGAAAATGTTAGATTGTTTGGTGTGACGGTGATTCGAACCCGTGATCTTCAGATTACGAGTCAAGCGCTTTAACCACCTGCCCATGCCGGGCCGAACATAACGGAAAGCAGAATAATTTAACAAACAAAACAAAATCGTTCATATCGAATGGCCCTGGCATGACCAAATATTGTAAAGCACTCGACTCGTAATTAAAAGGTCACGAGTTCGAATCCCCTTTGCACCAAACATTGTTAGTTCTTTTAGCAGTGGGGCGTTATAATTTAACGGTCAATCCCACTATTCATTGGTAAAAGAGTAGCCCAAGAGTTAGCGGTGAGTGGTGACAACTAGCTGCCTTCCCTCCAGTCTTACACTGCTAAATTAGGGACGGCTAGCAGATAGCCCTCGTGTAGCTTTGCGCGAAATTCAAAACAAGCCAAACCTTATTGATCATCGTTTCAGACTTTGATAACTGCGTCCATGCGGGTATTATTGTTAATTTTTTGCGTTTAAATAACCTCAAGCAATATAAAAAAAGCAATTTCAGTTTGTCAACCAATAACTTTGATTCTGCAATTTAATGTCATCACATAATTATACAACAAGTAGAAGTGAAGATGACGTCAACAATAATAAATACAAACTCTCCAACACGGATGTAACAAGCTTTGAGGATACCATGACCATAAGATTGTTTCTCGACCTCCGTCGCTCACTCACAACACTAGAGTCGTAGAAAAACTCATTTAAGCGTCATTATGGCATGTTATGGAACATTTTTTATAATAAATGAAAACAAGTTTCAAAGCAAACTACGTTCAAAATTCGTCATCCACATATAAAATATGTCGACGAATACCGCCATCTCAGCGCCGCCTCGTTTTTGAACGTGGTGTCAGCAGTCACATTGCAAAGGCATAAAACGGAATGATACATTAGATAATTTTGTGATTTATACAGTTTCTACAGATGTAATCCAATTTGTATTACCCTTTACGCTCAATCAAAACCGAATGTGGAAGCGAAAAATAAATAAACAATCATATTGTTATAAATGAACTAAACACGCCATTCGTGAAGCAAACACTAAGTAGACACTGCATATTCTTCCCTTTTTTGCTTTGTTACACCGTAAGTTCATTTTGTTAATATCATTTATACACAGCTACAGAACCGTATGATCAGACTACAGCAGTAACAGTGGATAAAAATATAGAAAAGATGTCTTCCTAACAGAAGTTATAATTTTTCAATGTTACTAATTGGAAAATAATTTTTAGGTTTAGTTCCAATGTTGTTAATTTATTTTCTTAATTTTTCGTTTCGGTCGTTTTATTTTCAGTTTTTAATAACTAAAACAAACACTGGTGTTTTTTAGTTAAAGTTTAACTGTTGTTAAAATAGTTTAAAAGATTCTAACACTTTTTTTCACTCTGAGCATTTCTCACATATAATTTGAAATTAAAGTTCGAAACTCTGGTTAGTATGAAGCTCCTCAAAAATCAATTTCTGGCTTTCTCTGGAAAGTCAAATTGTCACAACACATTATTTAGACATCATTAAAAATATTTCTATTGATAAAGAAATAAAATAAATTGATGTGAATTCACCCTGAATTTCTTGTAGGTAAATATGTAAGACCGAACAAAATGTTCTCTAAAAAGGTAATGTCCAAAATCGGTTAAGTTATTTTTATATAAAAACTTACTAGTTGTTCAAAATAATTTGTATCTATAATTATACCTAATAATTAAACGTAAAATGATAGGTCTAAGTTTCTATGAATTACAGAAATTACTAAAATACTTCTTGTTATGTATTATAAATTAATAGGATACTGGTTTATTAATATAATTAACATTTTATTAAACAATTTCTTAGACAAAAGATACAGCCAATGGCTGATGGTTAATGAAGCATTGCCACAAATAGTCTATTATGTCTTATTTTTAAGCTTGTTTAAATAAAGATGTTGTTTTGATAATCCTCCTGGCGGGTTTTACAAGACCTCTATCTTTCTAGAATCATGCAAAACATGTTCTCATTCATATTTTGCAAGAAAACATACAGAAATAATACAGTTGACAATTATGGTTACTGGAACAGAAGAATAGAAATAGAGATGTTGGGGGTGTACAGATGCGTCGCTCGGTGCTTAAAAGATTCGTGGCTTGGTCTCAAAGGCTCGGAAATGTTCGGCGTTTCAATATGATATATATCATGATTTTTTATTCTGATTCTTCAAGACACTAACAGGAGATAGGGGCATTGACCCCACGTGCCATTGCGTAGCAACGCCTGTGAAAATGCTACGGCTGTGAATAACGGGAATCGATAATATATATATGACAGAGAGAGAGACAAAGCAAAGAAAGTAACAGAACGAGATAGACGAACCACGCCAGATAATTACGATATTTTGTTTAGTTTGGTTATTTTTAATTTCGCGCAAAGTTACTCGATAGCTATCTGCGCTAGCTGTCCCTAATTTTGCAGTGTAAGACGAGGAAGGCAACTTGTCATCACTACCCACAGTCAACTCCTGGGCTGCTCCTTTACTAACGAATAGTGGGATAGATTGTCACAATATAACTCCCCCACGGCTGAAAGGGCGAGCATGTTTGGTGCGACGGAGATTCGAATCCGCGACCGTCAGATTACGAGTCGAACGCCTTAACCCACCTGGCCATGCTGGGCTTTTAAATGAATAAAGCCTTATATAAGTAAACAATACACAAAACTAGTTCTGGAAGAAATATTTCTAAAATATCTGATCCTGCGATTTATCTGTTTTGGTAACAAAGATAAATAATTTAATGGTAAAGGGATAATGCGTGAAAAGTATAACTTTTCAAAATATGTGTGTATACACCTTCTTTTACCAATTAAAAAAATATCTTACTGAAGGTGAAAAACATCAATAATATTGATCTGAAAATATATTAAGTTGTTTGCAACTTATACAGTAAGTCGTATTTATTAATAAATAAGATATAATATTTTATTTAATCTACAACATGATTTGTATTTTACCGTGTGTTCAAAGAATGTGCTATAGAAATGGCAATAAACAGACTAAATAATATAGTCGAAACGTTAATATAAAATCTTGATTCTACTGCGACGTGAAAGCAAGAATTGCAGACGACAGTCAACCACCATAACTACTGCCACACCCAGGCTTTATAACCACATCCTGACAAACATTTCGAATCCCGAAGACAAAGTATCATGTTATTCCCGTTTTTCTAACATTTTAATATCTTTTTCTATGTATGATTAGTTAATAATTTAGAAGTTATAAAAAATCCTCACTCGACTAGTATTTTAACTAGAGATTCTTGCTTGAGACAATCTGCTGAATTAATTTGAACGCTTCCAATAAAGGGTCGAGCGTTACAGGCAAGGGTAGCATTACAAACAGAGAGTGGGTTATATATATATATATACATATGTAGCCTATTTTGCATACGCAATTTGAATTTTAAATATAAATAACACAATATTCATTTTCGCGGTGAGTGAGTTTGGTTAGTCTCCCGCTGGTACAGAGGAAAGTCTACGGATTTACAAAGCTAAAATCAGGGGTTCATTTCCCCTTGGTGAACACAATAGACAACCGAGTATGGCTTTGCTATGAGAAAACACGCACAAGTTTGGATAGAAAAGGAATTCTCGAAGTTCGCTCACGAAAAAAATATTTCATATTATTATTTGCTCAAACATATATACGAGAATTTCTTCTCATGAAAGTTAACAATGTGATTTATCTTAATTTTCAAGATAAGATTTGGAGCAATTCATATTTCTCCATTTTATTACCTTGAGAGAAATTTCCATTTTACTTGTTTGTTAGTTCGCCAGTTCTTAGGCTACTCTTTTACCAACGAATAGTGGCATTGATCGATACGTTATAACGCCCTGTATGTTTAGTGAGGCAGGGATTCGAATCTGCGACCCTCGGATCACGAGTCGAGCACCATAACCACTTGGTCCTCCACGTATTTGGTTTCTAAATGTAAACGATTATAAACTTGTAGCGCAGGGAGTTCTATACGTGTTAGTCAGTCAGTAACATTATGCCTACATATCGTGCGTGTGCGTGTTGTTTGTCCAACCATGGTTACTAATCGAATAAAAGTGATTGTTGTAGTACATCGTTTTATCGTAAATTGTTGGATTTTTCATTTAGATTAAAATAAATTTCACACATATTGAATTTTGAAAAGAGATCTACGTTCTGATGTTTCTTCCCTACATTCGAATTTAACAAATAATTGTTTTCCTAAAAAAAAATAATTCTATAGGAAATAAAGATAAACTGCAAACAACATAACGGTAGCTCTAGAAAGTTCACAACGACAGATGTACACTATTTATCAGAACCTTTACTGAAATAAATTTATAAGTTTATGATTAGTAACGCATGCAGATGCTCGAGGCCAAGTGAAACCAAGCCCACGAGTAAATTATCATTCATCATCTGTAGCCACTAGCAAGCGTGTAAAGGTATTCATTAATAATAATAAATTAAGATTATAATGTAAGCTTACAGAGTTCACACGCAAAAATCTTGGAATTTGATTCCTAGTGATGGATGTAGTGGTGATAGCCTACTGTGTAGCTTTATGGTAAAACAGATACACAAACTATCTGTAGTAGACTTTTTGCAAGTTTAAATTATAATTCATATCATGAAAAGTCTGGGAACAAAGGAGAAATTGAATATTATCTTTTAATAATAGAAATGATAAGGTTATGAAGCCATGGTACTAGATTAAAATATAGTGTGTAACTTACTCCAGACATGGGAAACTGCTGTTTCACAATGCGTTCTCTAACGGATTTACTGTTATACATTTATTTTAATATCTTGTTTGTTTCAATTTGATGCATACAACGTATATTGCAAAATGCGTATTGGGAAACTCCCACTTGTTTATATATGGAGAATCAACGATGTACGATGTTTGTGAAATACTAGTAATTACCAGTATTGTTGGACTAACTGAATTTTCGAGAATCTCACCTAATGAATACAAAAGGTAGCCATTTTAACAATGCGAGGAGACAGAAATAAACTTTTGTATATAAATCATTATTTGTAATAACTACTTGTAGGCCTGGCATGGCCGAGCGCGTTAAGGCGTGCACTCGTAATCCGAGGGTCGCGGGTTCGCGCCCGCGCCGCGCTAAACATGCTCGCCCTCCCAGCCGTGGGGGTGTATAATGTCACGGTCAATCCCACTATTCGTTGGTAAAAGAGTAGTCCAAGAGTTGGCGGTGGGTGGTGATGACTAGCTGCCTTCCCTCTAGTCTTACACTGCTAAATTAGGGACGGCTAGCACAGATAGCCCTCGAGTAGCTTTGTGCGAAATTCCGAAAAACAAACAAAACAAACAACAAACAATAACTACTTGTAATAATTATTATAAATTCTATTGTTGTTTGTCTATTAAAATAGACTTATGTTAAGAAGGAATACTGCGTGTATCAATCTTGTTAGATAATAACATAAATTTTATACATACTAACATTCAATTAACTTCTAAATTAAAATTTTCGGCTAATTGAATTCGTAATATTTTACGTTTGTAACATAATAAATCGGAGACTCGACCAAGATACGTTTTAATTCGTAAAGGTTCTCAAATTAAATTAGATACTGTGTACAATTTCTTTATCTTAATGTTTGAAAAGTCTTAAACTTAGCCAAGGTTGATTACATATATACGTATTAGTTTGTTTTAACGTAAAAAAGCGAAGAGAAACAAAATAAATTAAACAGAAAACGCTCAGTAACTGAAAAATTCCCAGGTTACAATGTGGGATTATAAAATGTGCCCTAAGTTTTGGAGGTGATTGAAGAAGTAGGACCTGCATTGCGGTGGGAATTCATCGTTTGTCAGTCTTAACCCACATTCGCCAGTCTCACATAAGAAATAAGAGTAGCAATAGATATAGAAATTAAGAGATCGAGTCGTGGGTGCTTAAACCTACAACGTTCCACATCTATATCACCCTTCACTGCCTGCAGACAGCTGTGGGAAGGTGACTGTTCTCCAAAGTAACGAAGAAAAAATAATTGAAATAAAACTAAGGATAAGAACAAAAAATAAGATGCATACCATCTGGGATAAGCAAGTTGAAAACTTACCTCTTGAAGTTAGTATTCCAGTCCCAGTACGGTTGAAAGGTACGAATTGACAGCACAGCAAACGAACTATAACAGCATCTGAACCAGCTATCCAAATAATATAATGCGTTTTACAGTTTGTGATCGTAGTAAAAAAAACAACAGATGTTACATGGAAGCTAAGTGTGAAACAGAATGGTGAAGGAAATGAATTGTAGTAGAAGTCAAGCTGCAAGTTGAACTATTTGTATTTTACTAGCCAACTCGAAAAATAATAGTTACCAAGCACCTAAGACACCATTAAAAAGAACAAGATGTTGACAAAAAGAAATACTTTAATTTTTTTAAGTCACTAATTGTTTCGTATCATAATGATTTATATACAAAAGTTTTAGAAATTACAAACAATACTGAGTCTTCTACCTGGTCTGGAACTGAATATTTTGTTCATGGTTCACGATAAGCGAATTAATTCTGAGTTGATATTGTTACACTTCACTTAGAAGTTAGTTATTCTTGGCTGGCCTCATGTAGTTCACAAGCTGAAGCTTACCCTTTTCCAATGAAGATATCTAACATACTCGTAGAATATTAATGTCCGAAGTTAACTCACTGAAATTAAATGGTCTATAATGTTAAAAATTTATAAACGTTTCTGTTAAAGCATCTGTAGTTTTCTGTAGTTATAACTTCCAAGTTTTATAGTACGATAATTGTAGCTAAACCAACAAAATTATCTCTTAGCTCGTCGGTTTATAAATATTTAGGGGGAAGTTCTCGAAAGATCATTTGAAAACAATATTAGAAGATACGCTGGTGCTTTCATAAAACACATATTATTGATTCTTACACTCAAGAATATTTTACAGATTTAGTGTGTTTTATTATAACTAAGCAGCATTGGGCTCTCTTCTGTGTCCAACGACTAAAATGAAACCCTTAATTTTAGCTCTATGGGTCCATATACTTATCGCTGTATCAGCGGAAGGCATATTTTGAGAATAAGTGAGACTTTAGTAATACACATTTGAAAATATGTTATATGCGTTTTTAAATATACATTTAACTTACACAAATGTCGTTATTAAAGTTAATATTCATTAATAAACCCGTTACATCAAGAACCGTGTGTTTAGCCATAAGGCATGAACAGTGGCAATTTTTGAAGTAAAATTATCACATATTTTATTGTAATATCAGAAAAGGGAGAATTATTTGTCTTGTCAAACTGTGTTTTGAAGTAACTGAAGCTCAAGATACCCGTCAGTGTAACAAATATTTATATATCTGTTTAACTTTTTGTTAAGAAATATTATTATAAAACAAGTAGACTTGTGCTATTTACATGTTGATTGTTGAAATTTATTGCCAACAAGTTACAGACACCCACTGTAAAAGAAACTAACCAATAATTTTTTTTGGAGGGGGATTTCGCACAAAGCTACTCGCAGTCTATCTGTGTTAGCCGTCCTTAATTTAGCAGTGTGAGACTAGAGGAAAGGCACCTAGTCATCACCACCCACTCTTGGGCTACTATTTTACCAACGAATAGTGGACTTTACCGTCATATTATAACGCTCCTACGGCTGAAAGGGCGAGCATGTTTGGCGCGACGGGGATGCGAAACCGCGACCCATAGATTACGAGTCACACGCCTTAACACGCTTGGCCACGCCGGGCCACAAACAATAAATAAACAAACAAAAACTAACAAAGTATTTGACTCTGTTAAGATTTGAGTTTACACCTCAAACTGTTTTAATAATAAATGAAAGGCAATTTAAAAGTATTTTCTTCAAACAAGTCAAATTCTTGACATTTTAATATTGTGGGGAGGAACAAGGACAAGTTTTATTGAAACTGTTTATTAATATACACGTATAAACTATTTCAAAAGATAGTTAATTTTGTTTGCAAAATGGTAAAATCAAAATTATAGAATTTAATTCGTTCCAAATAACTGAACTTAGTTATGGTGTGTATTTGTACAAGTAGAATACAATTCGTATAATATGAAACATAGGTACTTTTATTATCTTATAAAAACATTAAACTCCACTATTTTTACATGTAATCTAAAACTTATATTAGTGAGAACACTAAAGAAATTATGAGTTTCTTTTATCTCAAATATTATTTGAATGTACACAAAAAAAATACTTGAATAACGTGTGTGGGTCCAAGCTCATGTTCACGAAACATACTAACTTCAAACCATTAAGTACCTTCATAAAGCCATTTTCAATGAGCTTTAAATACAAAGTTCTATCTCATAAAAATAAATACAAACATTTTTGAAAACCTTAAGATCGACCAAAATGTGACAACTACATTTCTTAAAACAAATAATCATATTAGGATGTTAATACTCACCATACAAACACCATAGCTTTATTACGGTCAAATGCATAAGCATTTACAATATTTTTCATTCACATTAAGAACACAAGAATGCATTCTAAACTCATCTGATTATGCTAGGCATGACTGGTAATATTTTAAACAAGTTTTTCTTTCTTACTTTGTTGGTAAAATCAATATGATATATTTTATAATAACATCAAAAACATTACACTAAATAAATACAAATCAATCTACTAACCAAATAAATCCCCAAGATCTTAAACACTTTATATTTGTATTACACTTCATAAATTCAGGTAAACTGTAATAATTTAGAACCAGAATAATATTTTAAAATCAGTTTAAAATAATACCTTAGGTATCTTGTCCTCTGCAGTAAGTTAATAGCTAAAATTGCTAGATAAACTAATATTATTTTAATATCTTTTTTTTTTTTATGGAGTACATTTTGTTTTTGTCCGAGTTTTAAGATATCTTATGCTTCTGTAACTAGATCAAAGTAATTTTCTTAATTTATTTCAGACTTAGTTTCACTCAGACTCCTACAAATTTTACTCAATTAATGATCTACCTTTTCTATTTAGTTGAAAATAACTTACATTTCATTTCAAAAACTGTTTATATTAATTACAAACAGGTTTTATTCCATTTTGTTTTCTTTACACAGACTGATACCATATATTGAAATAAACAGCATTCTGACTGTTCTCAGCCTTACTACAGTATGCGACTTGCACTGTATTAAAAACATTAAATAAATCATCTCAGTCCCAAAATTATGAAGATTCAGTGAATTAAAAATGTTAAAAATGCTATTTTAGAAAATTCTAGGTAGCAGAAGATAATACAGAACAGCTTTCTTGAGAGTTACAGACACTCACACAAACCTAAAAAAAAGAAATTGTTGAACAGTGCACAAATTACGACACAAAATAAAAATAACCTTTATAAATATTAAACACTAACTTTTGTACTTTCTTAAATATATATTCTTCTTCTGTTTAATGTGTCTATAACCTTCTACCACATGGGTTGTCAAAGAGCTATACTTACTAATCGCCAAAACATTTATTTGTAAAATAATTAAGGAACAGTGAATAAAGATTCAAGTATAGTTTATCACAACTTTCCAAATACATTCCTTACAATTTGATATGCAAAAAATTATAATTTAAAACTACCTATACCAAATAATTTAAGTTTTTAAAACTTATGCATGGACAAGAATAAATAAAGAATAATAACAAATATAAACAAAGAATAATTAATCATTAAATAAAAAATAGTCTATTTTGTGACTTTACTGAAAGAAATCAATTGGTTTCACACAATAATATAATACTATGATAATAAGTTGTCCGACATGGAGAAAAAATATTTAAGAGCACACCACAAAAGGTCATAAGTATATACTAGAACATACGTGGACAAGAATAAATAAATACACCAAAAATTAAATTATTGGACAATGTTCCATGCAACAGCCTTTGTTTGTTCTAAAGCTGTAACAGGAGCTTGCTACTGTAACAACATATGCATTAGAAAGATAATTTGCAGGTAACTATGTTTTATTGAACACAAGTTACTTCAGCATAATTTATGTCTTTAAAGAACCTCAAAGTTGTGACTAGTAGGCTATAGAATACAATTGTTACTACTTCATGCCCTGATAAAGTTATAATGACAAAACACTGACTGAAATAAATTTTGTTACTATTATTATTATTATTTGGAAAACCTCATTTCCAAAATGTCTAAATTCCCTAGTATTTACTACGAATTTTGAAAAAAGAAAATATCTGCCATGAAACATAAGATGTATTTAGTTTCACAATGATAGAAATATCTGAACTGTCAAAAGAATGCAAGAACAATGGACTTTTAGACCTTTAACTACACAATATAACAAAATTTTTACTTTTCTTGTTCCTGGGTAGAAAGTGTTATTTTCCAATTGCTTATGCTTAAAGTAAATGGAAAAAGACATTTTTCTCTTCAAACTTTGCTTTTGTGATCTGGAAGCATATAACAAAAATATGATGTGAGACTATACTGGGAGCTGATACATGAAAGTGATTTACATAACAGTCACAAATCTCGAAAAACTACTCGCTTCTAAACATTTTTGTACAGCTTTAGTATAAATACATGTAAATCTTCATTCATATGTTGTTTCATCTAGACTTTATGTAAATGAAAATGTACAAATTTGCCCATTTTTACACAGAAGATACGATAATTTCTCAATTTCAGTATCCAGATCACAAAAACAAAGTTTAAAGTGAATAATAGTCATTTTTGGTTCTTTTACAACATAAGCAATTTAGAAATAACATACTACCCAGGAACAAAAGTTAGTTTACATAATGTTATGTAACTGTCATATATGTAGCTTTGTTTCTCCAACAAAAATACAATAGGGCAATAGTTGCAATATAAATTAAAATTTAAGATTTGGAATTCTCTAGCCAGTAACAACCTCATGACATGTATGTTGCCTAAAGAAACTTTATAAACCTACTTCAACATGTACATCTTATATGACATGGCACATATATATAATACTTCAAGTCAGTATATCTTCTATGTTTAGTGATTAACATATTTTAACGATAACCAAGCTTACAAGGTAGAATGTAAAACATGGAATGAATTTTGCTGAATTAGAGGAAAAAGCATTAACAAAGTTGACACTCTCTTCACAAAACTATAAAAATCTGTCCTAAACCTAATTTGCTTCTTTTTTAAATTTTAAAAAATGCTGGATGATAGCTTCTCTCTCACACACAATTTTTCTCTTTGGAAGAATAGTAGTTACGTTTTTGATACTTTAAAGAGTAAATTCGTTTGAAGATTACAAGTTTGTTTAGTGAACAATAATAAATGTAATGCTTTATCATTAAAACCAATTTTCAAATATCAACAATAATAAATACTTTAATTACAAATTAAGTTACCAACAAATGGAAGGATCATGGCACCAACTAAATGATTTTTGCATTTAGGTCAATTGCTCTGATACAATCTATAGTTATAATGAACATATGAAGTAAACCATATATTCAACTTCTCATAAACATATGTGTCAAGGTGTTACAGGCTTCAGGTTTCTTACCAGGAACTGTACAACTTGGGGCAAATCAGCCTTTGTGTTTTAAAATATCAAATAAAATAAACTACTGAAATCTACTAAACATCTTAAATGAAATGCAAATAACAGCAAATAGTAATGTCTATTTATGAAACAATAAATCCAGAAAACTGAAAACTTGTTTTCTTTGTTGTTAAACACAAAGCAAAACAATGAGCTACCTATGATGTGCCAATCAAGGGTATCAAAACCTAATTTTTAGCATTAAGAGCTTTCATACTTAACACTGAATTACTGGGTGCTAAAAAACCTAAAAAAATATACAGTTTTTGAAAAAATTGAACTTAGTTTTTAACTAACATAACTGATAATCAAAACTTATTTTTATTTGCAATAAAATGTTTAGTTACAATACTTCCAAAGTATTCTAAACTTCAGAACTTATGATAATTCAAACTTGTCAGGGTTTCGAAGTGCAAGCATCAGCAATTCCCACCCATTTTATCTGTAGAGTCTGGAGTTACTATGTATAGTAATGTCATAAAGCAAGAATTTAATGGGGATTAAGGCTTAACCTTGTTCCTGTATGCTTGTGTTTCAAAGCAAACTCACATATCAAAATTACAAGCAGCTCTTAATTTATTATACCATACTAGAGTTGTAAATTCTCAAATGCACTGTTTTAGCTAAAAAGCAGCATCAATTCTAATACTGCTAAATCCCGACTCTTGTTCATGCAAGATAACATAGAATCAGGTTTTAAACAAAGATTACAAATTTTCTTCTATTTATGTTTGTTTTCTTTTTCTTTCATATGCAGTTGGTATAAACCTACTCACTAGAATGTACTGGAAGGTTATATAACTTTTAATATAATGAATACTTCTAATTCTTTAAAAAAAAGATTGATGTTTTTCTAGAAAGGTCAAACCATATTCTTTTGTTCACTTTTTTGTTAAAAGAACATTAACTAACCATGCTTATTTTGACATATTTTTGGTACTTTTTTCCCAAATATGTGGGAACACTAAACAACAGAAACAATCTTTTTGCCACTCATGTTAAGTTGCTTTCAGTGATGTTACAAAAACAAATTAGTTTGAAAAATAAACAAAAGTGCAAAACCCTGTAACTTGAGCACATTTGAATGGCCAACTTTTCTTCACTGAGAGCAAACTGAAGATAAGAACATTTTCAGCTTGCTCCTGATGAAAAACTGTCAACCTTTCAAGTGTCCAAAACTTGGTATTTTTGTTTTTACCATAAAATGCTGCACTATATTTTTCTAATTATATTTCAATATCCAAATCTAAAGTTTCATTCATTTTTATTGTTTTTATAATGAATAGTAAGGATAATATTTTACAAATAGTACAGTAATATATTTATTAATTTTTATATGCAAGTCTTAAAACAATGAATTTTTTTAAAGTATGAACTTTACAAAAAGGATTATCACTTGGTCAATAAAGCTGCTTCATATGATTGAAATTCACTTTAATCCCTAAGTGGATGTGATGTGTCATGACATGGCTGGAGATTGACCACTGTCCACTCCTGGCTTACTGAAATGAAGTGGTGTTGTCACCAGAAAACTGGCACTTACAAACAAAGGAAACTTGGCTTCTCTATCTAAACTCAGCACTTTAACTTCCTGTTTCAAAAATCACAAACAGAAAAGAAGTAAAATTGAGTTAGTCTTTATTTCATATTAACATCCAACATGCACTATTTGGTGTTAAATTAATATATTAACTCCTGTTTAATAATACTTACAAAAACTATATGCCATTCTCAGAGTACTATATAATTCCATAAATGATCTATGTTAGTATCCAGTTTTAAACATAAAAGTATTATCTTTCTCTGCTAACAAACTGACATCAACATATAATCACAAATCATTAAAAAAATTCCTTTACTAGTATTCTACATTTCAGTATGTACTCTATTCAAGGTTTAAAACATCTAACATTATAGTATACTTTAACAACTTTAGAAAAGAACTTTTGGTAAATCATTTGACAATAATGATTTACTTTCACCTTCATTTGGGGAACTTAAACTTTAAAGTTTATTTCTAAATTCAAGTTACTAATTGAAAATTGAGTCAAAAGATTTTTTTTACACAAATTCTTATCCAATTTATGTATTGTATCAAAAAATAAAAGAGCATATTTTTAAATCTTTTTTAATTTCAGATACAGAAATACTGTAGGGGAATTTTTATTAAGTATGTAAAAAAAAGGTAAAACTCAGTTATTATTTAAGTTTATAATTGATAATACATTGCCTCACAGAGAACACTGCTAGAAAACTGTTAACACTTTTATAATGACATTTCCAGATTTTGTCTGGAATAAGCACACCTCCATATTATTTGTTATTACAGACCCTTCTATGAAATTAAAATTATTTGCAGAAAAAAAACATTCTCTAATCAGTTTATCTTGTCAAATTCTTTTTCTTTAGTGATTTTAATAAGAAAGTCAAGGTGAAAAAGTTTTTCTTTTATTTACTAACAAAGTTTTTAAGAAAACAACTTCAGAAAAGTAATGTCCAATTTGTGTTTTACTTAAAATTTTTCCTTAAACATACACTGAATGGATGCAATTTTACTAAAGAGCATGTGAACTGAAAAAAGCATAATATTGTGTGTCAAGTATGTTGATGGTAAATTAGATGTGAAATACAAACCAAAGTTTTAGACCAATAATTATGAGGAAGTGGGGGAAACCTTTGACATAATAAATAAATCAATGTACTGAGATATGTTTATAAATTTATATGACAGTTACGAAGCAAAAATGAATCTTAAACTAAATTTTATTCATAAAATATGCATGTTGAACAAGATCATATCTGCCTCCTTAAAATTTTCAATCTCTAGTCATATTTAATTTAGGTTCAACCGTGGCTGACCACAGCAAAATCACTATTTCCATGAACAAATATTAAACCAACTGGTGTTCTTGCCTCTTTCTTCCCAAGGGATACGTTTTTTAGGCCTGTAGTTGTGCTGTAGATTTGTTGTCCCTGCTCATCTTGAGAAAATACTGTCAGTTTGTACATAAGGTGACGTTTATTTGGTTGAGATGCAGAATGAAGATGGTGTGGGTCACTATTATGTTGATTACGCTTAAACCGGAGAGACCTGCAATATGTATTACAAATAAACTTTTTAAGATAAAAAAACACATTACAGTTTAGTCAGTTAACAACTTTGTGAAGTACAATCTAATAAGATAATTTTAAACAAAATATTGAATCTGAAAAAACCTAAAATATTTATTTAGGATACACCAGGCAATAAAACAAGCTAAAATTAAAAGTATCAAACATGTCTAAATTTAATGAGAGTATTTAGCATAAGAAGAGAAAACTTGTTAACAGTATAAAAATGACAACACATACTGAAACACAGTTTATAACAAAAAGAAATGAAATTATATTATTTGAGGAGTAACTCAAATGTTTATTAAAGCATTATAAACAAAGTTTTGTATAAATGTATTTAATTTTTAATTATATTTTAACATTTTCTTCATACAGTGATAAATTGATTGCCTTAATTATTAACCATTTGAATAAAATGCAATACAAGTGCAGTTCTGTACCATTCAAAATCAAAGGAATCTATTTGTAACACTTTCATATTGCAAAATACAAGTTCAGAATTCTTTATTAATTGTTCTTTGTGTATTTACACAATTAATGGAAGAGAAAATAGTATATGGAAACAATAATTCACATATAAAAATTATGCAAACTGAATGCTATAGATGATTTTCATTTTTTTCAAATCTACTTCTGAATAGCTTTCTTTTAAAAAACAAATCAATATACTTATTCATCTATGTAAAACCGTAGACATACACCAAATAAATAACCTAATGAATGTCATTACATAAAGATGTTGAAATTATTATGATGTTTGGTTTTAGATTTACAAGCAGAGATAATATTAAAATAGAAAGAGTAAACTTATTAAATGTATTTTTATATACACTTTATGTTTTTGTCCTATATTAGTACTGAGCTTCTAATTAACTAGAAATAATTTCAAACAAACCTTTTACTATACTGTTCACAATAGATAGCATGAAGTAATCACATAATATTAAATGAGTATTGACCAACTTATAGCATTGTATAACAGAATAAAACATCATAAATGTCAAAAAATATTCAGAAATGATTTATAAATACAGCTGCTTC
Source organism: Carcinoscorpius rotundicauda (assembly GCA_011833715.1). Lineage (NCBI taxonomy): Eukaryota > Metazoa > Arthropoda > Merostomata > Xiphosura > Limulidae > Carcinoscorpius > Carcinoscorpius rotundicauda. The sequence goes on from CM022406.1 coordinate 17,380,472, forward strand.
GCATCATGCAATTTTATTCTTTCTATTTTTTACCCCTATTCATTTATTCTAGTTAATAGACTAAAAATAACTTTAATTTGTTTGGAATCAATATTTTGACATAACACTGTAAAAAAGTCTAGATAAGGGCTAAAAAGCATTATAACGATCACACTGTTTCATTACAATAAAAACATTTCACTACATTTAAATGTAGTGAACACACTTCAATTAAAGTTTCAATTTTAATTTAACAAAAATCCATTAGAATGTTAGTAATTCTTAGCTTCTTTTTTTTTAGCATAAAGATACAACAGAAATATGCAAAGAAAGAAGCTTTTAACCAAACTTTAATTTCTCCCCTTTTGTAATCTCTTATCTGCAGTAAACATGCAAATAAATTTAAAAATTTAAAAAGCAAAACTTAAAGTGAATTAAAAATAAAGTTATATCTTCTCTTTGTAAAAACAAAATATTGTTTATACCTGCCAATGTAACTAACAACAATGTCCAGTCCAAAGTTAAAGCCAGTCCATCGCCAGATATGCTGAAAAGAAATCCAAACTATTATAATTTATTTTATAAAATAAGAGCAAAAATATCTATAGCACTAGATAGTAACAACTCCATTTTATTTGAAATAATTTGTTGTTTTCCCATATAGTAGCCACATAATTTAAAATATAATTATTAATTAACTAAAAGAACATTCATGATAAAAGGTAAAAATATCTCATCGTGTAGTACATCTATCAAATGCAGGTTTACCCTTCATTAACACCATAAAAAGTATTGTGATAGTTTATTATTACAGAAACCAATATTAAAAGTTTCCTACTGATGTTACCATAATAATTAAAATTATTAATATAGTAATGTCACTGTGCATAAAATAGTATATCAGACTGCAAGATGTTACATATGGGAGAACAAATAAAAACTAGATACAAACAACATTAAACAATAAGAAGAGACATATGTAAAGGAACATATCACTAAGAAACAGTTCTAAAATTGTAAAAGTATTGCACAAATGGGACAAAATACAGGAGCACTAAAAATCAAAGAATTAGGACCTAGTAATAAAATTACCATAACACCTGAATCTTCATTCCATTCATATTAATTTATTTACACTAAAAAAACAGATGAAATTGGTATCATCATAAACACACTTGCTTGATTGAAAGTATTTGTTATTCATAAGTTTTATTTAATCAGGTCTCACTGTTAAAGATAAAATAAAATTGATATAAGCAAATGACCCCACAAAATATAAACATCAATGCCCTTATGTTATTAGTTTTAAAATAACAAAAGTAGACACAGTATATAGTTTTATCTATTTAAATGTAACCAGCTTTCATAGTTCTTAAACTAATCTACAGAGATCATATTTGATGTGAACTGCTATTAGCAACGCATTCTACAAAACATACCTTCCAGACAAATAACACCAAATTTAAACAAACATCTGAAAATAGATTCTCTAAAGATGAAAATATTTTTATTGATAATAATTATTAATAAAACCATCTTCATTAATATTTACATCATACCTGTCCTTCTGCCACAAGAATGCGTCCACATCTTAAACACTGGCTATTAAATTCATCCTCCGATAACTGTTTGGGTCTAAAAAAAATCTAACATAAAACTCTTAAAATACTGAAACATCTTATTAAAGTACAAAATATGTTAAAATTGTACATGAAACGAATTTATGAACATAGAAAACACTTTGTAAATGATAGAAAACTATTTTTTCTTTTAAATTAATAACAGTACTTAACCCTTAAACAGCAGCCGTCATCAATTAATGCTACTACCTGCAACATTCATGCTGTTTAAGGGTTTAAAAAAAAATCAGATATGTTTCATAATACAAAAGAAAAGATCCTAACAGCAACATGGACACCAAGTCTCCTTACACAATACTTTAAGAAAAGTTAATTGGCAAATTCAAATTTGCTCTTAAATATACTTTTTACCAATGATTTTTGATAACTGTAATCATTTCTTATATTTTTCTGTACTTAACAAATTTGAAACACCAAACTAAGATATAGAATATTACATGATATATTTTCACATTAAACAAAAAACTAAGCTTACTTCATCAGATTCACTGCAAATGTTTAAAAATTGTGCATTATTTTGTAAGTAGATGTATAGTATAAACATGATTGTATTACATGTGTAAGTGCTGAAAAGCTGAGACAACTATAATTACTTGTTAAAAGTGCTTAAATAAAAAATTTGTAATTGTTCAAAGTGTTTTCATACATATTTAAATCACACATATTTCTTTAATGTGAAATTATTATAAATATTTTTCTAGATTGACTTAAAAACTGTTATCTTCAGAGAGATAATTTGAAGAATTATACAATGATAAATTATTATAAAAATGGTCATTCACAAACATTAAATTAAGTTAGTCATTCTTAAAGATTTAGATTTTCACACATAGTAAATTTTCAAATGTGCAGAACACTAAACCTTACCCTCTGTCTACTCCCTGATCAATACGTAACATTTGATACCACTGGTTTTTGAACACTGGATAAAACCACTCTGAAATATTTTATGAAATAATACTTACAAAGAAAAATACATTCAAGGATCAATCAATAATGAAACAAATTATGCTAAAATTTTTACATTTCAGAAAAACAGATAATTCTTCAAAAAGAAAAAAAATAACACAAAATCCTTTTAAACAATATTTGCCCATCAAATGACTTACACTCAAAACTTTGTTTTTATCTATTTAATATTATTTTTCATCAAATTCATCAAAATCATGGTTCATATCTCAGTACTAACTATTGCTTCTAAAAAAAATGTCTTTATAAGGAAACACATACATTTAAATCAGCCCATTAAGAGAAAAATGAGTTAACTGGAAAGGTCAGACATATTAGTAATGGTTTACTAAATGACAATAATTTAAACAAGGTAAAAATATATAACATGGCTTACCATTTGGAAATAGTGAGAAATTAGAAAAATGAAAATATTTCATAACTTTACCAATTAAACATTTTTCAATATTCTCTGCACAACATAGAGAAACAAAACTATTAAAAAATACCATTTTGTTCTGTATAATAAAAATGAAAAAAATATTCAGAATTGCATATAAAAATGTATCAAAAAGTTCCAAAGAAAAGTTCAAATGTGTAAGTGTTTTACCAGAAATTAAAGTTAATGCTAGCCTTAGCACATGTTGAAATACACCTTCTAGATTTACATTCAGAATTAACTTCCTGAATTTATAATATACATTAAAAATGATATTACACTATCATCAAGTATAATTCATGATCTATTAACTATCTGAAATTTCAGGTTTTTGAAAAATGATAATCATTCATTAAATGTTTTAATTTTAAAAGATCACTTCTTCCTATATATGTGGTTCTATATGGAAATGAGATTTGACAATTTTCTCAATGTTTGTCCCCAAAGTGTCATTTCAATACTTGACCAATGTTGGAATATGTTGTACAATTTCAAATTATAGGATGTTAGAACAGCATTTTATTGTGAACATAATTATGTGAAGTGAGAAAAAAATTCAACAACTCACTTTGTTTAAAATAAATTACATCTATTTTTTGCACTAATTTATTCACTTGGGATAACATGCAACAAAATCTTGTATCTAATTACCTCACTTTCATGAAATTAACAAAACAGCAAGTACCTACCAATTGGCACAATATGATCAGCTTCTAGTAATTCCACATCTAAATGGTGGTTCACCAGATGCTGCAAACGAAGAGCTTTAAAAGGAGGAAGATACTGACTCCCTCGTTTAGTATCTAGGAAGCACCTGTCTGTTAAATACAAAATAAATCATACAATTTTTCACAAATAGAATATATAAAAAAAAACTGAAGTGATTTAGAAAATAAACATCTGACAAATGAACATGTTTCATGGTTAAGCCAGACTGACAATATTTTCCTCCAACAGTTTTTAAGAGTTTGGATGACACTTTCCAGCATCATAAGGAGAAGTTCCTAACAAAATTTCATTACAGTTGGATCTCGTATAAAATGTTTGTTACGTGTGTCCACTTTTTTTTTTAATTTTAAGAAACAAGTCAATAACACCTTCAAATACTACCAAAATGAAAAATGTAAAACAGATCCATGATAAAATTTAAAGAAATATTAGGAGCTCATTTTATAACATTGTTTTCCTAAAACACTTCCTCAATATAGAAAGTCTTTCTTTCCATTTTTAACATACATTAATTTTGTAAAATTATTATTATTATCAATGAAATTAGTTTTTAATAAAGATTCTAAAATTGTAGTAAAGTTAATTTAATGAAAAATTTCAAATTGGGTCTTCCTGGTGGAGAAAAATTATAAGATTTCAAAAAATGTGAATTTATCTGCTGAAGAATCCAAACATATACTATAAATGGAATTGTGTGAAGTTTATTGCAGACAAATTTGCATTTATTTATTTTTTTCCTTACATATGAGTAACAGGGATCAAAACATTGCCATATGGAAAAGTGACTTATCACAGAGAAAGCTGAGTCTTTGAGAAAGAAATTAAACATCGGGATGGAAATCAAAGAAAGAAAGAGATAGGCTTGTTCATTGCATTATGAGGAAAGATTCAGTGAGGAAAAGCCAGGAACAGACCTGAAATACAGAAGTGGATCAAACTGCTCAACATGATTCAGTTAGAAGTCCGGAGCAATCTCATCATGAAAAAGCACACCACCCAGCTGACCAAAATACTGACCAAACAGAGTAGCGTTGCTACTAGTACATCGTATCTATATAATAGTATGCTTGTTCATATGTCTGTTGTGGAAGTGATGTGTGCACACATGCATATTCACATAGTGAGGTGCATTATCATAGCAAACAAAAACTGCAAACTACAAAAAGCAGTGATAAGTAAATGTTTTTAAATGAACTGCTCATGTTTATTTGAGACCTATTTCAGTTAAAAAAGTCCATAACAATTTTATATTATGTAACACGTTTTTTTTTTAAATATTGCATGTGGATTAACCATTGTTTGTCCAAAATACTGTGTAAATTAAAAAAAGCAGAAGCTGAAATTGAAGCCAGTCTTCACATTATGACAATTACATCGTTCCATCACATAGCATACTTACTGCATTAAAAAAATTGACTAATCAAAGAACATGGAAGGTGATTTTGAATGGAAAAGCCAGTATGCAATTTGGACTCCTCACACAAAGGCCTTTCTAATGCTAAGAGAATTGTAGCATTTGATCAATATATTTATCAGAAAAATTCCAGACAAACTCAAGCATATTATTTATATAGATAAAGAGGTGAAAGCTAAAGAAGTATTTTAAAATCAACAAACATCGACACTAAAAAGATCGTGTCAGAAAACCAACTTCAGTCAGTTGTGATTTTGTTCATAAATAATTAGCCCTAATGATAAATAATAATTTGGTCAAAATCAACATTTTTTGCTATAACATTAAAGATTTTACACAACAAACTTAGAGCATTTTAATAATTATTGCTACCATGATTCAATTTTGCTGATGAGATCTGGTTGTTAGAATTGCTGGGCAGCTACACGACACACACAAAAACAGACCTGAAATGTTTTATTCTACAATATCTCTGATCTAAAATCTCAAATGAGTTCATTAAGAAAAATATTTTTAGTAAATTATGATCACAAATATCCTGGCTAATGGTAAAAATGTTGTGATATCCACATCTTCCAGGTAGTTCTTGTAAAAATTACTTTATGAAGAATGGAAGAAAAAACCTTTGAAAATATAACTGGGATTCCAATTTATGGAGAAAGTTTGAAATTATCATTTTATGCATAATAAATGTAGTGGTACAGGTTAATTTTGATAATGTAAAAGCATTTGTTTTTCATTTTATTCTAAATAGTAACACAAAATAAAAAGCTATCCTGATTCCTATCAATATTATTATTCACAATGTGTTACCTGAATGACTCTGAAAGAACTTGTGAGCTTCTAAGACACATTCTTTAAGATCACCTTCCCAGATGATATTTTCGTGAAGAAAAGTCCACTACAGGAACAAATTTCAAGAAAATAACATTGAGGATTGAAATATATTACAACATTCAACAAAAAACATTGCATAATATGCACTTAAAACTATATGTAAAAGGGAATTAACAGTCATAAAAAAGGCACTTTGTGTTCCAAGATTGTTTGTATCATTCAAGAGCCTGAAAAACAAATGCTGTTTAAGATATAAATATAAAATAGCCATTGCCAAATGATTACTACTTTATAAATTTAAAAGTGATTATCCCATGTACTTACTTCCTAATTTTCTAACCCTTCTTCCAAATTTAAGATGAAATTAATTTTACTTTGCTTCATTATTTATTTGGTTTCTCTAATATTTGTAGTTGTCACATTATTTTGGTTCAACTTAATATGACTGCTAAAAATATTAGAGAAACCTAAGAAATAATGAGGCACAATAAAACCACTTTAATCTTAAACTAGGATGAAGGGTTTATTTGTTTGCACAAAGCTACACAATGAGGTATCTGTGTTCTTTCCACCACAGAAACTGAAATACAGTTTCTAGTATTGTTGGTCCACAACTATACCACTGTACCACATAGAGGCTGGATGAAGGGTTAGAAAATCAGAAAGTAGATGGAGTGAGCATTTTTAAAATATGTAAACTACCTTCAAACTAAAATTATTTTAAGCAGGATTAAAATATATTAATCTAAAAGATTCTACATATACTCAAACACATCATTTGAAAGGGTCTGACCTCTTGAGTCTAAAATTGTAATTAAATCTCAAATCAGTCAATTCTGAAATGCAGTGGTTAAAAAAACAGTACAGTTACATGTGTTACTTCATTCATTACACAAGTAAAAATGCAAATTTCAAGGTAACAGATCTCAAAAATTATCAGTTTAATGATCTGACATAAATTACACATTCCCACAAGTGTCTAAATATATCAATTAAAATGAACAAAACAGAAACATTAAACTTTAAATATAAACTGTGTTTCATAAATATTTTCCAACAAAAGACCAATATATAAAATAAAAAGAAAATAGTTGATTTATAGAAACATACTATTTTCTTCATTTCTGTTTTTTATGATTTCAGAAATCAGAGTTTAAGTTAAAGTAACCATGATTTTCAGTGAAAATAACTGTTGTACTTACAGTTTTCAGTAAGATATAAACAGAGAATTCTGTTTGCATCACTACAAGATCAGGTGAAGTTACCAGTTCTTCCATTAAAGAACAGCTAAAATGAAATGTTAACATAGCTTTCAAAATGGTATTTCTATGACCATCAAAGACATTTAAAATGAGCTGATTTAATTCATAACCTTATGAATATAAAACAACAACAAAAAGTTCAACTTTAAACAATCACAGCCAACATCTGGACTGTATAGCAGATAATACAAGAATTTAAAAATTAAGTAAAATAACAAACAAGTAACAGAGGTAACAGAATTTAACTGGTTAATAAATTAAATATCAAACAAAATAATTTACATTTCAAAATTTACCTTTTAAGCAAGGTTTCACGGATTTTATGATTCCTTTATCAAATTGTTTTCATTCTTTACACTAATATAAGCTTCAGAACTTAATTTTTAGGATTTAGCTTAATCTATAACAAATAAGTATCGGTGATTATTTTTTAAGACATCATGATACAAGAACACTCAAACTTTCTTATACAAGCCTTACAAGTAAATTTCTCCTTTAGAGAATCATAGAGAAAAACCAGAAGATTTAACATAAAAAATAATTGAATCGCTAGGATCAACTTTTTAATTGGCTAGTTATGCCTTTTACAGTATTTTTACGCATATTGCTATAAAGAAAGACCAATATAATCAGAGAAGAGTTTATGAAAAATTATTATCAGAAAAAAATCATAAAAATGTCCAAAACTCTCTCATTTTTAAAAATTTAAAAAGTTCTCATCAATAATTAATCTTAAATATTTTACTAACCAGTTGCCATTAATTGAACTATGATACAGTTTATTTTATTAACAGCAAAGATATAATGCTATCTACTGTCATCCCTAATTCTGAAATATCAATTATAGAGTAAAAAACCAGTTAGCAAGACCCACTGCCAACTCTTGGGATACTATTTTACCATGGAATAGTGGCAATGTAACATCCCAAAGCTGAAATGGTAAGCAAAAAATTCAAAAGTAAAGTGTTTATGTAGGTAATCACCTTACTGAAAATAAAGGAATATAATGCACAAATATGTTTTCACTATTATTATTTTAATAGTCTTTAAAAGTTATATAACTACCTGTAAACCACAGAGAAACTTTTTTTACCATACTCCCTATCAATAATAGTAAATTAATATTAACTTATAAATGTTTGTTTTTAGGCTTGTGGATTTGATACACATGTAGTGATAAAATCTGTTGTATTCATAAGCCAGTCAAGTTGAGAAATCAGAAAACATTTCCAACTCAAAACTGGTAAGGTACTTTTCAAGTATAAACAATACAAATGTTGTGTTTTTTAATATTTTAAGCTATTCCACAATTTGCAATGTCACTGTGTTTATTTTTGTTTGTGCTGTTTTTAATTTTTATGAAAATGAGACAATTGATAACTGCTGGCTTATTCTGTGTATAATCTAGATACTCATATTAAGGTTACTATACAGAGAGTTATTTCTGTACTCACTTAATTTGTTGAAGATGATGAGTACTTTCTTGTACAGAAGACATCAGGTTTCTGAGAAGCCATCCCTTAGTCTTCTCTTGAACAGAAGCAAGACCATATTGAAGAGCAGCTTCATGGTATTTTAATACAGAGTGAATACTGTAAAAGGATAAAAGTATACTCACTAGTTAGAAACTTTGTATAAGAGCCCATATGCATAAATATATATAGACTTAAACTGTTATTCTAACTATCCCAGAACTATAAGACTTATCCTAGTTGTTCCCAAACTACATATATTGTTTCCTTAGCTGACAATAATCAACAAATATAATATAGTATATATATAAATATATCATTTGTTTATCTTCTTTTTGTATTATTATATTTATTACAAATTCAGTTTTTGTTCTGAGTACATAGTAGTTTCACATATCACATGGTCAAGAAACTCGTTAAGTTGGTCAAGTTACTTCATTCCAGGAAAAACAATATAACAATGGTTGTTTGAATGATATATAGAGGTTATACACCTCCATCTATGTTGTAATGACAATGACCAACCATGTAAATATGTTATGTTGCTCATACTAAAGACAATATTTCTCACACTTCTTAACAAGAAAGCTTGCACTTAAACAGTCTGGTCTGTGGTTTTAACATAAATGGTTGAACAAGAAGAGCAAATAAAATTATATCAAATTATCTAATGTCTATTAAACTGCAAATACACACAATTTTACTTTTAATAAACATTATACATTTTGTTTTACACATTGTATCCAATCTCATTACTTCACTCTACATTAACCCAACAAGAGATTAGTACTTCTCCAAAACTGATATCTTGGGCAAATCTTCTGTTATGTACTGAATTTAAACAAAATTTTACCAGCATTTCCATAATATCACATTTCAAGTACATGCAGTCACTTCCCAATTTTACTGTTTACAGCATTATACATTCTTAAATTCTGGTATCAACTGGTGGGTGTATGCATAAGGAGAAAATATTTTCCATGTAATACCAGTAACAAGTTATATCACAACTGGTCATAATTTCCTCTCACACCATCACTAAGAAGTGAACATTTTGAGCAGATGCTGTTATGAAGAAATGATAAATAAAAAAAATTTTAATGAGATAACTTTAATTTCAATTGTTAACATCTATAATAAATCATGCTCTTTCCTCCATAAATAACTAAAATATTACATCAACTAAATCTCATTGAGACATGACATGAGAACACTGACATTCAACATAAAATTTTACTGAATAGTATCACCTCCAGAAGTAGCAATTCCACTGCAACATAAATACTTGAAAAACAAAGTTACTAGAATGTAACTACTAAAATAGATATTATTCCATTGTACTTGAGGAAAGGCTTAATTAAAACATACAAAAGCTTTAAAGATTTGTTGTCGGCAAATATATGTTCGGAAAACAGAAAACGTGTGTTTAAGGATAAATTTACATAAATCTCATGTCAAAAATGCATAATCCCCAATTCAGTGTCTGTATACCAGTAACACTACCTTACAAGTATTTCTGTGGCAGTGGATTGTTATTTCTTGAGGTGAAACTATTTAGTAAAATTTAATTAAAACACATAAACAAATTGTGGAATTAATTAATTAATTGATTATGTGGGAAAATATCTTTAAAAGAGCACCTTTCTCCAAATTTTTCCATTCTAATATTTTTTGCAAAAAGAGATTTTCTAAAAATTATATTAATAAATTTAAAAACATATTAAATGTAACATAGTTTACACACAGAGGAAGCTTAAACATATATATATGTATAAAGCTTTAAAGCACAACAAAATGTAGCAACTTCCAGATTGTTAAGTAGGCCTTGTTCAAATATCCTAGGTGATATGAAACCAGCATTTATGCTTTTATGTAGTTTTTTTTTATTTGTTTTAAATTAACAGTAATAAAGATTTTTTCAAAACATTCCTACATTATTTCATTTTTATTAATAACTTCTATAAGCAATATACATTTGATCTTGTATGAGTGTGTGTTTTTGGATGTCCCAAAAAATGTCATGCATTATAATGTTACTTAGAAAAGTACAAAACATATTGATTACCATATAATGAATGCAATTACTTAGAAAGTAATGATAAATTTTATGTTCCTATAATCCCTTTTTAACCACGTATTAAACATAGGCTACACATTAACTGATAACAACCTACATTTGGATTATCATATTGTTCATCACTTCTGGAATGTTTGTAGGGGAGCGTTCCAAATCTCCTGAAGGGTATTAATCCTTGAGCTTATTAACAGTTCAGTGTATTAACATAAATTCTGTCATTTAGAAAAACTTAAAAAGAAGTCTGAATATAACAAACCAGGTGAATACTGAGGCCATTTCACATCCTCATAGAGAAATTAGTCACTGCTAACCAGGTTAACTATCATCAAATAATTGTGAAATCTTATCTTCCCAAACTGTGCAAAAAGATTTGGTGAATAAAACGAAGTATCTGCTTGAGAACACAGTGATTCCAGCAGGATAGACCAGCTCCTTACACAACCAAGGAAACAAGGTGTTACCTTCATGAAAACTTCTCAGACCAACTTATTTCTCTTTATGAGGATGTAGAAGAGCTTCCACACTCACCTGATATGCCACTCTTAGACATCTTTAATGGGATTATCTAAAAGATGAACTTATGCTTACCACAAACCTTAAAATGTTATAATTTTCCTGTATATTTCACATGAAAAGCTATTTTCATTCAGACCTTGACTATAGAAAAAATTATGCATGCCACAAGCATGACCAATTCTAATGCATCTGTCAGACAAATCATTATGTAAAAACCTTTCACCAATAAGACTGCAACATACTCTCATGATGCATGTGACTTCCTCTGTTCTGTTCTATCAAACTATCACTTCAAGGTTTGGCAGAAGATAAAAGCACTAGGTTTTCAATGGAGAAGGGTGGGAAGTGTGAGCAAGTGTAAGTACCTATCAAAAATGCACTTTTAGTATAGGAAAATCTTTAACTTCTAATATGGTACTTTACCTCATTCACAGAGAGAGCTAGAATCCTACTTAAATAGGTGAATGGATTGGTTGAGAGAAAGAAAGAAGCATCCTTTAAAAGCATCCAAAGGACACTCCCTAAGATGAAACAGTCAGATTCTAAGATCTGATGTGGGGAACCACACCACTTCTGAATCAGGTTTACTCTGCCCATCACAGAAACATGTCACACATATGAGCAGAAAACAGAGGAGTAATGCAAATGAGAGAAAAACTAAGATCAGATAGTGCTCCAAATCATGTATTTATGAAACTCTATTCCAGAAAATGTAAAACTGAAAAATAAAAGGATGTGTCTAAGACGTAGAGTGGCTGAGGTGCAACACACTGTATACAGCAATTCAAGTATATACAAAACCCATGCTGCTTGAAACCAACATCCACCTGGAGGTAGGGCTTTGATTGTACCATCAACAAGTCAAGTACAACAAAAAATTCAGCTGCTGAGTCTCATAAGCCATGTGCGGGTAGAAAAGAGAACCATACCTCCTGGAGGATGATCACAATCCAAAATTCAGTCCACCAGGAACCTGACACCCATGTGGGGACAGGAAAGAGGATCATACTAGTAGCAAATCAACTATAATCCACCACCCAGTCATCTGGTGGGGGTAGGAAAGAGGATCATGACATTTTCACCTCAAGTTCATGAAGCCAGAATGAATCAAAATCCCTAAACCCATGAATGGGGTGCATGTTAATATAGAAATCTGATAGATGAATCCAGAAATTAAACATTTGGTGTTGAAAAGACATGCATAATGTAAGCCACATCCCTCACAATGAAATCGACCAAGGTTGTCATAAGCACAGTAATATCCTCAGAATAATAAGCATTAAAAAATAGGAAGTGGGGAAGAACTATAATGATCTTCAAATACCTCCACGATGACCCAAGATATAAATAAAATACAAAGAGTATAACTGAGCAAGGAATATAAACATCTGTAATACCTGTCTGAAGACTTATGTTGATTAGTTCAATTCTAAGTCCAAAACCCAGTCACTAAGAAATAACATCAATATGGGAGTAGAATAAGGAATACCAATTGAAGAGGTGAACTAAAATTTTGTGACTCACTCTCATTTATATTTGTTTCATATTGGAGGATATTGTATCATCTACACTAGCAGCACACCACCTCCCTATTCTCAAGTAATTTATTTCATAATCATTTCTCTATTTTGTTTGTATTTTGTATTTCATTAACCCATTTGGGAGGATACCTTCATAGTCCACCACATCAGTAGCTTGAAAGTGGATAACGATAAAAACTCTTAAACTCTACTAGAACAAAAACAAGGAATAAAATGTAGTAGAGGGCCTACAGGAATGACAACACTGTGACAGTGTATTGGGTGATCAGGAAAACCACTGATCTGACAGCCAAGTGAGGAAATCTGAATTACATGGAAAAGTGGATTGATCAGAGTAAAATCCTGGACCCAAAATCCAATGGTAGAAAATGTTCCATTTGTACTGAGAAATTTTTATGAAGTAAGGCAGAGTTACTGCCTTACAGTAAGACCGGTTCAATTCCCAACATAATTTCTGCATGAAAACATTTAAAATAAAAGGAACAAACAAATTCCACTTAGTAACACTTTTCATAGCCTATAAGCTTTTGAGGTTACCATTCCAAAGCCTCATTGCTTTCCTGTGTAAAATACCACCCTATTAAAATTCTCTTCCTCTTTAGAAAAATAGCAAACAAATCATCGGTTATTCATGATGATGAGAAACTCACTTTATGTTAAAATGCATCTCAGGATAGCTGGTATGCATATTAACACTTTTACAAAAATAAAGCAGAGAACAATGTTTCCACCTAAAAATGACCTAAGAAGGTTTAAACATTGTTCTCTGCTTTATTTTGGTAAAAGTGTTAATACTCATACCAGCTGTCCCGAGATACAAATCATTGATTATATTCAAGGTGTATACAAATGGAGAATAAAATAACATTTACTTGCATTAAAATTTATTATCACTGTAGTTCTACTTAATACATTCTATTCTTTGTGTAGAAATGTTCTTACTGATATGGGCTTCAGAGTTGTTATTTTTTTATTCCAATTTTACCACAAACTTGATTATGATCAAATTAAGCACATCTAATGGTATTTTAACCATAAATAAATATATCTTATCTACTCACTTGATGGTTTCTGCCATAATCTCAGTACATTGTTGTATAAGACTACCCTATAAAAAAGACAATACAAAGATATACACACACACAATAACAATACATTTTCAAGTCAAAACAAAACACATTAAAATTAGACAAAACATGCTGCATTTTTTTTTAAAAAGATCCTAGAGTACAAACTACAATGTGGGATTTATGTAACAGCATAAACAAAAAACAGAAATGCTCAATATTTTTACTAATTTAAACAAATGACCAGTTGCCTTTAATATTATACAAGCAAATACATTTCTTTTTCTGTTGAATTTTTATCAAGCTTAAATGATCAAAACAACTCACCAACTGAAACAATGTAGCAGCTGCCACAACTGGAATAACTTCAACTGGTTCAATAACAATTTCATCTTGGTAGAATGATCCGAAAACAATTCGCAAGGCTATAAAAAATTTATTTGTCTTACACTGTTTTATTAAATGAATTTTGAAACAAATGAATCATCCTATATATGAAAGACAGACATTACTTTCCATTTACTACCTAATGCCAACTAACTTAAACTCAAAAAAATAACTTATGTAATTCAATATATGTCAGTTAATGAAACCCATAATATGATTCTAAAATCAAGACAGACAGAGAGCATGGAGATATAAATTTGATGCTATTTGGTTAATTTACATAAAAAAGTTTTAACACTGAATTGTTATTAACCTTTACAGAACAATCTTCTTTGTGAATAAATGTACATGGAAAGCTCAATACAGACAATTTATGAATTGTGGTGTTTGATTTCTTTTATCATCATCATCCAAAATTCAGCATGCCTTCTGAATTCATTAATAATTCCAGGACTTCTGGATAAATGCTTTCTAGATTTCTAATGAGCCAATAAATTTCTTGTAGGTGAATATGATAAGAGTGTGCAACAGAAGCATGTTAGGTGTTAGGGAGAAAAATCTTTTTCTGTTAAATATGAAATGAGAATGTATATTTGTTTCAATCTGAAAATGTTTATTTTTATAACCAAGTTTTCCAAATGCAATCTGTTGTGCTGTTTAAGTTTAATTTTTCCAGTTTATTTTATTTTGGCCTCTAACTTACTTAAGTCTAAATTAAAAGTGGATTCTTTTATGGAACTTAACGAACAGTATGAAATATTTGCTGTCTGCCTGAAAGTTTTATTTCTTTAAAACCACATATAATTTGAGACTATATAAAGCAATCTACCTTCTCCATACAATCAACAGTTATAGCGATTCTTTTTCTTTTCTCATTTCAAATTTTTATCCCAATATTTATATCTGAATTTATTTAATGTTATAGTAATTGAATAACAATTGTTCTTATTTCAAGCTATATAGTTCATTTCACACTTGTTGGATTCCTTTGCAAAACAGCCATTCTCATTTTGCTATTAAAATTAGAAACTTCTTTTTGTATTATCTTAATTACACATAAACTAGTCCCATCATGTTTAGTTTGTTTAATTTATTACAGTAAACAAAGGAAGACGTATTTGGTCAGACCTAGATCTACTTTATTTTATTATATATTTATGATATAATAACATACTAGGAGCTATCTTTTAATAACTATAAATAAGCTTTTATTCTACTGTACTCAGTCACTGAATATTTCTGTTTCTCAAACAATTTATGCATTTTAATAGTAAATATAATTTGGCAGAGTAATTTTCACAACAGGAATGTTACAGTATGACACAATACCTGTAGTGTTCTATAATAGGTAATACCATACAATGTTTTATATTTTAGGTTTAGCAACTTTGTCAACATAAATATAGTGTAATTTGTTTTCCAAGAAAAAAATTATACATGATAAAGGGAGTAGAGTTTCTAATATTATTACTAACTGTACAAGTCTTTTCATAATTCAAAACTAAAGCAAAATGAATAATACTCTCACTTACCATCAATGGTAATATTAGGATCTTCAATGCCAACACTAATAATTCCTTCCTCAGTTTCTTTCCATGAACCACCAAACATACTGGAGAAATAGGGAGACTGAAATATACGCATCAGTGTTTCAGAAAATAATACACACCTCAAAATTCAAGTGCATTAAATGTTACACATAAGTAATGATAATATTTTGTTTAGATTAACATTTAATAAATGTTTAACAAAAAAAAATGTTTTAGATTGTGAAGGATATATTTAGAACTCCTTAAACCTGAGCAGATGCCATGAGCATTCAGCTGAAATCCCAATTTATGAATCTGAAGGTGACAGCATCTAATAACATTTATGCCTCTTTGGTTGAAAACTTAACCAAACAATGTTATTATCCACCTTATATAAACAGACTGGAAGTTCAAGGAAGCACTGTTGTTTGTTCTGAAAATATTCCAGATGAAAAAGATGTGTTTGAAACCTTTTTTTTTTTCAGGTCTTGCTTGTGAAGTCAATCAATTTGTTTACATCAACTGTAAAACAGAGATGAGTGGAAAGAGGCCACCGAAAAAATTTTACTGCTGAGCAAACAATGAATCAGTTCAATTAGTTTCATGAAGAAGAAAGTAATGATGATGGTGATTCTGATTCTGAATTTGATTTTTGAAAAAACTTAAGTGATGAAAATGACTCAGATAAATCATCAAGACCCAGTTCCAGTGCTTCTCAATCAGCTGATGAAAAGGGATTATTGTCCCAAGTAGGAACCAGTAGTACAAAAAGGCTAAAAAAATCAAACCCAGCTAGACTTGATCTGCCTCTTAGGTCTGTTTCCATTACCAGAGCCATAGATAAGGAATGGGCTAAAGTGAATCTGCAAGATAGTTCAGCCACAAGTAATAATTCTGAGATTTTGCTCAAGAACAGGCATTGTCATGATGTACACACTGACATCAATGATAACACCCTTCAGCTGTTTAAGAACTCAGTTTACTGAATATGCAAGTAATACTCTCATTACTGTTATCAACAAAAATGCCAAAGCACAAATTGCAATGAATACATCTGCTCAGAAATGGTTAAAGTATTTCAACTGGACACTTTTTACTCATCATGAGCTTCTAAAGTTTGTTGAGATGACATCAGTGAGAATAGACAAATGGCATAGTATTGAGACTAATTCACCACTCATCAGTCTCTGTACATACCATTCTATCATCAAATGTTCAAAAGAAAGAGCTTTGAGGCTCTTTATTAAACAATACTTCACGTGGGTACCTCTAGTACTGAAGGGGGAAAAAAAAAGAATATTAAAATTCTCTAAAAGGTATGATAATAACTACTTGGAAATCACGAAATTAATTCCAGCAGATTGCACAAACAATTATGGTTTCAAAGAGATTACTACCTACTTTGGCCCTAGATTAGATTAGATTTATTACCAATTAAACAAGTAATGTTCATTCTAGTGTTTCGTGTAAAGCGGGCTGGTCTTCTGAACAATGAACAAAATTCATCATTCAAGTATAAAGGTTTTTACACATTTTTTGCTCACCAATCAGTCACTAGAAAGTTTCTCAGTTACAAACGGATTGGTATTGATGTTATAAGCAGCTAGATCCAATGTATCATAAAATCCAAAACTTTTGAATTGGAACTCTTAGGTAAAACTAAAGTTATATGACCTTTAAGTCATTTCTAAGTTTAAAAAGCTGTTACAGAATGATAGTAGAAGCTGTATGGCATGTGTCAAAAGATAGAAAGGACTGTTAGAAGTCAGATTAACAACAGAGGAGAACACAGAGAAAATGGAAACATGAGTATATGTCAGAATCTGCTTAAGGCATTCAAACACATTAGATACATTACAATCACCAACCGTACCTAAGAAAGAAGTGTATAAAATACACTGTACAATCCAGCCAGCAGATTAAGTAATAGCCTTAATCATTACAATATGAAGATAAGTACAATTTTGATTATACGAAAGTGCAGCATTGGGTTTAACAAATAGTTTTGTTCAAGCTAATTTTGTAATTTGTCATTCTCTCGAGATAACACCTGGTCCATCCATAGAAATGTATGGCTATAATTCTGTATGTCATGCAACAATGTTAAAAGCTGTGTTCTCAAGTAGTAGGTCAGGAGATACCTCGAGGTTACAAACTCTCTTAAGTTTGAATGAGATTGACCAGTCATTTGGGAAGCTCTAATCACTGGATAAATTTAATATTGCCTTTAGAAAATGTCACAGCAACAAACACTAAAACCATCTACCTCAAAGATTATCACCTAACCAGAACATCAGAACCTAAGACACCTGTTCATCAAATGGAACTTCATGCTAATATTCTATTACTTTTTTAATAGATCATATCTACATTTGTCAACTTAAGTTCCATCTGAATTATATCACACATAAGAAAGTCCCATTGAAAGAAAAAAGGTCTATGTAGTTCTAAGTAAACAGGCTAAAAACACAAATCATTAAAGTTGTCAGCAAAAGATATGAAGGCTTTCTCCATGCTTAGCATTTTAAATCATTTGCCACTGTATTTTAACAAGTTTGTACATTTGATAAGGAATTCCAACACCTCTGACTTACAAAAGGGTTTCTCAACTGATCAATTGTCTGTCAGTAAGAAAGATAAATCCTACAACAAAACAAACAAGGCTGTGTCATATCAAGCCTACTTCATTTTTCAATATCTTATAGTTAAGCAAATTTGGTGAACGGCCAAAACAATAATAGATATGGTAGTAATATGCCAAATGGTGGACAATTTTTAATCCTTTAAGTATTCTATTGCTGTTGCTTTTTGTGCATTTGTATACGTTTCTGGTGGCCTGAGTTTTAAAAAGCTAAGTTTCTCATTATTATAGGTATCTACACTTATATAAAAAATATATTGTTTATCACCACAAACGTGCAAGCTTACCTGGCAGAGATACACTTTATGAAGTTTCCATTCTCTCCCCAATGCCATTATAGTTACATCACTATTAAGGCCTTCTTGAAACAAAGTTTTGTAGATATACTGTGATGTAGTCATAAGTTTTCTTCTGTAAAAAAATAAGTATCATAAATCCCTCCTGTATAAATATTTTCTCTAATGCAAGTATATTACAAGTAGTCTGTGAAAGGAATATTTACACAAGCTCTATACTGGTGATTTATATTAGTTATGAAAGTTTGAACAATGAAAAATTATAAAATGTACCCAAAATGACAATCTACAAATTGTAATAAAATAGATATGAATATGTTAGTATGACCAAGTACAACAAGTAACATTCATAGCCTATATTCTCCATATTTTTAGAGTTAAAATCAATTTGAAACAAGTTATTACTTCAGAAAATAGTTGTTCAGTGACTTCCATTCCATCAAAAACCATATAACTTTTAGCTCTTGATGCATTAGCTCTCCCATCTTCCATGTGACTAACTGTAACAGCACCAAGAAAAAATTGTACAAGCCTTACTCTCCTGCCAGAGGCCAGATTTATTCCTTTGCAGCCATGATAAATAATATTTAGCACCTGGTTGTAGACAGGTGAGTGAGAATATATTTCAGAGGTAAGGGTCCATTTCAAATTCACTTTGATTCAGAAAATATCAAATTCAAATAAGATGGACTTACTTCTATACTACTGTAAGTTAGAATACCCATGCTAAGATGGAGGAGAGAACGAAAAAAGGTCATAACAAAAGAAAAACAACTCCAGAACAGGAACAAGTAACTTACTTAGACTACAACTTTGAGTGCTTGAACAGAATCCAGATCCAAAGTGATACACATTGGACTGTATTCATCTTCAAAAATATGGAGGATACCAGAAATGCCAAACTTAGAATATAAAGCACTTTTCTTGTTAGAATGCCTTTTCATTTTTGACATTCTTTACTTAAAAATATAGAAGAGCATGGCAATATGAATATAGAATATACTTCTGTTATAAAGCACATTCTAAGGTGTGTTTCCACATGAATCAGAACACAGTGTTGTCCTGTACTTGTTAGCAGAAGATACTTAGTGGAGAAAAACAGTAATTAAATAAAATGCAACCATCTGAAATTGAGAAGATCAACAGATTCATAAAACTGATCTGAACAGCAATTATTTAGGTGTAACAGAAAAACAGCCAAGTAACTTGAGAACATTGCAGTGGGAGTGTATAGAAAAAATGTAAACTAAAGCAAAAATTAAGGTGTAGTATACCTTATCTTAATTAGGAGGTATGAGATATCCATTAGGAGAACAGTTTCAATGTTTCCTGTACCTCAAAATATTATGTAAGTATATATACATAGATGTTGGAAAAGATATCCTCAGGGTCAATATTATTTGTCTTGGATTTTGACTAGAGGAATACAACTACACATGGTCAATTGTCACATGAAAAAGAGAGAGATTATAAAAATTTTTTGTTCAGTTAATGAGTTTACATGTTACGGACTCTACCACAATGTTGTCTAAAATGGGCAAATATTTGAGTCACTCTGAAAGAGAATTCAACTTTACTGACAAAAGACAGAATAACATCTATTCATGCAGCTATAGACATTGTGTAGAAACAGATGTCCAGGGCTGGAGTTGGAAGTTTTCATGGTGGTAACAGGGTCAGTTCCAAATAACAAG
Source organism: Carcinoscorpius rotundicauda (assembly GCA_011833715.1). Classification (NCBI taxonomy): domain Eukaryota; kingdom Metazoa; phylum Arthropoda; class Merostomata; order Xiphosura; family Limulidae; genus Carcinoscorpius; species Carcinoscorpius rotundicauda. The sequence goes on from CM022406.1 coordinate 17,400,940, forward strand.
AAAAAAGAGCAACAAAGCAAAACAAAGGTTGTGAGAATGAATACTGTCCTGAATGATATATGTCACCATGTACGAGGCAACACAGTAACATGATTCATAATGGAGAATAAACTCTTAAAAAGCCACTGTGAACATTTCCAATGAGTTGAAGAAGCAAAATCACTAAGATGGCCACTATTTTCTTGAAAGTGCATTTCCCTATTGGAAAATGGTGGTGCACTAGAAATTGTAAACTCTGAATTCAACCAAAGTAGAAGAAACTCAGAATACACACATTTATGTATATGTGTTGACCAAATAGGCAACAAAGTTATCAAATGTAAAGAATAGACTATTATTTCAAGAGGAAAGGTTTTGATCTAGCTCAAAACTTTATCCTCTTCAAATAAAAGAAATTGCAAATTGTATAACCTATTCTTTAATAATGAATCTGTAGTCCAATTCCAATGAGAAGCCAGATCTCATTAAAGGTTGTACATATAAGCATAATGTAAGTGAATAACTTAATGAAATAAACTCATATAAGAAGTCTTTAGCAATATAAATACAGCTAAAGTAAGCACACACATAAAACACCAAAGCTTGAAGTGCCATAAGAGGCAACTCAGGAATCTTCCGAGCTATAATGATTAAAAATCCCAGATTGATCAAATAACGAGTAGCACTAACTGAGATTCAGCTTTGTGAATGATTCACTTAAAAGATATATTTATTTCAGTTTGTGCAAGAGACTGAGTAAACAGAACAAGTAAATTGTTTGTATCAAATAGGAAGTTGATGTTAAGGCTTAAAATGTTAGAATAAAAATAGAGCCAGAAGATTGACAATCTTCCTCACAATGGTAAAAACACAGAAAGCAGCAAGTTGGATGATTGATCAGGATATGAAGATAAGCATCCTGAATATCCATTCTTCCAATGAAATGTCCATAACATTTGAAAATAAGAAACTTCAAAGTCAACACAAAAATTTAAAAAATATGTGGGAGTGAAAATGCGGAAAACGAGCAGTAAATGATTTCAACAGTTTGTAAGAAATCCCACTGTTTCTGATCCAAAAACTTGTAGGCACAGGATCAGAAAAAAGTAGAAAAAATACTGGGAGAAGAGAAAGAGAAGCAAGACAATGTAGGCAAAAGGAAAAGGGAAATGATGAATCTCTTAAAGCCAAGGGTCTCACAGACAATCTTCTACAGTCTGAATTTATGATACAGCAGGAACTAAAGAAAATCATTTAGTAATCCAAAAAGAACAATCAAACTTGCTTCTATGCTTGGCAACCCAAAAGGTGCAAAAGAAAGGAGAAGTAGAAAACTGAAAATTGTAAAATATCAAGAAAAAAAAAGGCACGTTTGGGGGACAATCACTGCCTGTTCAACTTCTAAAAGGGAAATGACAACCATAAAAAAATGAATCTAGAACCCAAATCAGCATCTTATGGCATAATTCTCCTAAACATGAACCGATATCAGGTGAAATTCCTTCAAAAAAAAGAAAAATACAATAAAGAAGCCTGTTGATAACATACTAAATCTGTGAGAGTTGTAGACAATGAAAAAAGCGTTTTTAACTAGAAAACTAATTCTGATTAAAAAAGCCAGGTCAATAAGAATAGCTAATAGCTGTGATGAAGAAGAAACTCTTAGAAGAAGGAAAAATCATAGCATGAAGGAATGAAAACTGATGATAAGACAAAAAAAAGAAGATCATGTGAAAGATATTCCACACCCAAAAAGAATTTGTTGGGAATGAATAGTTCTAGCAGATGATCCTACTAAAAGACCAAACACATGAAGAACATGAAAAATGCTTACATCCTGCTGTATTCTAAAAACATCAAAAGTAACACAAGTATCATGAGAGGGGAAAAGTCACTAAAAGTCAAGAACAGAAACAACTACTTTAATACTAGCATCCTAAGGTACAACAGAAACCTGATCAAAATAAAAAATACTTGTTGTAGTAAAAAAAATTCTACATTACTGATAAAACAAGTTTTAAAAAAATCATTTAATGAAATATACTACAACTAAAAGTCAACATGGATTCATCTTGCTTTAGGAATCTGTTACCTTTTTATGGGTATGTTACTTATCCAGATAAGGGAAATAGCATACACTTAGTGTATGTAAAAGTTCTAAAAGTTTGTGATGCGGTAAAACATAAAATATTAGAAAAGACAGTTTCATTTATTTTGCTTTATTACTTTTATAAATACTAGCTAGTTGGCTTCCCTCTTGTCCAGCAATTCAAAATTAGGGGTAGTTAGCACAGAAAACCCATTTGCAGCTTTGTGTATACTGACAGAATTACTTGCCATCTGAGGAAGTATAGCTACTAGTTCCTGAGGATTTCTATTAGATCTGTGGTCTCTTCTGAGATTGTCTGAAAATTATGCAGCAATGTACATACACTTGACATTCAATAATTTTCATCATCCATGAGAAAAAGAATTTCATTGTAATTTTTGTTTAAAAATCAGCTATCATCACAGTATTACACCACATAGTAGATTTTGTTGAAGCATTTCTTTGAAGATGTAGTTATCAATAAAAGTGCCTTACTTTTCTCTTACAACACTCATATTTTCACTGAGTGGAAACAATTTTTCTTATTTTGTTTTTTGTTTGTTATATATTTGAAACTTACCCTTTTTAGTATTTTTTTCCTTTTTCTTTATAATTCTTATTAGTTAAATCTAACACTTTGGGGAGATTTCAGTCATTTTATTTATTGATCAGCTATAAAAATAATGCCTGGTTATAAAAATATTACCCAGTTATGACTGGTGATGATAAGTGTGGTAGTTTCCAAGATCTGTGTTTTGGATGTATATGTCATGAATTCCATTATAATAAGACAGTGTTTATATATCTTGTTGAGTTTTGATTTCTTTTGACTTTGTGATTTTATAAATATGGTGTTTCTCTACTTTGTGACAATGATTTTTTTTCAAAGAGAAACTATATAATGTGAGGATGTTACTTATATAGACAAGGAAAAGTGTGTATACTTAAGTGTAATTAAATGTTCTAAAATGTTTGTGATACAGTACAACATAAGATATAAGATAAATTTACATCTGTAATAGTTACAAAAATACCAGTTAATTGGATTATAGAATTGTTGGGTGTCAGAAAGATAAAGGTTTTCACTGTCAAAAGTCCTGAAAAAACAAGAGTCAGTGCTTGGACTTTTGCTCTTTATGTCTGTTAATGATATTTATCAATACACAAATACTAAATTAGCAAAGTTTTTTGACAACATTAACTATTGAATAGTTCTCGCTGTGATGAGCATCATGAGTAATGGACGTATATTAAAATACCATAAGTTTACACCTTCTTGTAGTATTTCAATACTTATTCTGAATTAATTCTTTGTTTTGAACATGTACAGATTTCACATGACAAATGGCTTAGAACACCATTAAGATAATCTTGTTTGAAGATAATTTTATTACTTCTTTGGATAATGCCTGTTAACACATGGAGAGAACATTACTTGATATATGATATGCTGTACAAGTGTCTTCAGTAGTGTCCTTCAACAATTCTTCATGTTATATCTAGAGATTATGGTCCCACCTGTGTTGTAACAAGTATGACCAGTCACATGGGTAAATGCAAGGTTTCTCACAAACTAAAGAATGTTTTAGTTAAACAGTCTAGTACACAGTTTCAATCTGTGCAGAGAAGAGCCAGTAAAATTGATTGTTCCACATAAATAAACAGCAAGTACACAAAATGTTCTTACTTCACTACAAAAATAAAACTTGTGCACTTTCTTTTACACTTTTTTATCCAGTCTCTCTATTTCATTTTACATCAATTATACCAGTGAGAGATCTAATATTATTCTGTGAGCAATATCTTGATTGAATCTCATCATTTACCAAATCTATTTCATGTACTAAAAAGTATCATGATTAAGATAATGAAAATATAGTATATTATAAATATTATACTAACACACATCTACATAATGTTTTTTATAAATTGAACAACACAAACTGTTTATAAACAAATAACCAAACATAGGAGGGGCAGAAAGTGTTTGTGCATCTACTTTAATGGCCAGTTGTGTTGCCTAGCAGGTGAATTACTTGGTGCAATCTCTCTTCATAACCTTCTATGATCGTTTGACAGTACTCAAGTAGTATTTTCTTCCATTCTTCTTTACAGAAGGCCTCCAACTCTTGCAAGTTTTTCAGATGATGCTGATAAATCCTGGTCTTCAACTCATGCCAAATGTTTTCAATTGGGTTGAGATCGGGTGACTGCAATGGCCATTCTAGAATGCTTATATGGTTCCTCTGCAACCAGGATTGCACATATTTCGATCATTGTCGTGGTAGAAAATTCAATGATGCCCAAGCTGCAAGTTTCGAGCATCATTCTTGATATAAGTGCCTAATATATCAACGAACTCTTCTTTTTTCAAGATTACGTTGACATGGTGAAGGCTACCTACACCAAAAAAGCTGAAAGTTTAACTGTAGGGATGGTGTTCTTTGGAAAATTTCATTCCCCTTCTTACGGAAAATATAGCAAACATCATTGTGGCCAAAAACTTGATTTTAGTCTCATCTGACCAAAGAATACTCTTCCAATAGGTAAAGTGTTTATCTACATGTTTTCTTGCATACCTCAATCATGCTTCTAAATGAACAGGTTTTAAATATGGAGTTCTATGAGGACGACATGCTTTGAACTCAGAAGAGCGTAACATGTTCGTAACTGTAGAGGTGCTTACTTCAACCCCAGTTTCCCTCCTGTTTCTGTATGTTATTACGTGTTAAATGAGAGTTCCTACTAACTTCTCTGAAAATCTTCCTCTTGGTTCTCTCTGGAATTTTGGTGGGGAATCCGGAACGAGGAAGATTATCAGTTGATCCTGTAAGCTTAAACTTGGCAATTATGCTTTGAACAGTAGATTTTGGCACATTAGTTGTGTAGAAATACTGGAAAGAGACACACAAGACTTGTATTTTATAACAATTCAGTTTTTTAAAATCACTGGACAGCTGCTTCCTGTTCACCATGATGACCAAGCAGACAATAACAAAGAAGGTGCTAAATTGCCGGAAGTACATTTTTGCTGGCTAAACTCCAATGATTATGAACCCAGTGTCTAGTTCTGGAATGGTATAATGTAGTTTATTTGCTAAACTAAACAAAATTTTTTATGGGAATATCAGTTTTTTCACATGTTCTGAACTGTACGAACACTTTCTGCTCCTCCAATTTTTGGTACTTTATAAACAGTTTATTTGCCATTTAATTTACATACAAATTTATGCAGATGTGTGTTAGTATAATATTTATAATATATTATACTTCTATTAGCCTACTCATGATACTTTTAAGTTATGAGCAAAAACCACTCTGGATGCAGGGGAATGAACACTTTCTGTCATAACTGTAAATATTTGACAAATGGTCTTGAATTATAGTTTGTGTAAGGTAATGCAAATATATTATCATACTTTTTATCACACATTATTTAACAGACACATGACCAGGCCCATCTTTAAGCTACTCCCCTATTTACTTTTTGTTGATGTATAATATTCATATGAAGAGAGTATGGCTAAACGTTTTTTTTTGTTTGTTTGTTTTTTAGTTAACTTGGTATTAAGCTTAAATCCACCCCAGAATTTTTTACTATATTTGTAGACACATCAATAACTTGAATAAAAAGTAGTTATATCTATGCAAATCACTTGTTAGGCCTCACTTGAAATATCGTGTACAGTTTTGATCTCTTTATCTAACAAAATATTTTCAAGTACTCGAAAGGGTTCACAGGAAGGTTAATATAAGATTACACTACAGGGATAGGTTTTTCTTTGGCAAAAAGTTATGAGGTGATATCCTTGGAGTTTATAAAATTATTCAGGTGGACTAACTGGTCAAAGGCTTTTTGTTTGTTTGTAATGTTTCAAAGATAAGAGGACACACATTTAAAGCAGAGAAAAGACAAGCTACTCTTCAGTTAAGATAATGTTATTCTTCTAACAGAATAAGCTGCTGTCAGCATTAATAGAGGCTAGCACTTGATAGCAACTAAAGAAAAGAAACAATGACTTCCTGAAAAGTAAAAGATAGGTTTTTAATTTTTACTTTTTCCAAGAGTTGATGCACAAGGAGAGCCTTCAGGATCAAAATGTTTCTTTGCAGCCCTTAGATTACATTATACTATTTCAAGAATAAATATACAAAGTCATAATCTAATTACACATATATAATATAAACAATAAGACAAAAGTAAAATGACTTTCAACTCTCTAAACTTAATGCAAAACATTTTAAGTATTTTTATCAACAAGTTTATCAAATGCAGGTTTGAGAGATAAAACAATCAGCAAAATTACACAGTCTGGAAATTTTATTTCAAAATTTAATAACTTTCAGAAAATAGTAATTGAACCAAAAAATTGAGTTTTACAAATCTATTACTTGTGGTGTCTAACATAATGCATACTATTACATTAAAATTAATATTCTTATACAAATATTTACCACTGATGTCAAAACAGGTGCCTCTCAAGTACAGTACAACCACAATTTCTTGTTGATTTGACATGTTACATTTTCATAAATATCCTTCCCAAGCTCAGGGAATACTCTCTCAACTAGACTTCAGGGCTTACAATTACTTTAAAACAATGTTTCTCAACTGTTTTTTAAAACCATGGATTAGTTCACTGCCTCCCTAACCTATTTCAGACTACTAAAATATATGTACAATAAAAAAGCTTTATAACTTACATTTAAATGTTCTAACAATTTTTGTTTCAGTGAAATTCCATGAACCTGCAAGGTATTTTTAAATAACCATCACTTGTCCATGGAATGAATGTTGAGAAACTGCTTTATACTTAAGACTTCTCTTCTTAATGGTGAAATGTGGGATGTTTTCAATATTTGTATCATAAATGATGAACAACTTTAATAATTGTGCTAAAACTTCAGCATGAAACAGAATAATATAAAAATATTAAGACTGATAAGTCTCAGATTATTTCAAAACTTTGCACTGCACTACTTACCTAAGTTTAGATTCATTTGAAGTTTTCATATCTTTGCACATAATAATTTAGTCTTTTGTATCAAGTTTTTTCTAAATAAATTTAACTATTTAAATGATTCTTTCAGCTGGGTTTTACATAATTCATTATTGTTTTGTTTTCTTAACAAACCAGATCTTTAACATAAAATCATACTCCAACCTTCAAATCAACTGTTATTGCTTTCAGAAGTATATAAAAACATTGACCATTCCATAAATTACCAGAATTTTCATGGAATTGGGTCTTAACACCATAATATAACTATAAGAAACAGTAATTGCCAGATAAGCAAACTCTAACCACTTTTACATTAAAGCAATTACTAATTCTTAACAATATAGAATGACAAAAATTAACATTAAAAATAGGCCTTTATATTTCAAACTTTAATAATTTTGAAAACACAAGTTAACACTCATATGAAAAAAATATTTACATCCACTAAAGTGATACCCTTAGTGGATGCTTTAAAAAACAATTTTAAATATTATTTTGCAAATGTCTGAAAAGTCAAAATATTATTGCTCCTTAAAATATAAAGGGATAGGGTCAGTTAATGGCAATTTCATTTAAATACAAAATTATTAGCCTAATATTAATAACCTTTCAAGTTGCTCTGGGGCCTATTAGGCCCCAACTTTTGTAGGAGTGTTAAATTATATTGATTCCATCATGCAACACAACACCAGAGTACAGAGTTTGAATACATTAAGTCCCCCAGTGGGACATTTCACATTTGAAATGCCAAAATCAGGAGTTTTATTCAGTTTTAACAGATAGCTCAGTACGACTTTGTTATGAGCAAATACACACAAACATTATGTTAAAATCATTTTAGAGCAACACTAAATTGTTACAGTCCATACTAGAATGTACTTTATCTGACAACCATGTACCTAAACAAGAGTACTGTAATGTAGTTTCCACTGCAAAAGGCTTTATTGTAAAACTGTTATGTCCTTAATACACCACTCCTTTCAGGATGCTTTCAAATAATCAATTTAAAGTACAAGAATTATAGTTTACAGGTGACTGTTCAAACAGTCAGATGGTAAAGAAATCCATATACTGCACAGCATCTTTATACAGAATAACATATCTTTACAATACTGTTGTATGAAAAGCGTGTTACAGGATTGTTTGTAACATCATTCCCAAAAGTGATCAATTTTGAAAACACCAAACTACCAAAGAAACTCTAAGCAATGTCAAAATCTGATACATTCTATTTAATCGTGACTTTATATCAGTGTCCTATGCCTCATTGATCTACATATCCCAAATTGTTTGAATAAAACGTGCTGAGTCCTCTATACAATCAAAGAATTTTTGCTTAACCTCAAAACCCCAAATACTTTAAAACTGGAAGAACGTTTCGGTTTCAGCTATAATCAAGAAAAGGCCATTGTATTACAGTGTTGTATTACTGTAAATGTTGAAACACACAATAAATGGTAGAGACACTTCGTTATACTTTCTTCACTTTCAAATTTCCCGAATATTAAATTACAGATCAATTATACTTACAGCAAGGGTCACTGTCGAAGCAACAAATAATTATAAATTTACATCGCATACCTTTTGGGCGTGTGCATGGTTTTTTCATATTCATCGTCTGAATCTAACAAACTACTGGAAGACTCCACCCGTTTTCTCTTCCAACGTTGATTCAGTTTCAAACCCATCCAACTTGAACTATTGTCCAAAATATAACTTAGCGAATTTCCCATGCTTACGTTATCAAAATAAAACAAGTTACTTTGTTACGTAAATTCGTTGGCACTCATGTGCTTATCCAAATCACAGTACTATTTACAATTTGTTTATAAGTAAACGTCATAATCACATTGCACTTCCTCAAATGAGACCAGACCAATACCGAATAACGATGCAATAACAGTTCCGGTACTATAACTTTGTCAGCTAAAATACAACTTGTATTCAAATTTATAATTAAAGTAACTCTAATAAACAATTATTTTTGTCTGTTGCCAAGGCGTTTTCATGAACATTTCAAACACAAGATTTAATTTTTAATATTTTTAATTTTAGTTTTTTATTTGAAATTAATAATTCATTTATTTTGTACTGACTGATTAGTTATCTAGTGAAAGAACTAAATATAAATCTCTTTTATTATAGTCCCACAGATAAATAGTAAATTTTGCAGTATGGTAAAATATCATTGGTAAATATTAACATTGCTTTATAATACTGTTCATATTAATTAATAACCAAGAAGAGCTATTTTTCCAAAATTCCTCACAAAGCTATACAAAATCTATTTAGAGTTAGTCATTCCTACTTTTGAACTCATAGGCTTTACTAAGAGGGACTAAACAATTGCACCTGCTACTACTCTAGAGTAATGCAAAATGTAGAGCAAAGTATTTGCCATAGATATGCGAACAATAAGCCCTTAGATTCACATTTGTGGCATTTATATTTCTAGGTCTCCACACACTGAAAACTACTTTGCATGCGATCCATGTCATTTACTAAATTTAATATATGATGTTATGGCGTGTAATACCATACCATGTAAGTTACTCTGCTGCAGTATATACTTAATATTATGCCATTTTTAATCTTTTTTCTCTAAAATTCGGTTTTATTATACATGTATATGAATGAATCCACTTGATGACGTGTACTAAATCAACTTTAGTTACAGAAAGGCTGCAAAACAGTTATAGCCAGCTTTGATGTTGAATCTCTCTATGCTAATTAATGATTATTCCTCTTAATAAGCAAAAACGAAAGATATTATTGTCACTAAATCAGACATATTATCATTTTGATTACCGACTTTTTTTACTTCTGAAATATTTAAATTTCTCGAGGCTACATGATGTTTCTCGGGATCGTTGTATTGTATAATATTGTATATTACATTACCAAATATAAGGCTCTACAACTGTCATGTATATCAGAGTTACTATCGAATCGTGAGAACAGTTTAGATAACTGAAAATAAATAATTTGCTACAGCGAGAGCAAGATCTCGCAGAAGAAGCTTTGACATATTTTTAGTCTTAAACTTACCATCATTTTCAATCTTCTGATCATATGTCTGTGTTTGGTTTGAATTTCGCGCAAAGCTACACAAAGGCTATCTGCGCTAGTCGTCCCTAATTTGGAAATGTAAGACAAGAGGAAACGCAGCTAGTCATCACCACCCAGCGCCAACTCTTGGGCTACTCTTTTACCGACGAATAGTAAGATTGACCGTCAAATTATAACGCCCTCACGGCTGAAAAGGCAAGTATGTTTTGTGTGACGTGAATTCGAACCTTCGACCCTCGTATTACGAGTCGAGTATCTTAACCACTTGACCATACCGGGCCATATGTCTGTGTACTCTTCTTAAGCGCCAGAGTTGGTAGACCGGGCAGCAGACGGACCAGCATTTTGTCACACTAACTATAGATCTTCGGATTTACAACGCTAAAATCAGAAGCTCGATTCTCTTCGGTGGACACAGCGGATAGCCTGATGTGGCTCTTATGTGAGAAAAATACACTAATTATAAGGTTTTTTTTTAATTTCAACTTACACTTCAAATATCGCTTTTAGGTAAATAGTCAGTATGTGTGAAAAAGTATAACAGTCCATTTAAAATCACTTGTGTAATCTACAAATCACTAATAAATCATTTGTGTAATCTATGTTAGTGTTTTATTCAAAGCAATTTTGTGTCCTGATCTTATAAACTTTGAAGTCTCTAAAGCAAACTTTATTATATATCTAGTAACTTACAGCTGCTTCAAGTGTAGAATGACTTGAAGAAAAATCAAGTAATATCATGCATTGTTTCCTCATTGTTGTCTGTTCGTTTCAAGGATGAACTCAGCACAAATGTATTTTATCTCGGCAATTACGATATAGTAGAGAATATATTATGTGAAATGACAGATAGATGTAGCAATTTGTAGTAGACGAATGAAACAGACAACACTTGTGTTGAAACTGATCTCAAAAATAAATACCTTATTTAAAATACACAAAAGAATAGCCACTTGTACAGGTAAGAAAACACTAATTTATTATGATATCTTAGTTTTGTAAATAAACTGAACTCACGTGATCAGGAAAAACATGGAAAAGGTAAAAATTAAAATACAGATGAAATATTAATAGGACGTCTTAGACCCCTCTAGTACAGCGGTAAGTCGACGGACTCAGGGGTTCGATTCCCCTCAGGCCCGGCATGGCCAAGCGCGTAAGGCGTGCGACTTGTAATCCGAGAGTCGCGGGTTCGCTCCCGCGTCGCGCTAAACATGCTCGCCCTCCCAGCTGTGGGGGCGTATAATGTGACGGTCAATCCCACTATTCGTTGGTAAAAGAGTAGCCCAAGAGTTGGCGGTGGGTGGTGATGACTAGTTGCCTTCCCTCTAGTCTTACACTGCTAAATTATGGACGGCTAGTACAGATAGACCTCGAGTAGCTTTGTGCGAAATTCCAAAACAAACAAATCGATTCCCCTCGGTGGGCTCAGCAGATAGCTCGGTGTGGCTTTGTTATAATAAAAACACACAGACTCCTTCAGGAAAAAAAGGAATCTACTATTACTGTTAGCAGAAAAAGATATGGTTAAAAACATCATTCACTGGGGAAATTTTCCCAATATCTAGCTAATCAGAAAAGGAAATCACAAGAATCTGGGGAAATCTCTTTTCCGAGTCAGTGGACTAAGCTATCATAAAATAAACTAATGTCTAATTTTAACCAGAATCAAGACTGCCACTTTACAGTCACATACATCAATGAAGCCCAGTCTCTATGCTCCATCAAGATTTCATTCACTGTTTTGTTGTAAACTATCTCGTGATGCTTTATCATGTAGTTTTCATAACATTTTATATGCACCAGTCAATGTGGACCTTATCCATTTAAAATATCCCTGCAGAAAATGTGAAATGTCTTTGCTTGGTCGAGGATCAAACATAACATCTACAGGCAACATTATTTCGCAATCAATCATTAAGAGAATAACAAATACATTGTTGCTTTGTTACTCTGTACATAGGTATACACTAAGCATTGTTTTAGGGTTATGATTTTTACCAGTAAATTTGCATGGCACAACCATGTTACCCATATTTATTACTGACACAACTTAACTTAGTATACTTAAGTTTACTCACTGATCCGTATAGATTGCTCCAGTTGACTTAAAGTGCTGGTTCTAAACGATCCTTTAGTTGCTGTATTGTATGTTTGTTGGGAGAGGGGGTCCTTTAGCAAATACATACAATTATAAAAATATTCAGTATTTATGTGAGTAATGATCTGAAGGTAGGAGTCTTTTCCTAAAATGTTTGGGAACACAAGATCTAAATTACGAGGTCCACTACTTAATAAAATAACTTATAAGTGATAATTAATGGACAATTCCTGGATTAATTCGTAGAAAATTTGATAATGACTGTTAAATGTCTCTGGGAGGTGTCCATTGATATCAAAGTTATTCATTGTAATGAAGACCCTACAATTTACAACTCTCTGACTGAGTTTACTCAAGTGAGAACGGCTAAATCCTTTAGGCCGCGACATACACACATTGCAAAACTTATACTATCTTTCAACATCTTGACTGTAATCTTGTTAAAAAGAGTCCATCCAATCTGATTAACTGTACTCACTTACCTGTATTGCATTATAACCTAATAAAGACAAATGATGGTCTAAACATTGGTAACAAAATTGTTTGTTGTTGTTGTTGTTTTTTAATCGTATATTACTTTAAACTAGGAATTATTTGCTTCTTACCGTTTTTGGCTGTATCTCCCATGAGGAACTAAATTTAATTTTTAACATGTTAAGCCAACGGACGTTGAACCCACTGAAGCGCTGTTTTTTTTTTGTAATTCTTTTCAAAGCTTTGTTAATTATTTTCTGTATTATATTTCAGTTTTCAGTGCTGATTGAACGGTGTAAACTATTTTCAGTAAAAACAACATGCTTCAGATATATATTTTTTTAATTCTACCTGATGTTTCGGCTTATGCCTTTTCTAAAGGTTTATGAAGTTGTTGTTTTGAATTAAGCACAAAGCTACACAATGGGCTATCTGTGCTCTGCCCACCACGGGTATCGAAACCTGGATTTTAACGTGTAAGTCCACAGACATAAGCTGAGCCACTGGGGGGCAAAGGTTTATGAAGTCACAGGTCATAAAATTTATTTTAAAAAATAGTAACCAGAAAACAATTAAAAACTACATAAACATAATAAAAAGGTGCATGGTAGTTCGTACTAAAGTGTTGTTGAATAAATTAAAGTTGTTAATCTTAAAATTGAAATACAAGCAATAAATAAAATATTAAAAAAATCTTACATTATATACAAATAGTTTTATAGGTACCAGGTGTTTTATCTTTTAACGGAAGGGCGTTTTGAGTAAATCAGAAGTGATTCTTTAAATTTATTTCAGGAAAGTTGTCAAAACTCTCTCAAAATTTGATCCATTAAAGTGTTTTGTTGATGAAATGTTCAGCTGTGCCTTTTTTGTTGTCAATATTTACAATATCATGGACATATTTTTGAAACATTTATATGTTGGATAACTGATTCACCAATGTATTTGACTAAACACTGTTTTCGTATCGATTCATAGAAGATGTTCCTAAATGTGAAGGATATCTCTGAGCCATTAGGAAAGCACTTTTTAGATTCGTATGGATTGTTGTTATTGAAAGTTAAACTAGTAAATACATCTTATACTTTTTTACTGGGTTTTTATTATGTGAATATTCAAACCATATCTTTTAATCTTGCTGAAAATGAGTAATTACTCGCTTATCCATGAAACAGTGTTTTAATATTGTGGTTTCTTTTCTTGTTGCCGCTACTTGTTAAAATATTGTGATTAAAACTGGAACGTCCTTACAATGTAAGTATGTGAATAGTCATTGAGCAAAAGTAGCTTTTGAAGTTTTGTTCTTTCATATGTTTTATCTTCCATAATGTTACAAAATTTTCCACTTCTACTAACTTGACCCATAATTACACCTTGCTTCACAGATGATAAATGATGCGAATTACATTGTAAAAAAATGGGTTTAACACATGGTTTGTAACATATGGTAGTAATATTGTTCGCTGTTTTTTTTATAGTGACCAGGGTATCAAGAAAGGGTACAGACTTCTGGAAATTATCAGAACGAGTAAGTGTGATCCTTATTGTTGAATAATTCAACGAATTCGAAAACAAAAGGGAGTTTATGATACCATATATCGAAAATGTCATCAGTATACCTGTACCACCAAAATGGGTCAAATTATTTTTAAAATTCCAGTGAGTAAGAGCTGATAATTCAAATAAATACATGAAACCAGAGGTCAAAACGGCAGCAATACTGTCGCCCATATTGATGCCTTAAGCTTATTTAGAGAGATCTGAACTGAATATAACGTAACTGTTGCTGAGAATAAACCTGAGAGAATTTTCAATGAGGGATATCGTCGATAACTAAAAGAGTAGTTTTAATTAACTGAGCAGTTGAGTAGGTGTCTGTGATTTATTTGCAATAAATGTCAAGAATAAATGGATAGCACACAATCCACTTATTTTTAAATTATATATTCCAAAGAAACCAAACGTACGTACAAAAATTGGTTATCAAATTTGTATTTAAAGCTTTAAATAATCCTCTTTCTGTGTCAAACGTCCACAGAGGCTAGTTCAGTTACGTTAGAATACAACTGACAAAATTAATTATTTTTCTCTACTCTGTTTATTACCACACAATCTGTAATAGATTAATTTATGTTATTCCCTAAGTTAAAATAATTGTCTCCCTTTCATCAACACAGGTGAATTCAATTAGTTTAGAACACCATTTGACAAGACAAATTATTTTTCTTTATCCCCGTTGAACTGTGAAACTTATTTGAAATATTGCATATCATGGCTTAACTAACAATCATAAGTCTAACTTCACTTTCACTAATTTGGTATTTTCTGACTTAATTTCTCTAGAAGTTTTCCATCACTGTTAAACTGCCATTAACTCAGTTTATATCTCTCCAATTAGCTCTCACTTAACTTGCTTACTTCACTTTCTATCTGTATCTGCAAGTATTTATAACACGTGACAAAAAATCTAGCCTTCCAGTGACAACGATATTACACACAGGTTATTAAATTTTGCTGATACTGCATGAGGGTTATCATAATTTGAATGGGAAAGTTTAGAGTATACCCTCACTGGTACATCAGCAAGTCTGTGGACTTGCACTGCCAGAAACCGAGTTTTGACATCCTTGGTAGGCGGAGTACAGATAGTCCTATCTGTAACTTCGTGCTAAATAACAAGTAACAACAGCTTCAAGTAACATGACGTCAACAATATTACGAAAGCTTAGTACAACAATTAAACTGCATATATGACGTACGACTCGTATAGAGTTACCAAACGAAAGTTATCACAACTAACGCTTTTAGAATAATTAGTTTTTAACACTTGTTATGAAAAACTGAATAATCATTGAATATTAAATCACTAGACGTACTGAATAATAGCTTTTAACCTAAGTAGCAGTGTATATCCAACAACGGGGTTCGTTAAGTCGCAGTGAGCACAGCAGATAACCTCATGTTGTTTTGTTCTAAATCAAAGATATAATTTCATTTTGAGTTTACTAACTGATTTTAAGTATTTCTTTATTACAAATTACAGCTTTTACAGTGGAAGAATAGTTTTAAAACACCAGAATGATTGCACCAGTGTTATAAACATGAACATGTTTTAAAATTATTCTTTGTTACTGTAAAATATAAATACGTAAACCAGATATTACACACTTTTTAATTTAATAATACTTAGAAGGATGTATGAAAATGTCTTAAACAGGAGAATTAATAAGAAACTGATATAAATTACAATCATTATGTTTAGGAAAAATTGAAACAGAATCATCAGTACTTGTGTATTAAATTTCACGCAAACATACAAAAGTGCTATTCGTGCTAGCTATCCTTAATTTAGTAGCGTGAGACTAGACAGAACACAGCTGGTAATTCCTACCTACCACCAACTCAAAGGCTACTGTTTTACAAACGTACAGTGAGATTTATCTCTTTATTATTATGACCCCAAGGCTTAAAAGGCAAGCATGTTTTGTGTGACGGAGATTCTAAACTTTCAGTTCTGATATTAGGCAAGTGTCCTAACCACCTGGCCATGCCAGAACAGGTTATTAAATTTTGCTGATATTGCATGAGGGTTATCATAATTTGAATTATAAGTATAATTTGGACGGTAATACTCTTAACAGTGTTAAAGAGAAAAAATAATTTTGACGTAATAATTGACCAGTCTGTCAAGTCATTCAAGCAGTGTGTTGTTGCTAGGACAAATAGGATTTTACGTTGTATCTAAAGAAATATTGAATACATGTCCAGAAAGGTTATAACTTCATGTATAAACCACTGGTTAGGAGACATTGGGGATATCGTGTTCAAACTTGGGCTTCTTTGGATTTTTCACTAAGGCACATGAGAGCTATCTGCGTCAGCTATCTCTAATTTAACGGTTTAAGATTAAAGGTAAGGCAGTTAGTCATCACTACCCACTGCCAACTCTTGGGCTACTATTTTACCAAAGAATGGTGGGATTGGCCGTAAATTATAATGCTCCTACGATTGATAGGACGAGCATGTTTGGTGTGACTATGAATCGAAACCATAACCCTCAGATTACGAGTCGAGTGCCTTAATTACCTGGCCTTGCTGGGCCCCTTACCTTAGGAAAGATATTATATTGTTGGAGTGAGTTCAGAGAAGAGTTACCCAAATTGTATTTGGGAAAAGAAGTTGTCATCTGAGGGCAGATTAAGATCCTTAAAATTGTTTTCTTTCTTTAAAACAAAAACAAAAACGAAGAGTTAGAAGAGATGTGATTGAAGTGTTTAAGATTGTAAAAAAATTGATAATGTTGATACTTAATGGCGAGAATTATAGAACTAGGAAACACAAATATAGATTTATTTTAGCTAAAACAATTTTATTTTTGAAATAGGGCGGTTGGCCTATGCAATGGGTTACATTCCGATGTTGCGGAAATCATAAATTTGAGTGAGTTTAAAAGAAAGCTTTATATTTATATGAATGATGAGAGCTAATTTTAAATAATTTTATTTAGTTTGGTATAGAAGATGGGGAAGCCGAGATGAACCAACAGGGCCCTTGTTGTCTTTAAACATGATATAATGGTAAAATATTACTGACGATTTTCTGTCGTTATATTTTCAAAATATAAATGTAGTTTTATCTTTTTGTGAAATTTTAAACAATGAACCTAATTCGTAATAATTTCATGCTCCGATATCTTCCTTGTACCAATATTTTTATTATATCATACATATGTTATACCGGTAGTAACATGGTAAGTTTATGAGTTTATAATATTACTTTGCTGATAGTAATGCTAAATATATCGAAATGAAAACGTAGTATATATTTAACTTGTATATTTTGGCTGAAATATATTTTAGTGTTAAAATTGCTCGTGGAAAGTATTTTGTTGAGTACTTGTATTCTATATTTTATTATTTAATATTACTTTTCATATTTTCATCCATGTGTCGGGCTATATTTGGCAGATACATAATTTTAACTAATGTTTCACAACAGTGGTAAATTAGGGTGTTTGGTAATGTATTAATGTTTAACATAAAAAATAAAGGTAAATATGTTTAATTTTATTTTTAATTACTAAACAATAAAGGTTTAAACCATTCATTTATTTTACATGATTCATTTCGTTCTTTTTGTTTATGGTTAAGACGGACAACGCTGCGTCATTTTTATTTTTAAACTTATGGTCTTTGGGTTATAGAGTTCGAAGTTTAGAGTGACGTCACTACAAACTGAACTTATTTTATTTAAATGTTGCTGAAGTATAAAGCATGGCCCGCGTAAGTGAAATAATTAAGCTTGTTTGTTAGTTTTTTTGTTTGTTGTGGTAACAAGTTAGGACTTTGCATATAATTTATTTCTTAAAATCTGAAGTGAATATATGTTATTATTAAGGTACGTAGGCCTGCGTACAGTAGTCACTTCACCACGTGTTCATTTTCTATGTTCTACTAAAGCTTTTTGTATTAGCCTTATGCTAGTGTTACTGTTAGTAAGGTAATATTGGGATGTACTTGAGTATATGTAGAAAAATAAGCTATGTTTAAGATTTCCTATAACAGATGAGTAAATCTACCATTAGTAACATCTAATAAGTAGTATTAGTGTTAAGGTATTAGTCTTGGTACTAGTATTAAAAATATGTTTTTAATATTATTAGCTTTCTCTTTTTGAAAATTAAGAGTTATGTCTGATTTTATCTTCAATGAGTGGGTCTCTAGCTGATAATAATATTGTACAGTAAAATTAGGTTTACAATTTAAATATCTAAAAATCGGAGGGAAAATTGAGTGAGTAATTTACCATGAAAAAACCGTTCTTAGTGAAAAGTCGTCTGTTCCTTTGAGAAAAAAATACTTAAATACAAATATTATAATGGATTAAAAGGTCAAAATAATAAAAAGTATTTGTAAATATTTCTAGTACAGTGGAATATACATGAATTTAAATTATCAAAGTTTACGGAAGTTATTAGTAAGGCTCGAAAGTATTACTTTAGTAATACAGTCTAAGAATGTTATTTATTGGTTTATGGTATTTATAAGTTATTCAGTTGAATAATTCAAGGAAGTGGTAAGGACAGAGAAACTGATTTATTCAAGTGATAAAAAAATTTAGAATTATACTCTTTCTAGCCGTATTTAGTGTTTTAAATCTTCTTTTGAGACATTTAAAGAACTTTAGAAGGTGGTGACTGTATGTTGCACACTACAGGAAATTTGTTCTGTAATATCTGTGTTTTCTAAAAGTTCAGTTGTTGGACCTCAAATTATGTAATGTCTTACCCAAACATCATGTAGTCTTTTTGTGTCACTTGAAATATACAAAGTGATGGCAGCAACAGCAAACATTTTTCATATGTAAACAGTAACAAACATTTTGAAATGTACATTTTTTGTCTTTAGCAAGTTGTATTGAATTGGGCAGAAAAGGAATAATTAAAATAAGCAGTTTCATAGTAAAATTGCATATTTTAATAATTGAAACATTTTATTCACAATTGTAACTACAAATAATATTTAAATTACCTTTCAAAATACAAAATTTATTCCGATCTAAAACCTATTACCTACACTTGTATGTTCCAAAATTGTATATAAATACATGTGCTAGTAATGACACTTGTATTACTGTAACTGTATACCACTTACACCTATGACTCTGCAAAGATATGGAAGTATCAAGTGGAACTGGTAGAAAGTATCATGTCTGTTGGACTCTTATCTGTGTACGTGGTTAAAAACGTCAACCATCCTGTCGTGAATACAAATTTTAAAGTCATCCAGTATTGAACTTTTAATTAAAGTTTATCTTCTATAAATGAACTTCCAACTTTAACTCCTGTTTGCTGTAATTGTGTTCTGGATACTTGTATAATTTTGTAGTATTATTCTGCTTATTTTTTGTTTAATTGCTTGCCTTTTAATTTGTTTCATCCTTTTATTTTAATTTTTATGAAATGTTTAAACCTTAAATATTCATACTTAATAACATACCTTGTTCATTATATCTTGCTGAAGATGGAATATGCTGTTAAAATGTTTGTTACTGTATACACACGTGTTGAATGTTCATCGTTTTGTTTGTTATCATTAAACTTTTATTCTTATCAATTGAATCTGTTGCTTGTTGAAATCCATCTCAGAAATTTAGTTAAGAAACTAAAATAGTCATTATACATACAAGGCATGTGAAGGATTGCATCATTCTTCAGTTTATATTTAATGGTATTACAGTAGTTGAACAACTTGCTCATGGAGAAAGAAAAATAGCATATCTTGCAATATTTGAAATAGCATGTAATTTTTTTTATCACTGATAAAAACCAAACTAAGTAACAGTCAAAATAGTTTTTGTCTTTTGATGAAAGTTTGAAGAGTTAAGTGTAAAGTAGAGAAATTTCCATACAGAAATTCCATTATGATAATTGTATTCATACAAGATACTTTACATTCTACTTCATTGGTCACTGTAACCTGAAAAGATTTATGAAATATAAACCGTGTATGGGGGAGGGATTTGGGTTTCTGTAATCTTGTGAAATTCTCCACAAGGGGGCCCATTGTTAACTGCAAGCTCTATTTGGTTATGCAAGAAAATGTTGAAAAAGGAATTAGAACATGTTTAATTCAGAGATCTGTGGCTTTTCTGTACTGCACAATTCAGTCAGAGCTGGGTGTTTAGTGGTATATTTAGAAATTGAGTTCCACTTATTTTCTATGGATATCTGCAGACACAGATGGTTTGAAAATGTTGAGGTTGCTTAGTGCAACCTTTAGAGTGTACACTGTTGAACAGGATGTCAGTGCAACAAAAGCTGTACAAGTAAGAGAGCAAAGCAACGAATCATTTATACATGTCCAGACAGTTATTTAAGATGCATTTTTTAAAAAACCAAGCTAAATCTTTTGATGAAACTGTAAAACAACACTACCATTTCTTTTTGGTGATGTGACATATATGATCAAGATTTGCCAAATCTGAAGTGATGAAAAATGCCCTATTTGTGTATGTTTTCTTGTAGCAAAGCCACATGGGACTATCTGCTGAGCCCACCGATGGGAACCGAACTCCTGATTTTAGTGTTGTAGATCCATAGACGTACCACTGTACTAGTGGGGGTGCCTTATTTGTTTAGAAACTTTGCATCAAACCACATGGATGTGTCTAAACTGGGGGCTTTACAATAGAAAGAATTTTGACAGAATTCAAATGAAAGTAGCAAACAGTTTTGTTATTCTGGTGGAACTACAAATAATTTTTGCTGAAAATGATCTCTAAACTGATAGAGAAATCCTAGTTGCTGTACTTTCTGCTAAGAAACAAAAATTTCTTTAATCCTTGGGTCCTTTGTCACTTCAATTAAAGAAGTGTGCAGCAGAAAACTGACATGTGTTGTGTAGCAGTTGGCTAAGGCAGGGCATTATCCAAGAAAACAACTGTGTTAAAATTCTGAGTTTTAACTTTGTGGAGATTTATTTCCCTTTCGTAACTTCAGACCAATGTGATAAGTTTGACACACTTTTCCATGACTAGTTGACTTGACCAACAAAGTAGTTTGTACTTATCCTTCACATGGACAAGTAACATTAGAGCATGGGTTTTTAATAAGAAATAATTGTGAAAATCTTGTTGAGCAGTTCCTGATGGCCAGTGGTGTTAATAAAGACAAAGAGTGAAAAAAAAAGATAATGGGAAAAAAAAGATAAAATTACACAAACAGATAAAATGGAAAAAAAAGAGCTCTTTATTTTAGGAATAGTATAAAATGACAAATTCCAAAATAAGCATATTACTTTTGTTTTTACTTTCTCGATTTTAACTTTTGTGTAATTTTTTTGTTTCTTTTACATTTTTCAAATTGACTTTCCAGTAACACAGCATATCATTAACTTTCATGCTTGTACTATGGGAAGTGTGTTTAACATGAGTTATATCAAAGAGCTGCTTCTTTCAGCAGTTAGTGTTAACAGATGTATGTGGAAGACTGTTGCAGAGGAAAGAATGCTCAGAAGAAAATTTTCCCAAAAAGATCATCGATGGGGGGGCTTGCAAACATCAAGGCAAAAATGTATTTTAGTCCTCTTAAAGTTAATGGAGAAAAATGCAGAAAATGTTTAAGCAACTGAAAAAATTAGTTTCATTTCAAAATTAAAGAGTTTTAGAACTATCAAACAAAAGTAGGAAAAACAAATTTTGATAAAAAATGAAGGAACTAAAGGGTTTGGAATAGTTGCTAGTATAACTTAGTGTGATATCTAAGTTAGAACAAACAAGTTTTTATGTGAAAAGTGGACTATATTTTGATTTTCTGTTTAATAAAAATTGTAATATCTTGTTGTTTTTTTCAAAACATAAAGTCCTGAGTTTAACATTGATTGTTAGACTTCATTAACTTTGCAAGGTATTAAATGGGGTAAATAAAGATTGCAATAAGTATTTTGAATATTGTGTTTTCTGTGACTCACAGAAAATAAATCTTTGGAAGACTACTGCTTCTGTTTGATCCCTTCTGATAATAATACCTATGTGTATTATATATACTTTGAGATGATGATGTTTATGTTTTGGTAAGATGTGTAGTACGTTTATGTATTATTTATTTATTGTTTAATGTACAATTTGATTTAATTTACTTTGTAGGTTGTGATGAACATGAGTAATGCCATTTCACCACATTAATTTTCTCAAGAACAAAAATGTGGGATTCACTCAATGAAGAGGGTTGCTGGTATAGTGACAGAATATCTGACATTAGTCATAGTGAATATGATGAAGACTATATTGACAGTGATGTAGAAGCAATCCTGTATGGACAGATACACCATGAGAATAATCCAGACTGTAATAACACTGTTGAAATAAATGGACAGATATTAAAACCTAATGTCTTTCATTCGACTGTCACTGTAGAGGAAGAAAAAATTAGTACAACTTGTGAAGTTGAAGGTCTAGCTGAAACTAAACATTGCGTGTCTGACTGTTATGAAAGAGTAACTTCATTAAACAAAAAAACAAATTCTTGCACTGCTGCATCACCAAATAAGCTTAAAAACAAAAGGAAAAACCTGTCAGAAACAACCAACCATCTTGTTGGCTTTTGTAGAGAAAAGGATAATTCTTCAACTAATATGAACTCAACTGCAAAAGTTTTGAATTCCAAGAAGTTAAAAGAAATTGAATTGCTTGTTAATGAAAAAAACTCTGACAAACTACAGTGCTTACCTAACAAACAAAGAACTTTCAAAGTTAAAAGAAAATGTTCAAGTAGTTCTTCGAGTGAAAGTGATTTTCGTGGAAATAAAAATTTTAAAACAGATATTCAAATCAATTTAAATAATGTGACAACAGAAATGAAGATGAAGAAATTTTATGATTCAGATTGTGATGATTTAGACATAAAAAGAGAGCTAGAAAAAATGTCTGGTAAGTTGCATTCAAGAAACATGCAAGATTGTTGTCATGGGTTATAGTAGCCTGTGTAATCACTTAAGTCTATTTATCTATATACTAATTACTATCTACTTTTTATCCTATATTTCAGCTGTTAAACTTTTGCTGTCTTCAGGGAAGTTGTAACCAGCATCAAATTCTAGGTCTTTCTAGCTGTTGTACTGTTTACTTGTGTGGGGTCTAACCCACGAGAACTTTCAAGTAACTTGTATTAATGCTTTCAGGACTTTTGAAAATACAGAATTTTCTTTCTCATGTAGGTGTTAAGTTTCTTCAGTTAGTAGAAATGGGTCCTGTCATGGAGGATTTTATTATTTTAGTGAAATAATCAGAATGATTCATAATTTCAACAAAGCAGCTTTTATCTGCTTTTAACAAAACTGTTATCTCATTTTAAGAGTTTTTGAGATTCCAAATTGAGATACAAAATTCAATTTTGTAATGTTTGTTGATTATGATTTATTTTACTTTAATGTGTAAAAAACTGCACTATTGTTTTTTAGAATATTTGGTATTTCAATTAAACTAAACAGAGGCAAGGAGTTATATAGTTTGACTCATAAGAGATGAATGGATAAATATTGGTTTTAAATTTATCATGGATTGTAATTATTCCAGCAAGATCTTTCAAAACAGCTGTTAAATATGAAAGAAAAGCCTTTGAAGGAGCAGTAAACTTAAACCTTTTTTCTTACAGTTCAAATTCATTACTAAAACATTCATATTTCAAAACATTAAAAACTTGTTTTTGTACTCAAGTTCTGTTGGGATTAATATACTGAGGATCAGAATTTTTGGATTTTTTTTGTCATAATAACAAACCTTTCCCATGACTTATGATGATAGTATGATTTAAGTCATCTATTCAATGACATGAGATTATACTGTTGAAGTTTACAGGTGACAAGGTAGACTACAGAGTTGAATTCAGTTGTGATGCAACCTGTATCACTCTTTAGAGGGTATTATATTTGATATGGATGCGTTCACGTAATAATTTGAGTTGTATGAAGTTGATACTTCTGTAAGAATGGTAGTTTGGAGAAGTTAATAAGAAATTTGGGAACTGTAGGACTAGACTATAATCATGAAATTCCTTAATAAATTTTATGACTATTTTTGTCTTTTCTATATTTAGTTGAGCTTACAGTGTCTTATATGTCTGTTTTAATTTTGAATTCTAACAAAATGGTCTTTTACGTTTGTCTAATGTATAAGATTAGATTCCACATTCACAAGGTACACTACATGACCAAAAGTATGTGGATACCCCTTTAGATTAGTGGGTTTGGCTATTTCAGCCACACCCATTGATAGCAGGTTCATGAAATCAAGCATACAGCCATGTAATCTCCATAGACAAACATTGGCAGAAGAGTGGGTTGTATTGAAGAGCTTAGTGATTTTCAATGTGGCACTGTCACAGGATACCACCTATCCAACAAGTCAGTTTGTCAAATTTATGCCCTGCCAGAGCTGCCCTCATCAGCTGTAAGTGCTGTCATTGTGAAGTGGAAATGTCTAGAAGCAACAACAGCTCAGCCAAGAAGTGGGTAGGCCACACAAGCTCTCAGAATGACGCCGTCAAATGGTGAAGCATGTAAAAATCATCTGTACACAGTTACAACACTTACTGCTGAGTTCTAAACTGCTTCTGGGGAGTTGGGAGTTTTGCAAAATGGGTTTCCATGGCTGAGCTTAAGATCACCATGTGCAATGCCAAGTGTCAGCTGGGGTGGTGTAAAGCACACCTCCATTGGACTCTGGAGCAGTGGAAACACATTCTCTTGAGTGTTGAATCACGCTTCACTACCTGGCAGTCTGACTATTGAATCTGGATTTGGCAGATGCCAGGAGAATGCTACCTGCCTGAATGTGTAGTGCCACTGTAAAATTTTGTGGAGGAGGAATAATGGTCTGGGACTGTTTTTCACAGTTTTGGCTAGGCTCTTTAGTTCCAGTGAAGAGAAATCTTAATGCTACAGCATACAATGATACTCTTGAAAATTGTGTGCTTCCAACTTTGTTGCAACAGTTTGGGGAAGGCCCTTTTTTCTTTCAGCATGACAGTACCCCCATGCACTGTCAAGCAAGGTCCATAAAAACATGGTTTGTCAGAGTTGGTGTAGAAAAGCTTGACTTGCCCACACAGATCCCTTACCTCAACCTCATCAAACACCTTTGGGATGAATTGGGACACCAACTGTGAGCCAGACCATTTCACCCAATCTCACTAATACTGAATAGGGAGTGAATGCCTACAGCAATGTTCTAAAATCTAGTGAAAAGCCTTCCCAGAAGAATGGAGGCTCTTATAGCACCAAAGGGAGGACCAATTCCATATTAATGTCCATGGTTTTGAAATGAGATGTTCAACAAGCATATATAGGTGTGATGGTCAGGTGTCCACATATTTTTGGCCATGTAGTGTGTGTTGTTACAAGTAATTGATCCAGTAATGAGCAGTAAGACAGACAAGTGTCATTTATTTTGAAAATGTTATTTTTCTGGTAGCCTTCAATCAAAGATGGAAGAAGTTAGCCAGGGGTGTCTGGGTTGATGCTTAATTCCTCTGCTGAAAGAACTGCAGTGCTGATATTACGTGCCAATTTTTTTGAAAGTTTTTCGAGCCAATCATTCAGTGCTGTGAATTAGTGACATCAAAATCTGCTGCAAAAATACTTTTAACTATGTCACATATGCATATAATGTGTTTAGTATTGTAGAACATAAAGATTGTGATATATAAAAATAACTGCTTAAAAAGTTTATTATTTTGTTGAAATCTCCGTAAACATTAACATTTCAGCTGTAATTAGAGAAAAAAAATAGTAAGGTAACCACTTGTGGATTGCTATACAAATTAATATTAGCAATGACTTATCTGATAAGTTGAAACAGGACAATGTCATATATGTATAAGTAATAACTAAATTTAGTGTTCAAGAAATTGTTTAATCTCAAAGTTTCTATTGTGCAGCTATATTGTACGAAGAATCTAACAGTGGCCACTGACACTTTCTTCATTTTACGTATCAAGTGTATAGGTTTTTCTCACATTGATTACAAAGCATGTTTATGTGAACAGTATATTTGATACTTTTCACTGTGATATAGGTCCAACTTATCTTTTTTTGGCTAATTTGAGTTTTGGGTTACTGATGAGCAGTGGAATTCTCGCACGTTGATCAAAGTTGAGATTGAATTGGGTCTTCCTTGAACATGGATTTCAATAGTAAACAATTTACTGAACACTAAGTTTATTTATTTTATCTGCTTTTGTGTGGTTATAATGTGAACTGAATAGTGGCTAATGATGCTTTTTCCTAACCTATCTGTTATATAGGTTTTTCTAATACTGACTACAGTGCACATTCACACCAACAACACCTTTAATGATATATATATATATATATGATTTCAAAACTTGTTTGTAGGTATTAAGAGTATATTTATATGGTTTAGTTGGTTTTTTTTTCTACTCATTGCTAAATATGCTCATAAAAAGACATGTTTGAGACTATCTTATTCCCAACCTTTCAATTATGAATGGTTTTAGTTTCTTTGAATCAGAAAATGTCATTTCTTAAATTAATTCATGATACTGTTCAGTTGCTTTTGATGCTAAATAATACTGAATTTTATAGTATGTGTGTATACATGTTAAAATAATTAATTCCTTGACTTGATGATGCACTTAGAGGATACCTGGCACGTTGACGAGGAAGATGCACAAATGCATGTCTTTAAAAAGAGTCAACAATATCGTTACCACAACTACCTGATGCGAGTGATGTGTAACAACTGTCAAGAGCAAGGCCATCTATCTAAAGTCTGTACTAAGCCAAGGGTAGGTGTAATTTTTAGAATACACTTTCATGCAAGTCTGTTGTTGTTTTTATATTGTTTTAAAGTTTGTTTTAGTTTAGTACTTAAACATGTTAATAGGTGTAACATTTTGGCTTAAATGTGTTAACGTACTGTGAAATAACTTTGACTAGTTTTTTTTGTTAGTTATGTAAGACATTTAATGTGTGAGGCACAATTATATATATTAAGTTTGAATTAGAAAGTTATTTTAAAAACTGCCTCTTTTTTGATGAATTTTTGCATTTAAAAAAACATTTACAGATTAAATCTTGCAAAGTAGATTGTAACCCAGTTAAGTAAAGGTGTGTTTCAAAATTGGAACAGTGTTAGAAGAGAAGTAAAAATTAAGTAAATTCACCAAGTACGTCACGTATGTATACATATTAATCTGTTTTGTGCTTTTTTTTTTATACAGTAGAATGAAATATTCTTGATAAATTAGTATTAATCTCTGTGGGTCTCCTTTAAAAAAAACAAACTGAAGTTTGTATTCGGATTTATATTCATCACAGTTGAAATGCAAGGCATGATAATCGTTAAACTTGGCCTGTTGTTGGAAGTGAATTGAAAAATACTTTTTGGTGTGTGATTACTGGGATAATGACATACATATATTTAAATTAGTTGGGTAATATTCTGTAAGACCAGCAAACATAATCCACTTAAATCGAAAGCATTGTACTGGCATTTTAAAGTATGTCATTAGTATGACACAAAGATCACTACTCCATTAGACATAGTACAGAAAATGTAGGTCACCTACACAGGCCACTCATAAGCAGCATTAGAATGTCTTCTCTTACTGCTGCACTCAATACCAGTGTAGCCACATTTAATAGAGGAGTATTTGTTGCACCAAACAAACATGGATGCAAGCTGTTAGTTATTATCATTGTGTGTAAACTATGATAGTAGAGTAATGTGACTGTTATTTAGTACTAATTTGTCAGGAATTGTTATGTGGAAAAGTCCTAAAGCTGAATTGTTAATACCAAATTAACTGTGTCTGGTTTGATTCTGAACACTATGATCTAGTACTCCATCTGTCACAAAAAAAAAACGTTATCACAAAAATGTTGAATTAATTAAAATTAAACAGTTTCATGTTATTACTGTTTTTGTTTTAGCTATCCAAGAAATGAAAGTATTGACATCAGATTTGTTTGCCTTGTTTTTATTTATGAACAAAAACTGCTACTAGGACTATCTGCTGCTGTTACAAGTTTTTAACTGTTGGACTAAAAGGAAAGATGCTCTCTGGTAGTACCTGCTACCAGTATTTATTTATATATTTTTTTGCATTTAGATATAACTTGATTTTGAGGAACATTGTGATAATCAGTTAATGATGGTATTAGTTAATCAAGTAGCAAATACCATTAATCAACCAACTCTAATTTGTGATTATCTTATCTTACCAGTCTTTATTGAGCAAACAAAGTAAACAAACCTCTTAGTAATAAGGCAAAAAGCTCTTAATAAATAACAGAACTTTGTAAAAATGTAATGTTCAGTTCCCAATGTAAGCATTGATAAATAAGGTGAAACTTGCAATAAAACACCAAATTTGAGGTTGTAAATGTCTGTATTCAGCTTTTAAATGAAGGTTCTGGTACAAAGGCTGAACTTGATAGTAAAGGACAAGTAGTAAATGTTGGTGTAGTTTATTTAAGGGAAACTTGAAAAAATACACATCACATTATTTAAAATGAAACAGCACATCTTAATCAAACCATCATTGTATTTCTTTGAGATAGGCATAACATCTAATTGTTGTTAAACAGAGAATTTGCATAAAATGTAATCATTTAACTGTGCTTAATACCGTACATATACATTCATTTTGTTGTTGTTGTTGTTGTTAATATGCCAACAACAATAAATAACAATTATGGGTATTTGCAGTTTTGAGCCAGAACATGTTATGCAGCACATTAATTAAACAACTAGGTTGAGGTATACGTATACTCATGCCTGGTTTTAAATTAGTGCCTAGAGGGAAAGGAACCAGTAAGCATCACCTGCTGTTTGTGAAGTGTGTACAGCACTAGCATGTCAATGCATAAACCTGAGATCTTCTGATTCATAGTCAGACACACCAACTGTTAGATTATGCTTAGACTGAAATGCAAAAAAAAAAGCCATTGCAATAACCTCTCGCAAAGTTGTACATTACATGTATTTGTTCAGATATGCTTGGGACAGCAAAGAAAATATTGAAACTACTTAAAACAAACTGGATCATATATTACAGTTATTACATAATAATGCAATTGAACAGTGGTTTTTTAATTTTATACAGACAAAGGTTAGTTTAGAAAAAAAAATTCTAATAGAAAACTGCTACCAGAATAAAAGAATCAAATAATTTTTAGGTACTCTAAACAATGAAAATGCAATAATGTAAGAAAGTTTGAAATACAACTGTTAAGAATAAAACTGTTGCGTATTCATTAAATTCCAGTATTCAATAACTACTAACCAAATTAACTGTACATGTTGGCATTCCTTAGTTTTATGTACAGTTCTTTTAGGTTTTATTTGAAATTATTTTGAAAATAAATTTATGATTTTGCATTTTTTAAAATATTGACAAGACTTTCACTTTTCAGTCCATTTTGTAGTTTTCTGCATTAACTTCAATCTATAAGATAGGTTACATACCTGTAGTAAGAATAGCTTTTGATGATTTTTTTTCGAAATTGATAAATTAATCCAAAAACTATGAAACATGCCACAAACAAAGACAGAATGAAGGAAAAAATTACAATGTTTTTAAGCTATGTAAGTATCAGAATGCAAACTTGTAACAAGTTACAATGACATTTTTTGGAAATGTTTACATTACGTAGTTCTCTAATTATCCAGTTTTGCAGTTATGGGTTTTATGGGTATACTATACTCCATTCCAGCATATAGTTTTTATCAATTTCTCAGCATATGCCACGAATATTTTGTTTAAATCTTGCAGTTTTTTAACAATGATCTTTGTTTAGTTATTTGTTGGTTGATGATAAGCATTTTAAATGGAAAGATGAGTACAACAGAGTAATATTTTTCTGATCCCTAATGATTGTAAAATAGACCTTGGAAGAATTACAATCTATTACTTCTGATGTTGAAATGTTTCTTGTAAATTTATAAAACATCATTATATTTAATTTTTGTGGGATCCTGTGTTTGGACTATCTAGAGTTATTCTGCCTTATGTTCTTGGCAGTGGGACTACTCATAATCAAAAGTTTATTCATTTGAATAAGTAGTGTGGTGGTATCAATCACCAGCTTGCTTATATATAGGGGAGTGTGAAAAATATTATCTATATAATGTATATTATCTTTGTTTAAATTAGGTATTCAGAACTGATAAAAGTAAACAGTTCATATCTGAGTTTAGCAATAGAAAAAAATATTCTTAATGACAAAACTTAGGTGAATGGACAGCCACTGTCTATTGTAGAAACACAAGTATAGAGGATGATGTTTCAAAAGTCGTCCACCTTTCCTCTGTTAAAAAGATAGTTAAGATTCTTAATAGTTATATATTTAAGTATCACATAATATTCTTTATCATAACTTATCATTACCATTCAGCCTCCCAGTGGCACAGTAGTATGTCTGAGGATTTACAATGCTAAAAACTGGGGTTTAATATTTGTGGTGGACTGAGCACACATGGCCTATTGTGTAGCTTTGTGCTTAACTACAAACCTTTCAATTTTGGTCATCACCAAGGTTGTATTTTTGAATGCAGAAAATTGAATGTAAGAATTAAAATTATGTGACAATGTATACAAAAGTGTGTACTGGTGCTTAATAGTCACTATTCTTGAACTTGGATTCACGTGTAGTTGATTGGTGCTACAGTTAGAACTTCTGATAGACAAAATGTTTATTAAGATTATCAGCACCTCAGGGTTTGTGAAAAGTAAATATGGTCAAACTGTTCTACAAGTAACAAACTAAGGGAATTAATAAAAAAAATGTGAAGTGTGATTTGAATGGTGTGTGAATATAACTTACCAATGTTAATGTAAATGTTGTAACAGTCAAGACGAGAAACGACAAGAAGATCTAAATATGCATGTGAGTTAAACTGGCTTCTGAACTGAAATATAATTTAAATGTTATTGTTGTCAAAACATGGAAGTTTTGAAATTTGTTTTTCTTTGGCAGAAATATGCCACCTGTTATTTGTGTGGGAAAATTGGTCACTTGGGAGATAATTGTCTAGATGCGGCCTGCACTAAGTGTTTAGCTGTTGGTCATCGTGCAGAACAGTGTAGGTGGAAAGTGCAGGATGTTAGAAGAAAATGTCCAATATGTTCAATGCGTGGACATTTGAGAAATGTAAGTATAATTTGGAACAATATTGGTTACTACCAACAATAAATCATGTTTGAACTGCACTTGTTGCTTATATGTTTTAGAAATAAAAAATAAATAAAAGAGAGTGTTAATAAAATGTATCACACCATGAAAGTTAATTTTTAGATGATTGAGAAGTATTTAAAAATATTTAGGCAGGTTCAGAGTGTCACTAAACATGGTGGTGCTTATTATGTAGGGAGGAGCCGGTAAAAAAGAATGTTTGCTGTGTCAAGTGTCCACAGCTTATGTAACAGTGATATTTGTCTGTTCTTCTTCCACATATTTTTGTTTAGAAATAATAATAAAGAAAACTGCAACATAGCATTTCTGGATGCTAGGTGGTAGCGCACATTCTTCTGACAGTTTATGTACACCTTATTGATAACTGAGTTTAAAAATACCAGGTTCTTAAAATCAAAATCATACATCTTATAGTTCTCTACTTTTATTCAAATTTTTCGTGGGGCTCAGCCTGGCAGCTGTGTGTGTGCACATAGTATCATACTTCATGTTTTAATGTTTATTTTGTCCCCCTATTGGATGACCAAAGAAAGTAGTATAGAGTTGATTATTTGCATATGCAATGAGTTAAAATGATATTGAAGATATTAGTTCTGTAAATAGCCCCTTAATGTATGTCCAGTGCTACAGGATACATGTACTAACTTGGAGAGACCATTCCAGCTTCATTGGCCTTCAGTGTTATCCAAAATTAGAAAAAAAAACAGTCCAAAAACTGATGTTAGCAAAAAAAAAAATCACCAGTGAATTATAAGAATAAAACATATTTATTGATCAACCGACTTTAATGGAATTGTTTTAGAAAGGGGTGGGTTTTTCAAAGCAAAGATTAAGTATCATGGAGAGATGGTAATGTAAAAAAAGTACAAAAACAAGGTAGTAATGAATACATAAAACATACAAAACTTCCTACCTAAATAGCCAGTAAGTAGTGAGTCAGTCTTACAAGCTTAAGGCAACGATTCACTGTGAGACTACATAGAGCTGTTCAGTATAAATAATTTAATTCAAAATTGAATTAATGCACCTAACAGTGTTGTAGTTGTAGATAAAATTTATTCTTCTAAGACCATTCCAAACACTAAATACTGGGCTATTATTTACAGTAGCTGTAAACAGGTGCATGAGTCTTAAGGCTTTATTAGTACATTTTACACAGCATATCTTCACACTTGCATATTCTTGTAAACATTTCTCACATGCTATATGACTTGACACTACCTTTGCTACACTGTATATGGTCTGCCAACC
Organism: Carcinoscorpius rotundicauda; assembly: GCA_011833715.1. Taxonomy (NCBI): domain Eukaryota; kingdom Metazoa; phylum Arthropoda; class Merostomata; order Xiphosura; family Limulidae; genus Carcinoscorpius; species Carcinoscorpius rotundicauda. The sequence continues at coordinate 17,433,622 of CM022406.1, forward strand.
CATTTTAATATGTAGGACTGTTGAGCATTTTTCACATTCCACTGATGTTGGTGACATTTTCAACACCATGCAGAAAATCTCTTTGTGACTGAACGTTTTTATACAACTTCTTGTATTGGGAAAAGAGTATTCTATATTTGAAATGGTTTTGGTCTTTTACTTGAATGATGCTCTACTTTGCCTGTGTGCAGAACCACTCACCTACCTCCCCATTTCCAGTGTATCTCAATTGAGATTTTTGCATATGTAAAGTGTGTATGAGTGTACTACATGTGGAGGATATGTGACCCTTCTACTTGTGGAAGGACATAGTCTAATGCTGATTACACTGTAGTTTGCTGCTGTGCATGTGATTACTTATAGGGAAGGAAGATTCATTCAAATGCTTGGCATATTTACAAAAAGAGGGGTGAGGTATTACCTATCCATTTTATGGAAAGTTGTGTATTTAAAATGCATTTTAAGGAAAAGGAAAATATGAACAAACTGTTTCACAAGTGACAAACAAGTGTAAGAGAAAAATAATTATGTCGTCAGTGAAGTAGGTCGATTAAAAAATTCAGTGGAACACGTAACAGTCACATTTATTTTCTCACATCAGTTAAAGACAATTCTTTATATTCAAATCTCTTACACAAGATAAAACTATATAACAAATTTTATTCCTGGATAGTATGTGTTATTTCTTAATTGCTTATGTTGTAAAAGTACAGAAAATGACCATTATTCCCTTCAAATTTTGCTTTTGTGTCATGGATAATGAAATTCAGAAATTAAACTATTTTCTGTCTAAAAATGGGAAAATTTGCACATTTTTATTTACATAAGGTCTGAATAAAACAACATATGAACCAAGATTTACATGTATTTAATCTAAAGTTATACACAAAAGTAAAAATTTTGTAACATAGTATAATAGAAATTGCAAACTTTATTCTTTGTAAAAAAATGACATATTCATGGTAGTTTTTTAAAAGTATGTAAGGTTGATTTTTCTGAGTTTTTTTAGATTCTTTTGTAGATTTATATTAATATATTTTTCTTCTTTAGCAAGATAAGTTTATGATTGTTATAAATTCAGAATTGAGGAAAACAAAGACAGTTGTATTTCATAAATCTTTTATTTATTATCATCATGGTTTTACAGTTGTGTATTATTTTCTCAGTTCTATAATTATAGAGGTTTTGTAAGCACCAACTGCTTTTGCATATAAAATTCTCAACAAGTGGGTTTCTCGACATCACTGATCACCAACTGCTTTAAGTGTTAGTTATAACTGGAGCTTATTTTAAGGAAGATTATAACTGTTGAAGCTCATCTGTGTTTAATGTTTACAGTGTATAGTAGTTGCCAAACTATAAAGCTTATCAAATTTAAATATATATATTTTTATCTTTCTTAGGAATGCCCTGATTTATGGAGAAGGTTCCATGCTACAGTAAGTTATTACCCCCTCTCCAATTATGCAGTATTTATATGTGATACATATGTGTAATGTAGGAAAAACAACTGATAGTAGTGCATTTTGTAATGCAATTTATTTATAGATCTAAAATTAATGCAAATAAGTATTTATCTTTGAAATAATAAGCAAATTTCTTTGCTAAGTTGCTATAATGCTGTTGACAATCAGGTATCCTTGAAATGGTGTAATAGTGAACTTACCCAGAGTTCTCCAATTTCCAACATTCTGCATTATTTAATGCTCTCTTATAGGGAGAATACATAAGCCATACTTTCCTGATCCATATTTATTTGTTGCAGTCATGATGGAAAACCAATTGTGTGTAGAAGTATATTTCACAGGAAAGTATCCAAAATTACTTTTATTTCTAAAATATAAAATTCATATTAGTTGTTCTTATATCCAAAATATTAAATCCAGAATACTCACACTGAGATGGAGTCTGGAACTTGAAAGTGTCATGTGGATCACCAGTTCACCAGTAGTTAGGCTTGTAGGCAGGGAGGTAATCTACACAACAATGACAAACATGATCAAACAATTTGAGTAAAAGTCATTGGACTGAATTTATAAGAAAATTTAGTGATAATGACCAACTTTACAATAATGAAGGACCAAGATGGGACACTTGTGAAGAAAAGCATTCTTCTAGACAGGCTTGTAGCCTTAAATGTATTTTAGATAACATTAGATTACACAGCATGTACATTCTCAGATGTGATCACTGCTGATGACATATCAGGTATTCAGAGTCGGAGAATTTAAAAAGCCCAGGCAAACGTAAGGATGGATTCAGTAACATTAGAACAGTGCAGTGGTAACACTATATAAGGCTAATAAAAGACAAAAATCTGTAAGTTGTTTCCTGTCTTAAATGTAGCTATGTGAAAGTATATGGAAAACTGTTTTCTTGATTCAAGTGCTACCCAAAAATATTCTGGTAAAAGTGGGAAAATTGTCTCTTGAAACATCATTAGTTACTTTATGATATCTGTTGTTCATTTCAATGTTGTTCATCATTGTATCGAGGAACACCAATGCAGAGGTTGAGTTTTGTCTAGAGATGTATGTTCAATGAGAAAGAGTTCTTGGGAAATGGTCTTTCCAATGCAGAGCTTGATATATTTGTCCATGTGCTGTTTTGCAGAATATTCTCTAAAGAGTACTCTGGCTGATATCCCAAATACATTATCCAATGCAAATCTGATGAGATGTCATCTGAAATTCACTTTCAGTGTATTTGTAAGTATCATGGTTAAAAAGATGGATGAGTTCTACCCTCTTGTATGCATGTGATGACATTTACTGAGTTGTATTAAAAATTAATTAAACCACTGTATTACAATTATATAATAAATTTGGCATGAAAATGTAGTTAATAACTTAGAGTTTCATGTGATACCAGTTTTAAGTTCTTCATTTGATAAAGAAATATTTCAATATATCCTCAATCTCACGTAATATGAAAATCGTGGTATTTGTTCTATAGGTCTTCCCTCTTCCATTATTCATTAACCACCTTTCTCTGAAGAATGGATTTTACCATGAATTACTCATTATAATATTGCTAAGACAGTTTCTAATTTTTATAACCTTCAGTATTCTTTATTTATAGAGACATAAACTAGAAAGTCAAACTCATTTGCCTTGGCCACCCATCAAATTAATTTTTTCTCAAATTGTCAACAATTTTCTCTGACATTTTACATCATATATAACCAGTAGAAGGACAAAGTTTTAATCTACCAAATGCAATTATTACCTCTGCCTCAGAAGTTGAGAAAGGTTGTTTTCATACCTATGTGTGTATTTGTCAACAAGAAATCTTGAAAGTGACTTAATGAATTTGGGCACAAGTTCATATACAATTGGAATATGTACCAACATAAAAGTTTATAGTGTTTGAAGGGTCAAAGTTACAGCAGTGCCATAAAAATCCAAAAAATCTCTATCTGTTAACATAGTGTATGATTTTTCACTCTTTTTGCTCTATCAAAAATGATAAAATTGGGGATAATACATAGATTATTATTCCTCATTATTCTGTCAAAAATAGTCTTGCTACACTAATAACAGTCGATATATGGACACATTTCCATATTTTTTAGTGCCGAATATGATCAACACTGCATGGAAGAGGTAAGCACTCCATTGAGTGCCCTTCTAATACAACATTGTTTTGTCTGCTCTGTTTCAGTTTGAAAGTTTCTCTTGTTGTATTCAAATAAAGAATGCTAGGAAATTTAAGGCTTTTATAAGATAGTTAGAAAGTCAGTTAAGTTCCGATAGTTACAGGACATTGTTCACCTTCTGTGTCTTTAGGTGCATTATTTATGCAAGTAAAAATTAAGTGTACTATTACTGTCTCATTAAAAAAATATCCTTGTGGGCTTAAATTTCATGTGCAAACTGACATAAGAAAAACAAGACTAAACATAAATACCATATTTCTTGTTTTTCATGTATATTCTTTATCTATTATTATAAAAGCAACTACAATGTAAAAATTCCAACAAATACATCCCCAAGTATGAATCTCGCATGGTGTTCAGGACATATCTCTTATCTTTGAAAATAAGTATCTATTACTCCCCAATAAATGAGGTGTAGATCCTATATAGAAAGCCCTGATAAAAACCATTTAAAAATTAAGCTTGGGAGTTCCCTGAATATAAAATTATCCATGATAGACAGTTTGGGGATGAGAACATCCAGACGGACAACCCACTAAAATGGATCTAGATTAAAAATGGTCTCAGGTGAAGCATGTAAATGCCCTGAATATAAAATGACTCATAAGGGAAATCTTTTAGGGTGGGAATTTTTAGGCAGATACTTCCCTACTTCCCAATAGATCATCGAATTGGGGTCTCGATTCAACATATGAGGAAACACTCACAACTTATCAAGATAAAACATTTGGGTCCTGGAATGACCTATTGTAGACATTTAAGAGAATGGCAAATAGTCCACAAGATGCCCTGTAATATACATTCAGTATAATTCCTAGTGGGTTACAATGTACTCAAATATGAATGCAAAGTCTAAATAAATGCAGAATTCTAGTAATTTTCTGGTTTCTATCAGCACCAATGAAATATGAAAATTTTCAGATGAAGAAAAGTATTTTTAATCTTAACATAAAAATAATTGTGCAATTGGAGTAACTAGCATCTTTAGTAAAAATATTTAATTTAAAAATGTAATTTCTTGTGTACAAAAGACTTGTAATGTTTGCTGAAAGTTTACCGAATTTCATGAAAGTTATAGTATAGAAACAGTGAATAGTTGGGTGTTAAAAGGCCAGTGTAATCTGCAGACCCCATGTAGAAAGAGTTGATTTATTTGCTACAAAATGTGAGAAATTAGATTTGTTATAAGTAACATTTTGTAAGACCCCTTGAGAGATTCAGCACACATGAGGTAACAACAAAATGCTATGAGACAACATAAGACATATTCATCTGAATGAGAACCAAGATTACCAAGGGCAGGCAGAACAATTTGTAAGAAACAGTTTTTACCATTTTTTACAGCCAGAGTTCCAGGTATAACCACTCATTGTGTATACAAGTATGAAGATTTCCAATTAATTAAAATACAAGAAGCATTGAGTGTGCAGGTAGCAGGTAATACAAGAAAATATGATTTGAGGAAAGGATGATAGAGCAAATACATCACAAAGGGTTCAAAAAGGAGAAATGCTAAGAAATGTGAGATTAAGTGTCAAGTTCAATTTTGTACCAGAAGATCTTTCTGTAATAGTTATGGAACTAGTTCCCCATAAGAAAGGAGGATTAAAGTAGACATATAGGATGAGGTTTTTCCAAGATTGATTTATTGCAGTGCAACCACAGGATGTTCCTACATTTTGGAAGCTGTACCGTATAAATAAGTTTTTTATGTTGGTAGAAGCATTTGCATTTATGTTTAATTCAAGGTGAATAATATTAGCAACATGATTACAAACAAAACAATTTGAATTATAATGGGAGAGCAGAGCTTATGGATGTTCTGCTGATGCTGTAACTCGTGTGGAACATGGGAGAGTGATGAACTCTTGAATACATTAATACATGCTCTGCATTGTGTCTGGGACATTTAGAATCCAAAAGTCATACAGTTGAGGGCAGCATTAGAGCAACTAAAGAAGAAAAGGCTTTTAGTATTTTATAGTTAAGAGTACCTAGCTATCTCTGATATTTTTCACTTACTAGGGTTTGATGAAGTCCTGTTCTAACAGAGTTTTTGAGATTTAATTATAGATGAAGGAAAATTAGCACTACTATAAGTTATTAAAAGTTAGGACAACTTGATGTGTTACTTAACTATGTCTTTATCATTTACAAAGCTACTTTTTAAAAAATGTATTATCATTAAAATTACTTTCAACATGTACCTGCTATTCTTGATCTGTTTTGGGACAAGATGTATATTACAAGATAACTTTCCTATTTTTAAATGTGGTGTACATTCAGTAGCACATTTTTGTAGGGATCTTGTAAGAGCTGATGTACTGTAAGAAAATTTAACTGTTAATTTAATATTAAGTTATGTAATTTCATAGTTCAGTCATGTATATTTAAAACAATAATAAGACTGTAAACACTTTTAGCAATAATCTTAACTTCAATTATGCATTGTACTGTACAAGAATTTAGTTGTTATTGCTACACATTTAAGTAGTAACATCATGAAGATTTGCACCACAGTAGCACAATGATATGTCTGTGGACTTACACCATAAGAAACTTGTATGTGTAAAAACGGCTTGTTTGGGTTGAGAAAATGTTTTATGTAGAGGAGCGAACAGTGTTTCAACTTTCTTCAGTTGTCGTCAGATTTTTTGTTTTTTATTGTGAACCTAACGATGACCAAAGAAGATTGAAATTTTGTTAGCTCTTCTATGTAAAAAATTGTCTCAACCCAAACGAGCCGTTTTTACATATATATATATTTTTCTCTACAAGTTGGTTTTTTCAATGTCACATAAGAAAGTTGGTTTAAATACCCATGGTTAGAAGAGCACAGATAGTCCTTTGTACTTAATACAAACAACATCGTCTTGTAGATTTAATTGATATTCATTGCCTATTAATTAAATGTGTGCATGTAGTATTTATTATCTGTTTTTATGGGAGTTGTTTACATTACTACTCTAGACTAGCTTGATCACAAATTACTCTCCTGAAAAAAAACAACTTCTTTTCATATTTATGTATGTATAGAATGAGATTTATCGATTTTTTTTTTTTTTTGTGCAAACACAGATTACATCAGGTGCTCCAGTTAAAGGCACATGTAAAATAAAGAATAGAAAAAAAGTATATTGTTACAACTGTGCAAAGAAAGGACATTATGGGCATGTAAGTTTTACTGTTGTTATATAATTACAAGTTTAGGCATCTATCCTGTGTACGTCTGGGCTTTAACTAAAATCAACAACTTGTATTTATGTGTATTATTTATTTCACACATACTTTACTTTATAACTACTGTATTTCATGTGCTATTACAATTACTTTTCTGATCCTTCATGTATAAAAAATACAAGAAAACACTCAAGGTTATTTTTAACTTTTTCTTTAGAAAAGAATAAAATTGGTACAAGACTGTTGAGTTATTAGCTAAACTAATATATTGTTGCTGCAGGTATTTACCAGTTCAGTGGGGCTGGGTAATAACCACCCCATGGCATGTGCCTTGGTTCAAGATATCCTTCAATGTTGGTTTTTGCTGCTATAAAAACAACAAGGTGATTCACAAATAAACATTTTTTTTTACTCTTGTAATTTTGGTTAAACAGTATTTTAATTCTGCATTTATATTTTAGGATGTAGTCTTTCAGCTGGTTTATGTGAAATAATATTTACTGCAAAAATTACATATGCAAAAATTATAGTTATTTTTTAATTCTAGGATATTTGTAGCTATTGTGCTGGCTTGTACATGTTTAATTGTGAAGAAACAAACAAAATGAAACTTGGGCAGTAAGTACCAGTTCTCCAAAAGCTTGTGTATTAAGTCAGGAACAAGTATATTTATTTGGACAGTTTGTGAATAAATAAATAAATAAACCTGTTTGCAACAGGTCAGGGTCATAGGCCATGTCATCATGTTTGTTGATTCACATTCAAAAAATTTTATTAAATTATTATTTTATGAATTTATGGCAGTCAGATTGGTATCAAATTGTATAATATAATTTAAGCTTTAATATTATGTCAGAATTAATTTCTTAATTTAAAAGTAAATATTAAAAGAATTCATCTAAATATTGATTTTCGTGACTCAAATGGTATGTAGAATGCAACTCTGATTAAAGTTAGATGTCTGTGATGTCAAAATACTAAGTCTATAGTTTTGTATGAATGAGGAAGTCAAAGTTATCACTATTGACAAGCTAGAATATAAAATAAAAACCTTGTATCTTTGTATTTTGCTAAGTCTTATGTATTGAATCAAACATGGTGGCTTGCTCATCTTTTACCATTTTTTAAACAGTCCCTTATATACACTTACTCCAACATATGACTTGCGAATAACCAATCAACAGCTTAGAATATACCCCTGGTTTTCTCAGGCATTTTAATCTGTTAAAAGGCTAAGGATACAACATTCTTTTGAACTGAGATTTTAAGGAGGAAGGTTGTGTCTTTTGTGTGCTCCAAGTTTCATATTTTTTTAGACCTAAATCCAACTTTGTTACTAAACTTGATAAGTTACAATGCAGTTCTATTGGTATTAATATAGTCATTTATGATTTTATGGTTATTTAACTGTGTGTTTAAAAAAGGAAAAAAAAATTGTTTCACATCCTACACATGCAAAATTTTAAAATTCTTGGCAGTCTATATCCAGCAGCAACCAGGTTCAAAGAAAAGCTACAAAATATAATTGTTTGCTATATGTTTTTATTTATTGTTCTGTACTGTAAGAAGAATAAGTTTAATAACTTATTTCTAAATATTATATATATATATATTTATTGTATAATAATTGAAGTGTGAGTATATATATTTTAGAAAATATTAGTGAACTACAGTAACAAGAGCACACTGTGTCAATGCAAGTTATGTAATGTTAGCCAGACACCACTGGAAAGTCAGTATAATAAAAAATAATAAATATTTTATGTTATGATACTGAAGCTACTCAGACTAAACATTTTAATTTATGTTTATTTCATTTTTTTATGGTAACAAGGTTGGTCAAAGTGACAGATTCCACATAGGGTAGAGAAAATAACAGAAAAATATAACGTCTTGCTAAGAAATAAAAATTTGAAATGTATTTAGGATATTTTAGAGATTACAAAAATAATATTTGAGATTTTGGAGATGAAGAATAGTTTTTAAATCGTAAGATAAAAATCACACTTAGAAAGAGACTGTATCTTCACAAACAAATCTTTAGTCAAAAACTCCATTGAAACATCTGAACTCGCAACCTTTACTAAACGTGTACTAAATATTTTGAACATATGCTTACTACATCAAAAGTTGTAGTGTAAATGTGTATGCGAACTCGTATGCATTATGCTGAACCTGTTGCTAAATGTCCAATGGTGTTAGGTATGTAGAAATGCATACATATATACAGTATCTAACTTGTTATTCTTTTATTGAACTTGCAATAAATCGTTATCAGGAACAAAACAAAGCAGTTTGTTTGACTCAGTTGGCATTTTAGACAGTAATTAGCATGTCCATACAGAGTAACTGTATAAATAATTATATTTTAGTGTGCATTTTACACATCCATAACTACTTTTAGTTCATTTTTATGTTTTTGTATTGTACACCTGGATCTTGTAAAATGAGATAATGCATTTGAGAACATTTTATTAGTAGCACAGATGTTGTAGATACTTTACAAAAATGGTAACTGGTTTAGATTTGTATGTAGCAGCAAAGAAACTTGCATTATTTAGTACCTTGCAAATGAGGTTATCTTAACAAAACTAACTTTATATATTGGTTCATGGTGATGCTCGGTACTTTTATAGCAAAGAACATATGACATGAACATCTTGCAGAACCAACACTGTTTATTTTTAAGCTGTATGTCCTCATACTTTGTGCAATACTTTCATGTGCTTTACAAATTTTGGTTGTATTACTAAAGTAAAGCCATGTAATAATTATTGCTAAATATTATATTACATATGTATACTCAGCACTCTTTGGTTATGATCACCTTCCTACCATTGATTTTCATCATTTAACTGTCCTTGTTCAATCATATATTTCAAAGAAATTAAGTTTTGTGTATGATAAGTTCATTAAATCTCTGAATGGTTGGACATTTTACATTTCACAAAATTAGAGTTAACATAACTTCTTAGTGGTCATAAATTCCTTCTAAGATATTAAAATACTTCATAAGTTTTGAGTTATTTTGTTTTGCTGAAAGATATCCAGCTCAGTAGAGAAAGTGTTTAATATGGTAAACTGAGTTAAGTATTTCTGTTTCAGAGGTGTAATGAACATATTTTGATTTCTTCCTGAACAGGAATGCCAACAACAACAGTTTAATCCACACAATTTCCCTACATGGCCTTTTGTTATCAGTTATTTGGACCCAGTTTTATCACTGGCTGATGAATCTAAGAAGAAAAATGGAAAAAATGGTAATAAAATATAATTTGAACCGAAAACATAGAAGTGTACTATTTCATAAAATTATAATATAGAGTTTGAAATCAAGTAACTTGGAGCTACAAGTAGCAGTTGGCAACAAAATAACCAAAAAAATAAATTGGAGAATTTTTTTTTTTAGTTTTCTTTACATATTTGGAATTTTAATTCTGAAGCAAAAACACTACTGTGTTGTAGTTTTACACTGTTGATTGCCTTTGATTTCATTACAGTATAATTCTTAAAACATAACTATGTTTTATTTACTTTGTGACAAAGTACGAAAAATATTTTGAATAATCAGTTTGTTAAATTCAAACTAGCCCCACTTGGAGAGCAGTAAGTCTACAACTTTATAGTGTTAAAATCAGGGATTTGATTCTTCTCAGTGGACACAGCAGATAGCCCAGCGTGGCTTTGCTATAAGAAAGTTCACACTTATTCAAACAATACGTGCAAATAAATTGGCTCTAAATGGCTACTTATTTCTAAATGAAATTTTGATATCTTAAAAATATTATTAATTATTATTATTACCTTATGGGTGATAGTAGTTAAAGGAAAAAAAAATATGATTTCATGAAATGTTCAATTGGTGACCTGCAGAAGCATTTAACTAAACAATGAAAAAAAATACAAAGATTAATATTAAGTTTGAATAATGCAGTGGTGTAGAAATTTTATATTTATATTTTATTTTATATTTATGATGGCCACATTAATTAATTGATTAATGAATCCATCAGTTAAGTGCTTAGTAAATACTACTAACTGTCCAGCTTTAGTGTTTATTTCTTGTGTGGAACATATTTTTTTCTTTTTGTAATTTCGTTATAATGATGCAGTTTTTACTAAATAGTTTCAATCCATTAAAACTGGTTATTAATGGTTTTATAATAAAATCTTTTCTTTTATAATGCTATATACATTACCTTTTCATAAGCACTCAATCATTGCTTCCAGGCCAACTCTGAGTTTGGTTAGCTTTCTTCATATTTGTGTGAATAATGAAAACTTTACAAGTTAGAGACATCCAAGTTTCAAAATGTATTTAATATAAACATCAGTTTTCTTCAGGATTCAGTAATTTGATTTTTCTACAATGATAAGAAAAAAATTTCTGGTTTAAGTGGAAACTTTATGGACTTGGACCTAGCTTTTTATATTAAATTATGTCTAAACAGTGATATACAGTTGTAGAGCTAAGGCAGTAGATGTCACAGAACATCTGGAATTTATCAGAGAATTTTGTAAAAGCTTATCCTGCTGAAGATAGTAAATATATGTGGGGTTCTGAATATATTATATTTGTATCTTGGCAACTACTAAAGGGGAAGAATAATAGATTCTACAACACAAACCAGTATATCAAGTTTATGGGCCTTTTTACAACAATACAGAAAAAAGGGTTAACTCTGTAGATAATATAGGCTTCAGTTATTCATAATAAAATCAAAATTAATTTTTTTTGTGTTTTACAGATGATGGAAACTATGAACTGTATTTGAAACGACTGGAAAAGAAAAAAGAAAGCATTATAAAAAGGTCTAACAGGTCGTTCGTACGTTTCATTCAAAAGAAAAGGAATCAAGTTACTAAAACTGGAATGAAGAGAGGCTTGGAATCAGTAAGACACACAATTAAAAATGAAAATAACAGATGTGGAAAAAATCCAGTGAGAGTAAATAAGTTTAATAATAAAATGAAATCTGCTTTTCCTCAGACTCCCATTTCAAGATTGAAACAGCAAAAAAAAATGTCATCAGAACTTGCCAGTTTGTTAGAACTTCACAAGGAAATTATTAAAAACAAGAAAAAGAAGAAGAAGAAAAAACTGCAGATGAAGCTCAAAATAAAGAAACAAATACAAAATGAAAATTGTAAATAATGTATTTGATCATTGTTCAGGAAAGAAAAGGTTTTGTCTTACAAAATTAAGCCATTGTATGTATGTAACTAAATTAATTCAGGTATTAACATGAATAGGTTACTATAGTGATTCAGTTTAGTTTCTTATACATACATAACTCTACCTGAATTTTCTATTATTTTCATTCACAATTGAATAGTTATTTTGAAATGGTTATTACTTGCTAAAAAGCCAGCAAGTGTAGGTGAAATTTTCAAGTATTTTCTCTTTGTATTTTATGTAATATTCAACAGCTAAACAAGAGTAAAGCAAAATTACCATCTCATACTTAAAATGTTGGTGGGGAAGAATTTCAGCTTTCATTTTACAATGAAACCTCTGAAATAAAATATTTATTTTAATTATATATTTCATGAGGCGACTAATATTTTGCAAATGCTTCTTACATCAGTTTTAGAATCTGATTATAAAAATGAATCATCATTAGGTAAAATGTCTGTTGAAATTGATTCAGCTATGCACTCGTATGGGTATGTCATTATTTCAGTGGCAAAACCTGCTAAATTACACCACCAGTACATAGCTATGCAACCAACACAAATTGTAAACAACATAGAACAGCTATAAAAGAAGAAATAATTGCTCAGGCAAAATAAAATGGCGTCACAACATCAACATGAGTTAAGAGGTTAAATATGTAAAAATTAGTATTCTGACCATAAGACGTTTTCCTGCAATAACTCAGTTTTTTGTTGTTTTTTAACAAATGTATGATAGATTACTGCTTCATATTATCAACATACAATGCAACTTGCAAAATCAAAATTAACCAAAGATTTACTGTGAAAGAAAGAAGTTCTTTGAGCATCTTTAAATCTGTTATCAAAGTATCAGACACATACCCTAAAATATAAATATATTTACTTTAAATGTCCATTACTCCAAACAGACTTACCATTTTCCTAATTGTAAAAGCAGTTTACTAGCTGTGACACAAACAGTCTCAGGACTTGGTTTGTGAATGGTGAAGTTATTTTTTCATCTCTAGCTCTTTGATAAGGTTTTAAACTTATTAAAATGATCAACAGTCACTTGACTTAGATTAGCCTGTTCTTATCACTTGCATTAATAGTTTTCTCTTATATGAATTTGTTGACAGGAAGTCAAGTAAATTTGCAAACTATAAATGCCAAATGATGTACTATGAAACTGGGTTAATAAAACGTCTTAATCATTCAGTCTTAGCTTACAGTTTGATATACCCTACAGGATAATTTACCATTACAATGGTATGTGCAACAGATGTGGTAGATGTAATAACTGTGAAAGAAAAATTAAATGATTAGAACTTAATTTTTTTTCTTTTTTTAAAGAGGATTGGGAAGTCTCAATAAATCAACGTGCTTCTCTTATCCTTAAACACTGTTTAGTGAGTTTAGGAATTTAAGTTTTTTTCATCTACAATTTTAGCTTCATGTTATTTCTAAAAACTGAGGATATAAAAAATATGAAGCTTTTTTGGAAAACAGCTGTGCTGAAAGTCATACAGATAAGCAGATGTGCACAACTTTTAATGTACCTGTGAATGATTGTCTTGCATTTCTTTAATGTTACAAATTAAATTAGTACCTCAAAAGTGCAGATTTGTAAGGATCAGATACCAATTTATTAGATTTATCCATCAAATTATTACATATATTTCATATTTTATTTTTCAACCAAAGCAACAGCATTTCTTACAATAACTTTTCATAAATAGTTTTAATCTCAACCAACTTAGTTGCTGCTTATAGTTTAGTTATAAAGTAGAAGATAAAAAACATGAACGTTTTCAGTTGAAAATGACTAAATACATTAAGACTAAAATGGCATTGGTGAAAAATAAAATGAAGAAATGTCTGTGATAATTTATTTAAAGTTCCATTCATTTTTTAATACTTTGTAAGTGCCAGCTGGTATATACAGGTAGTCTAATTTTATTTCTTGACTTGCACAACTGAATTGGAGTGCTGCTTAAGTAATAAGTGGTACAAATGTATAAGCTATTAAATGGCATACTTTCTTTAAATTTTGTTGCACCATGTTATTTTGAGAAAACTGACAGTTAAATTTGGTTCCGTAATGCAATATCTCTTAACTAGTTTACAGGTTGATGGCACAATGTATATCTCTAAAATTGTCACATGTCAGATATACATTATAATATTGATAAATATAAAATTTTTATATGTCAGAGATATTTTGACATATGAAACTGTACCAGTAATGTACCTCAGTTCAATAATGGTAACAAGTGTTCTAGTATAAGTCCCTTTCAATTAGATAAATTTAGTTGGGATAGATTTTGAAAAACTAACAAAGTTTGTAATATTTTTAATATAAATAACTGTGTGACTTGATGTAATGAGCAGCGAAAGTTGTTTTTTTCTCTTGCTCTCACGTTTATTATATTTTTCATTTTCTCACTAAAATGAGGTTCAGTGAAGAAAAGATGTACAAGCCAAACCTATTTTTAAAATTTTTTTTACAAGTTCAGCTGATTTAACAGCTCACTACTATTTGAAAGAGCAAGACAAATGAGCAACTTAGGCCTAGGATAGTGGTGAAATGCAAGAAGTTTGGCTTTTGTGTATAGTCAGTTCTTTAGTCATCACAGTAACCTAACATACTGGTGATGGTATGTCACTTTATCCAAATACCTCAAGTATTTTGAGTTGTTAGTGGTGAGTAAAAGACTAAATCAAAATTACACATATTCACATGGTAATTTTATATAAAAAAATGATTTGAGTTAAAAACTTGACACAGAATATGTGGCTAACACCAAAGAACTTAGCTAACATGGTACAAGTTCCAGTCAAACTGTGTTCATCCTTGAAGTATGACACAAGACAACCTTATGCTACATATTAAGCCATTTGTTGAGTGAAACATATATGCAGGTGGGTTGATTCACCTTCTAATTATATCTATTACCCTATGGTAGGATAATCATAATATTAAGAAATCTGTCTAGCTTGAAGGACAGTTTTATAGAAATTGAGTGAACTACACTCCATATAATAATTATGTATACGTGTACACACACACACACACACACACACACACGTGCGCGCATATAAAG
Organism: Carcinoscorpius rotundicauda; assembly: GCA_011833715.1. Lineage (NCBI taxonomy): Eukaryota > Metazoa > Arthropoda > Merostomata > Xiphosura > Limulidae > Carcinoscorpius > Carcinoscorpius rotundicauda. The sequence continues at coordinate 17,448,721 of CM022406.1, forward strand.
TTCTTTGAGGTAAGATTACCAAGTATTTCTTATATAGATCTCTACACGATATTTTCCTATGATAGAATCTTCTGCAACTGCAGATAAATCATCAGGTATCAACTTATTGATAGTTTGTACTCCAATATTTTAGTATGATTGTGGATTTTTATCTAGCTTATATAGTTTTACACTGAGACTAGTTTTAGAAATATAATTTACAAAATCTTCTGCCGAATTATGAAAGATCTTTTTATTAGCTGGTATATTGTAATTACATCTGTATTTTTTAAGTCACTTTTCTTATGTAGCTATGGTCATTTTATTTTTGAAGGTTGAGAACAAAGATGTTACCAATATAAGATTTCTCACCTTCATCTTTAGTAAAGGTTCCTGAACGTTAAGTGAATAGGAGGTACTTGTATAGCTTTGGAAATGAATTTGTAGTCAGAGTAAGACTTGCAGTGTATAACCTTTTTCACAATTATGAAGTCACCAGTGTGAGTTTGTGTAGAAATTATTCTTATGTTCCTTTAAAATATAGAACTTAAGAAATTAGAATTTAGTTTAGATGAATACTTTAATGTTCATTTTGTAACTTGATGGTTTCTGAACATGATCATTTGATTAAGACATGATACAGTTCTGTTTCTGAAACTTTCAGTCAGTTTTCTTTAGTGTTAATATTGCTTAATAGGAATTTGTAGGGGAAATTAGAGTTACATATGCTCGTTGTTTATAACTGGATGGGTTTTGTTTTCTTTTTGTTTACATAGTTCTTTAATTTGAAGGCTTGAAGTATTTTTGAGTAATCATCGTTTCAAAATAAAATGACATCGTGGTCATAAAAGGTGATTTATATTGACTAGGGCCGTCATCAACTTATACAGAAGTTTTGAATTCTGGTTAAATTATTTTGACTACTCACAGAAATAATATTGGTAAAAATAAATTGAATGTTATATAACACAACATTCTAAACATGTGAGAAAACAGTTTTTTTATCAACCATTATTGGTGCAATACAGAAGCAACAAAAACAGTTGATATTTACAACAACTTCAAGAATATCTTATTCTCTTTGGTTTGTGGTAGTAATAAGTTCATTTATTAAAAGTATATTGAGAGTTAGTTTTTAGTTTGAAATTTTATATGATTGTGTTTTTCATTTGCTGATTTTTGTTATTTATTCCAAATGTTTACAATATTCTTATTGTAGGATTCAAAAGCAATTAATTGTTACCAGGTTTAGTAGTCTGTATGGCTATTAAAGTTTAATTATTAATGAGTATTTTATATATAACGTTTTCATCCTATGTCTTAGCTGCTAAATTCTTACCATCATGAGCTGGTATAATATACGGTATTCTTAAGGTTCATAAGAAAAAATGTCCAATACACTCTATGCTTTAAGCAACGAGAATTGAATGCACAGTTGCAGCCAATATTCCTTGTACCTATTTTTAAAGCATTAATGAATTTACTGTCCTGGACTCATTCACATTTGTTGAAGAGTTAAAAGATCTATTATTCCCTTCCAATGAATGTGTTATGGTTAAATTTAATACAAGATCTTCATACACAAAAGTTCCACTGATATTTATTTTTGAAAAAAAACTTTGAAAAGAACCTCTTATTTATGGCTTAATAGGAAACAGTTTAGATTTTTAATTATCCACTCTGTAAAAAATATCAAGGACCAACTCAGGCAACATTCTTCTGATGCATTGCGAACAATCTTGGTCGAGTAACTGCCCACAAAAATTCAAACCAATATATTGTAAACACTATACTGATAAAACTCTTCAGTTTTTAATCAAAAGATGAAATTCAACAGTTTCATTAAAATTTACCTATGTAATTGAAAGAAAGAATACATTGCCTTTCTAGTTATGTTAATTACATGAGAGACTCGAAGTGTTTATGTGTCAATATATTGAAAGAAAATGTTCACTGGACAGCTTATCCAGTTTGATAGTTTCATTCCTGTGGGATATAAGAAAACTTACTAACACATATTTAAGATCGTTTTATTGTATTTCATTTTATACTTTGAGATTGTTTTTCTTCATGTAATATTGTATAATGGGTATTCTAAGGAAATTATTGAAAAGCCTAATTAGGATATTTCTTAACAAAATATTTAAACCTCCCATAAAATTGTTCATAGATGATAAATGCCCAGTTTAATTGGCCCTCCTTTATCTTAGAAAACAGTGTCATACTTTCTAACAATTTCAGTCTTTAATAAGAATATTCTACCCACAGGTTAAACTGAAAATCATTTTTAAACAATTCTTTAGAGTGAACATCTCTTTATCACAAGAGTATCTACTTATCTATTTTCCTGGATTATTTTTAAACAAAATAAATAGAAGGGAATTTAAAAATTTCCATTATATGAATTGTGGAAACAAAAAAGTAAACAAGGCTGGAGATACTACAGATGTTATTCACAGTAACTACAACCCCTTATTTTGACTCCATGACCTTTGAGGATATTACTCAATATGAGACTTATTTGACATACCTTTATGGATAATGAAGCCAAACTTTGTTTATTAAATTAGAAGTTAATATAGTCTCTTTGTTTTTATATCTTTAAATGGGAGAATTAATTTATTTTTTTCTACCTTTTAGTATAAAAAATGTTAACAGTTTCAACCTAACGTTTTCTCTACTAATCGAGTATAACATTTATTTGTATTTGCTAATGTGAGGTTTCTTTTTATGTGTTAATAACTGTTATAAATTGCGAAGTTCAAGTTTTTGCATTCTTACGGAAATTTTTTGATAGGGAGTAAAGTGCATTTGTGATCATGTTAAGGTGTAAAACTTAAATCTAGGATATAAACTGATTTGTGCACTTCTTTTACTTTAATTTGCTTATTTTATACACTTTAGTAGTTTTGTTATATAAGCATTAAGAATATGTTAAATTATTAATTCCATTAATAAATCAACATCTTGAGTATACTTAACTTTTTTGTTCTTTTCTTAGACAGGAAGTATAACTTGGAATTCAAAACAATATTTAAAAAATAATCAGTAAAAAGAACCAAAAATCTATTTACAGCAAACAGTAATGGTATTATTTCATAAAGTACGTACATCTTTTTTAACTAGTAATTATGAAGAAGTTACTGGATTTGATTTTAATCACACAAGAATATATCCTTTTAATGACATTACCATTACGTAAGAGCTATGATAATAGAAACACACAATCGAAAATGTGTGTGTGTATATATATAATTGTGTTACAATTACATTTATTATAATACAGCCAATAGCGCAACCGTGCCATTGCAGTTGCACTGAGGCCCAAACAGAGATGTCAATCATTTAAAAATCTATAAAAATTTACGCAGTTGCGTGACATTGTTTTGGGTTCGAATAACTGCCGAAAGGTGGCAGAAAACAATAGTAGCACTTCTGTGTTTCGAAGTGGTTGCATATTAAAAGTTCTTATTGTATATTTCATATTAATTGATTATAATGCTCATTAAAGTGTTTCGTATGTGTTAAGTAAATAAAGTGTAGACATTTGTATTATTACGTTTAAAACTTAAAATACATTAACAGATAACAAATCTGTAAAAATGAGACACAGTTTTAGCCACGCAAGGATTGTTTTAAGCTATATTTTGGAGGACAAGTGGTACTGATTCTTTTTTTTTTTTTTGCAGTTTTTGGGATTAGAAAAGATGCATTTTGAACAAGGATATGTAGTTGGAGAATAAGAGTGTCTTGAATGATTTTTGTGTGTTTATGACATTGTGTACATGTCTGTATTCCGGCATTAATTTAGTTAATATTTAGTGTATATACACTGCTGACCAAAATCTTTAGGTCAATGAACATAAAGAAAAAATATGCATTTTGCGTTTTTAGACTCAACCACTTATTTGAGTAGAGCTTCTAAAGACGAAAATAAGAAAATAAAAATAAAAACGTTTTTAGCATATTATATTTGTATTGTATATTTTTTCTTTATGTTCATTGGCCTTAATATTGTGGTCAGCAGTGTACATTACAGGTTACACTCTCGAATTATTTTACACAACAACACCTTGCTAACGTATCTCATGAAAAATGTTCTTTATTATTTATTTTATCTAATCAAACCTTACCTAACTTTTATCATTTCACATTTTTATTACTTATAAAGTAATAAGTAAAGAATACACATGAAAAACAAGAAATAAAGTACTTACCAGAGTTTTTTTTCTGTAGACGACATCCAGCCCTGCATTTTTTTTATACTGATGGTACTACTGCACGAAATAATTTGTTTTCCAATTAAATAATAATCCAAGGAACATAGAATAATAATAATCAGAAAGCCAAATATCTTCTATAAATATCACAGTTTTTCTAGTTTTCTAACCACGCGACAAAAGTCGTTTGAAATTCGCAAAATTTTATCCACGTTTTACACGAGAATAAAAGGTGAATTGAAAGCGAAACTGAATATTCTTTACAGACAGAACGACGTAAAATAATACGTCATTTGATAAAATATGCTTTGCCTGATTGATCGCAGTATTAGAGCAAATAATTTACATGAAGTTTTGTACTCTTTTTGGAAGAGTGGTAAGTAAATTAGAGAAAAGTGGATGTTTAGAATGAAAATGTCAGAATTTTGAAATTTTTATTAGAAAGTTTTAAACTTAAAACACATATACTCTTAAAATATTAATAATTAGCTGTATTTATTGGTATACCATAGTAAAAATGGAGATCAGTTGAACTTTGAATGTTAAGTCACTAAAAGGTGGTGATATGCGCACAAAAAGATGCCCATGGGGATAGTGGTAAGTAGCTTAAAATTATTATTATTATTTACATCGTAGTTCTCTGAAGTAGTTGTGGAATACAGCCGTAAGGTTTAGTTCTTGAACATTAAAACTTCCTCTCCATAAAAATAAAAATCGGTCAAAATGGTTTAAAGAAAGAACAACAAGTACACTTACTAATGAAAGTAAATAAAATTACGGCCTATTTCTCCAGAATGTAACTTTATTATCTAAATATTTCGCTATAACATCTTCATCGAGAGGAATCGATATTTTACAAGTTTATTAATTTAAATTGTTAGAGTGAAATAAGGCTCCTAAGATTATTAATGATTAATAAAACTGCCTTTAATAGATGTAACTGACTATAATTGGCCATTTTTAGCTTTTTGTATAAACTTTGTTCTAATGACTTGATAATTATATTAAATTATGCAGTCATTACTTGTTTTTTGGTTTGTTTTGAATTACGCGCAAAGCTACACGAGGGCTATCTGCGCTAGCCGTCCCTAATTTAGCAGTGTAAGACGAGAGGAAAGGCAACTACTGATTACTTTCCACCGCAAACTCTTTTACCAACAAATAATAGGATTGATTGTAACTTTATGACGGCCCCATGGGTGGAAGTGCAAACATGTTTGGTAGGACAGGCATGTGCAATTTTGACCGTCAGAGTGCGAGTCTTGCGTCCAAGATACCTGGCTCTGCTGAGGTCGGAGTCATTACTAACTAGTGTCATATAATGATGTTGTTGATTATTTTAATTATACTTTTGTCTTTTTTTCAACAAATAAAGTAAAATTGTATATATTTTTTAGCATATCTGGCAATGGACAATCCATAACTTTGGACTGGTCAGCTACATTAGAAAGTATAGACAATTTTTTATTTTCACCAAGGATGGATATTATTTATAATTTACTTTAAGATCTGTTTTATTATTTTCTAAATTCAGTGCATGTTTACTGTGGAGAAGAAATTACGATCTACACGTTTCAGTAAATAAATGTGGAGAAATTAATGTGTGGATGAAAAAAATGTTTGGATGTGTGTGCTAAAACAGAATTATTGAATTACCTACCATCTTTGCAATGGACTTCTATCAAACCAAAATTATAGTTGATACTATGTTCCATATATGCAATTTGAAGTGTGTTCACTAAATCTTAATAATATAAAAGGTGAAATGTTTTGGTTCTAATCCAACCGTGTAATTATCATAACACTTTCTTAGTCATCATCCAGACACTTTTACAAAATTGTGTAAAAATATTGTAATCCCACACTAACATTTAGTTTAGCCTACAACTTGAAATGAACAATGTTTACATTGATAAATGATTTGAATAAATAAGAGATAAACTTATATTTACCAATACTACTTTTATTCCAATAATTGTATAAATACCCAAAGAAAAATTAACAAGTAATTTTGAACTATTTTGCAACATGAAAATGTATTTCAAAAGGATTTCTTTGATTTTGAATGGTACAGAACTACTATTCAAGTGGGTAGTAGTTAAGTAAAGGATATAAATATACTATGTGTTAAGAAAATGTTAAAATATAATTCAAAATTCTGTATCTATATAAATGTTGAACAAGTATATTTTACACCTCATTTATATTTCACTAGTCATTCTATTAATTCCTAAAATAATATGGCCTTATTATTTTTTAATAAACATATTTTAAATTCTACGTTTTCTCATGTTGGAAACTTTTATTCTTAGATTACTTAAATATTTGATGCGTCCTAAATTAAAATTTTACTAGCTTTTCTTATACTTAGGATATTAGATGTTACGTGTATGTATACCTTGTAATTTGCTAACAGAATAAACCAACTTATCTTAAATATATTCGAAATTTATCCATATTACATATTGCACCATTTTCCAGTTAAAGTGTAATCGATTTAACTGCAATTAAAACTATCTTCATTCTGCACTTTAACCAATTAGAGGCTCTTGTGTACAAACTACCAGTATTTTCTCTAGATAAAGAGGGCCAGTAGATATACAGCACAACTTCAGACCTAAAGAATCCATCCTTTAGGAAGAGACAAGTACATCAATTGATTTAATATTTATTCATTAAAACAGCAATCTTACTTGGGTCAGAGACAGTTGAACCTTAAGTGGAATTTGACCATAGTCTGAAAAGTTTTGAGGAGTTACACCAATAAGTTACATGTATGATACTGTTTAACAGTACATTGATTTCTTTATTAAATCAAAGGTTTCCTCCATTCTACATGGTTATTAGTCTAGAACTTTGTGTGGTTTGAATTTCACAGGTACTTTACCAACACCATACTTCACACTTAATATACTTTAACTTCTGATGCTCTTTAATAACATTTCACCCTTTCAGTGTGTGTTTAAGAGGGAAAACGTGTAAAACAAAAACTGGACATTACGTTACATTTCTGAAGTTATATTCTTCAAAACTTAGTTATTGGATAAAACAGCCATTTTTGTTATGCCTTTTATATCAAATTCACAAAAGATGAAGATATTGACAAGACACTGATTACAGAACGTCTTTGTACAACTAGTTTAAGAGCAGAGCTATACTAAAATAATTAGGTTTGTAAAAGTTATTTCATACAAAATTTTGACAGTATTTTCTATTAATAGTAAAGATTTAAATTTTTATTTTTACATATCTGTAAAAATTCCTCCATACATTTATATGTTAGTATACAGGCACTTGAGTAATGGCACTAAATAAAAGTTGATGCATTAATTGAAGGCCCATGGGTGCAGATTGGCTGTTAATATGAAATCAAGATATTAAGACTAAATTGTGTTTTGTTTCTTATGTGATTTTAAAACCAGAAGCTTAAGTACTAAGGTTAGATAGACAAGTCAAATTTCCACTGTTTCTTTAGTGCTATATTCAATGGTCACTTTATTAGGTACACCTATCTAGTACTGGGTAAGACACCCCCCAAAACAGCCTAAATTCTTTGCAACATACATTCAACAAGGTCCTGGAAACATTCCTTGGGGATTTTGGTTTTTACTGATTCAATAGCATCATGTAGTTCCTGCAGATTTGCCAGCCACACAGTCATGCTGTGAACTTCCTGTTCTACCTCATTCCAATAGTTGTATTGGATCATGTTCTGGGGGCTGTGCATATCATTGAAGCACAGTGGAGTCACCATCATGTCTGTGAAACCACCACGAGATGATGAGTGTTTTGTGACATGGTGCATAATCCTGCCAGAAGTAGCCATTGGAAAACCCATAAAAGGATGCACGTGCACATTCAACAACAATGCTCATACATGCTGTAGTATTCAAATGATGCTCACTTGGTATTTAGGGGCTTTATACATGCCAAGAAAAAAGAAAACATTCCTCACGCCATTACGCCACCAGATTGTACTGTTGACACAAGGCATGATGGATCCATTGATTAAGGCTGTTTACACCAAGTTCTAACCATACCATCTGTATGTTGCAGCAGAAATACATTCATCAGACCAAGTGACATTTTTCCCAAATTCTATTGTCCAGCTTTGGTAATCCTGTTCTTAGCTTACAGAAGTGGAATGTAGTGTGGTCTTCTGTTTGAAAGTTCAACACGTTGTGCCTGCAGAGATGTCATTCTGCACATCCCTGTTGTAAAGAGTGGTTACTTGAGTACTTGTGGCCTTCCTGTTAGCTTGAACGAGTCTGGCCATTTTCCTCTGATCTATCTTGTTAATAAGGTGTTTTCACCAACAGAACTATTGCTCACTGGATCATTTTTTAACCATTCTCTGTAAACTCTAGAGACTAGTTCTTGAAAATCCCAGGAAGTCATCAGTTTCTGGACCTGTCCTGGCTGAAACCAACAATCACTGCATGATCAAAGTGGCTTAGATCATGCATCTTCCTCATTCTAATGTTTGGTCAGAAAAACAACTGAACCTCTTGACCATGTCCAGGTGCTTTATATATTAAATTGCGGTTATCCAATTTGCCGTTTGGCTGTTTATGTTAAAGAGGAGGTGTACCTCATAAAGCGGCTACTAAAGGTATGTTGCTTATAATAACACCACTTTGTTTCAGTAAGCCAGGTGTGGACAGTCATATCAAGACATATTACATGAAACAGCTTTTATTCACCAAATGATAATCGTTTTTGTAAAGTTTATAGTTTTAAAAAAAATCTCATATAATGTTTTATAAAATTAATAATGTACTTTTTGTAAAATATCTGAACTATTTATTGTATAAATTATACAAATTAATGAAAGTTTAGTTATGGGTATTGGAATTATTTGAGAAAATGTAGTACAGTAGTATGAAAACCAGCAAACTAAGTATTGGTAAGACATAAGTAACAGAATTATATACCACTGGTACAATAAACTGAATATAAATTTAAAATTGCAACAGTTAAAAGAATAACAAGACCACCATTTTGACTATATCTACAATTCATTCAAGGGTCTAACAGATTGTGACAGTTATAATAATAGATACATTTAAATAGTGCTGACTGTCCATCTTAAATGGTAATAAAGGTGTACACTTGAGCAAGATGGTACTTGCAAATTATGACATACAACATTGTATGCTAACCCACATAGGAAGATGTAGAGTCCAACTTTGCCCTTGCAACAGATCTTAAAAAGGCTACCAACACCTGAAGCATCTATTCAAGAGCATGGAGAGCTGTTTCTATTGTTACAAAACATACTTAATTGCAAAAATGTAATTTGACAAGATTTAATTAGAAGTAATTGAAATTACCTTTCCCAAGCTATGTCATACAGTTGTGTGACTAAATTAAGACACCCAATGAAAGTCTGTATTTTTGTAACATTTTTGGATATATAGATATTTAATCTCAATTGTAACAATACTGAGAGATTATAGGAATATAAATAAACAATTAAAACTGAAGAAAAGATTACGATCTTCTGTAAATGTAATTCTACAAACAATATGTATTCTGAGGAAAATGTTAGGACACCCTACCCCCTAATAGCTAGTGTTACCCCCTTTGACTGAAATAACTGCAGTAAGATGCTTCTTGCAGCCATCCACTAGTCTGAAGAAAGTTTGCCCCCACTACTCAATGCAGAATTCTTTTAGCTGCAAGATGTTTGAGGTGTTTCTTGCATGTACAGTCTGTTTCAAGTCACCCCACAGCATCTGCATGGGATTAAGATCTGGGCTTTGACTTGGCCATTCCAGAACTCTCCATTTCTTAGTTTTCAGCCAGTCCTTGGTGGATTTACTGATATGTTTTGGGTCATTGTTATGTTGCAGGATCCAGTTCCGTTTCAGCATTAATTTTCTTATAGAAGGTCTCACGTTCCTCAAGCACCCTCTGATACACAGAAGAATTTATGGTGGATTCTATGATTGTGAGCTGTCTAGGTCCTGCTGCAGCAAAGCAACCCTAAACCATGACACTTCCATCTCCATGCTTCACAGTTGGTATGCGGTTCTTTTCCTGGAATGCTGTATTTGGTTTACGCCAAACGTGTCCTATGTTCTGGTGTCCAAATAATTCAATTTTGGACTCATTTGTCCAAAGAATATTATTCCAGAAGTCCTGGTTTTTCTCTACATTCTCTCTGCCAAACTTCAGTCTGGCCTTGAAGTTTCTCTTAGAGAGCAAAGATTTCCTCCTTGCACACCTCTCATGCAAGTTACACTTGTGCAGTCTCTTTCTAATTGTAAAGGCATGCACTTTCACATCAACAGTAGCCAGAGCCTGCTGTAGGTTCCATGATGACATTTTAAGGTTTTTGGAGACCTCTTTTAGCATCTTGTGGTCTGCTCTCGGGGTGAACTTGCTTGGACGACCAGACCTGGGCATGTTGGCAGTTGTTTTGAAAGCCCTCCACTTGTTGACTATTTTCCAGACAGTGAAATGGATGATTTCAAAATCTTTTTAATCCCTTACCAGACTCATAAGCTGCTACAATTTTCTTTCTGAAGGCCTCAGACAGCTCTTTTGTTCTCACCATGGTGCTCACTCTCACTTCAACATTTAGGAGCACACCAAACTGAATGCCTGAGGTTTAAATAAGGTAACCCTCATTCACAATGCCGAGTAATGATCTTCTAATCATGTGCACCTGGTGTGATACACTTGTGTGTGAATTGAACCATTTTAAGTGGGAATAAATGTGGGGGTGTCCTAACTTTTTCCTCAGTTAGAATATGCATTTTTGTAGAATTACATTTTACAGATCTTGAAAAGTCTTTTCTTCAGTTTTAATTTTTTAGTTATATTACTTTAATCTCTCAGTATTGTTACAATTGAGATTAAATATCCATTTATCCAAAATTGTTACAAAAATACACAGGCTTTCATAGGGTGTCCTAATTTTTTCACATAACTGTATATACTAACTGGCTCTGGGAAGCACAATTTTAAAGTTAGAAGTGCAATAGGTGGTTACATGACGAGGTGGCAATGAGGCAAATGGTCACCTAAACTATTTAAATTTATACATGGAGAAAGGCAGGAATGTGTAAATTTTAAATCTGTTCTCTAAAGGAGTATTTACTAAGTGCTTGATAGATGTACACTATATAAGTATTACTTGTACATTTGTCTTATCTAGTTACCATATTTTATGCCTAATAAGCTGAATTTTTGGCCCTAAATTTTGGACCTGATTTTGGGGGTCGGCTTATTGGCCGATCACCAGCTTTGGACCAAAAAATACCAAAGACCAAAATCGGCCCCAAAATCATACCTTTGATCTCACAGTTACGGCAGAGTTATTTCAGTTGAATAAACTGTATTAATAGAAAAAGGTCTATACATTAGAAATAACAAAATTCATAAAAAAATACACACTTTAATCTCAGAAATTTATTAAAATTTATCATTATCATCAGAAGCACCAAATAATAGATTCCAATCCTCGGCAGAGACCTGATCGTCGTACGGGTCATTCTCTGGTGTTATTAGCTGAGTGAGTGGAATGTTGTCTTCCTCGTCGTCGTCCAACCACAACATATCATCTTCCGTTCCATCCATTGCATTTGAGATGCTGCATTTTTTAAATGACTTCTCTACATTTTCAACACTAATATCGTCCCACGATTTCACAACCCACTCACAGACGGTAGGGAGTGAGCCTCAGCTTATTGGGCGGTAATAAGCAAAAACTCTCATTTTCAGAGCTGAAAATTGGCTTTGGCTTATTAACCGATAAATACGGTAAATTAAAAACATACACATTTATAAAAAATCTTTTATATGAATGAAACAAAATGGGTAACAATAATTCAAATATTTTATTCATTTTGACTAAAACAACAAATATTTAGTGAACTAAAAGATAGTTCTTAAATAGATATAGAACAATTTTATTCCTGTATAACAACAATGTAATAAGATTATTAAAATAAGAGGCTTCTGAATGAATATCCACTCGTTCTTTTGACGGTAGAGCTTGATATAGAAGCAGGTTTCACTTTAGCTGGACAAAATGCCATTTGTTGACTGAAAAATAGAAAAAACAAACGTCTATTTTCCAAGTTTAACAAGAAAAAAGGCTTTTGAAGATATTTTCTTTGTTACTTTCTTAACCTGCAAGGCAGTATTATAGTTTTGTATATGTCAGGATTTTATACATGGCATAAAAATTTATAAAAATTGTACCTACTTTTAAGATTTGGTTTTTCAGTACAGTACTAATGGAGCTTTTTTAATATACACACACACACACAACTGTACGGGAAATGTAGCCAGTGGTTTATGCCCATTTAGTAGTTTTAATATAACTACATCAGATGGATGACATAAGCCTATACGTACACATAGCCCATTATATGCAATTTACAGAACATTTCAAAGTCTATAAAAAGTAACATACATAAAACTTTTCACTCTACCATCAAATGTATTTTATTTTATCGAAAATCTTAATGCACTTTTATCTTATTCAAACTTTTCAGTGTCTTCACTAACTTATCAATTGTTAGAAAAAAGATAACTTATTTTAAAGCCTTTTGTCCTAAAACAACTGCATTTCTTTAAATGATGGTTTTAAGCAAGTTTTGGAAAATGTGAACAGTTATACAATTAATCTTGAGGATACCACAACATAGAGGTTTTATAGAACTAGTATGTTTAATAATTATAAACCTACTAAACTAAGACATCCACAAGAGAAAACTCATAAAGTCGAGATTTCAATTCAATCAGTTTGTCAGTTCCAAAAAATTAATTTTCAATTTTTGTAATGCAACTTACTGACATTTTTTTTAAATGCATACTTCCAGAAAAGTTTTGATTTCTTTTACAGGTCACAAATTAGTTACCAGACAATGTGTATCATATTAAAATAAAAATAAGAAAAAGTACATGAATTGTTCAACCAACTATAACTGTAAGAAATTATATTTCATTTATATTGCATTATTACATTCATGTTGTAAACTTGTCAAAAACTTACAAGATTCAAATTTTAATAAAAGAAGATTCATAAGAAGCAGGATTAGAGCTCAGTATCAACCATCACACAAACATATTCTTATTTGCTTTTAGTTATACAGCATTTTTCACAAAGATTTGAATGTAAAAGATACTATGGTTAATATTTCAAGTTTATATGTCCAGGTACTTAAGAAAATTATGATATTTACAAAAGCAAAGGATAACTTGTTTTTCATTAAAAAATAAACTTTCAAAATATAAACTAACTTTAACTACCTCCACCCTTATATGTTATACAACTCAGTGAGTTAGAACAAAGATTTCCAATATTATTTCAGTTTTGTAACAAGACTGTTCTACAATGTCACTAACAGATGCCATCTTTAATTAGTATTGCTTCCTACACCTGTACTGATAGAAAACTCTACAAGGTTCCTCGGTTCTTTGTTATACATGTACTTTTTTTTCATAGAAAAATTACTAAATTAAACGCAGTTGCACTTTATTCAAAACGCTAGTGCAACATTTCACAGTTTATCTAATTTCTTTTCCACATATTAACTAATTTTGAAAAATTACCGAGTTTTGTAAAATGACAAATCATTTTTGACTTGTAATCTAGATAACGTATTTCATGTCTTTTACAGTATTTACTTTGAAAGTAACAATGTAATTTAATTCATAAAATACAAAATTATAAAAGTTACAAATAATATTTTCAATTATCAGCATAAGTAAATAACCTATCAACAGTTTTTGTGTTTGATTTTTCTTTCTCTCTTACACAAGTAAATTTTGGTACATGACCTACAATTATTAAAATGCAATTAAGTTATTTTTCCAATGCATAAATGGTATTGGTGGAAGTACAGGTTGATACTTTGGTAATAAGACAAATTGAAGGAAATAGTTAACATGTGCTTACCAGTTTGGTTATGTGGCACTGCAGGCCCCGATTCATGGCTTTGTTTAATAAAGTTTTCAGCCTCTTCAATACTGATTTTGTAGGGACTATCATTTAGACATACAGTTGAACTATTAAAAGAAAATGTATAAATGTTATCTCCATTGCATACTGTTTTATGATAAAAAGTGGTAGTAAAACAAAATTTATAAACAAATATTTCTTCTGTAGACACACCTGTACTTAATCTAACACAAGCTGCTATTAAACTAGAAAAACAAAGTTAAAAATAATTTTTCAAAAAGGTTTTTCAAGTACAAGTTCTATAACATTGTTTGTTGAAAAACATGTAGGAAGAAATAAAACATGCACACTCAAAAACAATAATTTGTGCCACTCATTGTGCATTATACCTCATTTGCACTTTGGTGAAAATCACAGCTGTTCTTCTGCACATTTCTGACATTCAAAAAACATACAAAATCAGTTACTACAAATGAATGTCCTAAAACTAAAGTAATCTATCAGATTTTATAAGTAAGCTATAAACATTTCAATAAAGTTTTAATAAATAGTTGAAGTAGGAATATAACATTCCTACCCAAAGATTGTTAAGCTTTATATATACTGGTTATAATCATGCCCATTAATCATGTAACATTGATTAGTAAATAAATCTTGAATATCTACCAGGTTTGACAAATGTAATCAAACCTCAGAAAATGCAGGAGGACCCAGTTTCAGATTGTTGTAATTAAGTTTATATTTATAATTTTTTTGGAAAATGTAGCAGTATTTTCCATGTTAGAAAATTCCAAAGACAAGAAATTAGAGTTCTCACACCTAACACTCTGCAAAAAAAACAGAATGTTTTAAATGTTTCTTACTGAAATTACCAACTTAAAATTTAGATCATATAAAAAGTTGAATCGAAAGCTAGTTTTCATGTCAAGTTTATTGAATTGCATAGTATGACTCCCCCAAAGCAAAGATCATAATACTTAATATTCAGAAAATGTGAAACAAAAAAAAAGTTACCCTGGGAATTCTGTGCTTTGTTTATCAATACAATAAGTTACAGTTCAAACCATTATGACCATTTCCATGCATTTTGTATACACATGTATAGTAAAGTTGCAAAAATTCACATTTTCATACCATGATAATCTTCCTTTGTCTACTTTGTTGTGAATCAAATCTTGCCAGTAATGATAAGCTTCTGCTATCACATTTTCAGCAAATTCCTGATTTTAAAAAAATGGAGACAAAAAAAATCAGCTTTTCTTATAAACATTATAATAATCAAATATTAATATCACAGAAAATTAAACTGATAATATTTGAGTTATTGGTTGTGTTAAAATTAAACACACTAGTGCTTAATATTACTGGTAAAAGCAGTTCATAAAATGTTTAACTTAAAGTAACAGTGAATTAACAATTTTATGTTGATTTTCTTATTTATACAATTCACAAATCTTGCAGCAACTAATAGCAAAATGTACTAAAACTACAAATATATATTGGAATTTTAGTACAATTCTACAAAAGTTCTTTTTTTTTTTAAAGCATAGATATTTAAAAAAAAAACCATTTTCAAACAATACTGTGTCGTCTTAATATTCAGTTTTTAAAACTTTCCTGAAAGGGTGATAGATGTGGATAGCCCTTGTATAGCTTTGTACAAAATTCAAAACAAACAAATGATAGTAGTTGCTTAAATACACAATTTTCATACAATTATTGCTTGATAATTTCCTGTTAACAAAATTATGTTACAGTAATGTTTTTTGGATAATTTAAGAAACTGATAAAAGTGTTTCAATTCACATAAGTACCATACAACAAAACATTTGATAAGTTTTAAATGTACTTATGAGAATTAAAGGGAAGAGAAAATAGTTTCAACAGTGTTGAATAAACTTCTATAAGTTCTATATGCTTGCACTAAAACAGTTAATACACTAATTATACACAGCTTCAAAGCTTTATACACTTACTAACCCATTTCTTCAGGTTTTTCAATGTAATTTTTTTTGTTTATATCAACATTTCATCTTACCTTGTTCTTTGCTTTTCCATTAAAAGCATATTGATTTAATAGCTTTCCATCTGGAGTCTTGTAAACTTTGAACCAATCATGCATCGCCTAGAATAGAGAAAAATATGGAGAAAATGTACACATTCATACTGCAAACAAGCAAATTTAACCCTATTACAGAAAGAATGTACATATTTCATCTTACAATTTCATTTGTTGGCAACATAACCTCAAGGACCTAATATTGCTAATTTATTTTCATTAAAACTGTTTTCTATAACTTGACATTAAATGTAATGAAATCAACATCGTGAAAAGTTAAAAAACAAAATGGGGAATAAAAATATCACTCACTATATTACATTGTACAGAAACTAATGTAATTTACCTGGACTTTCTAATCAACCTATAAAGATGTTGAAAATTTATTACTTCTTGAAGCACCTTCTTCAGTGCAAACACATCAAGCTGCGATGGAAAATTATCACCTTTCACCATTCTACAAAACACATACTTAGGTGGTTTGTGCAGTGAACAATTTGTTCTTTTTAGTGGTTATGTACATGCCCAACAGTAACACTAAGAAGACTTACAGACATTTCTTTAAACAAAACAACATCAAAAAACACCTATGGGAAGAGCCATGTGAATGAGGATTTAACACACAATGATATCAGTATTACATAAGAGGTTAAAAATTTATATTAGTTTTTCAGAATCTAAAACATGTTTTTAATAGGTTGAACAATATGAAATGCTTGTAAAGGAAAAAAAATAATTTTGAATTCAACTGTAAAAGGTCATAACAGGTACTCTATCATAATTTGAAAATCCTATCCATATAATAATAAAAATAGCTCTTTTATTTAGTACAACACAGATTATGATGTGGGGATATTATTTAAAGTAGCCTCCAATTTATCCTTACTCCTACTTGTAAAAGTAATTAAGAAGGGAAATATTTTTCCTCAATTTTGCATGTAAATAAAACAGAATCAATGTTATTGGGGTAAACATTAATTTTAACAAGCAAAATTTCAACATAAGAAATTTAAAGAATAAAATGAAATGTTCACAAACAAAAACAATAAAATTTTAAAATTTATAAGCAAAGAAATGTGAAAAAAATAGTATTACACAAGCATATTATAAATAAAACCATAAGGTAATGACTGATTACATTTGGCAAAAATAAATAAATAAATACTAGAAACAATGCAACAATTTCAGAGTAATTTAATGATGCTGATTCTACAATGAGGCCTAGAAAAATCCTGGGTATTATCTTATTATATTTGTGTATAGGGCTCTGGTTAACAGAACTCAAACCTAGAAAAGTTCTGAACTCTTGGAAATTGGGAACTATTTTCACATTACTTGAGTCGTAAATTTAACCTTTTTCTAAGATTATAATGGTGATTTTTACCACTTTGTTTGTTTCAGGAATGAACTCTACCATTGTACAATGTTATTAACCTTTTTCTTCTTTCACTCAACTCAACCAATCAGTGATCATGTTTGAACTCAGATGGGATCAAAAAGCAGTTAGTTATGGCAATATTACTAAGTGACTGTTGACAGTTCATGATTGTTAGCATGCTCTCACTTGCAGTGAAAGTAAATAAATATACATTGGTACATTGATCTTCCATGCAGGTTAGAGGAAAGCAAAAAATTGCAGATAATCGAGGGACAGATGTATGTCACTAGTTAGTCCATTGTTCAATCTAAATCATCTTAACATATTCTCTTGTTTTAACTTACTCTTTTTACTGTTACTTAATCACGTTATTACGCAAAATTATAAAATGTTGTCACAATTATAAGAATCCAGTTTCAGTCAGTTAATCACTTGATTACCCAGAATTTCACAAGTTACCAAAGTCCAATTCCACTTTCACTTATAATACTTCCTATTTTGATTATCTATTCTCATTTTAGGAGTATTTGATCCTAATATAGGTGTAAATAACTCTTAAAATTGGCACTCTTTCTGTTACAGACACAAAATTGCATTCATAGCCCATCAATGCCAATGAAAAGTCAAAAATTAGCAAAAATCTGTGCTTGGAAATTATTACAAAAGCTTTTGTTAAAATAGAGTGAAAATACCAATCATTTGTAGGGAAGAGGACAATATATAATTGGGCAGTACCCAAAAACAACCTGGACAATTTCTTCAATGACCACCTTTTCATTGTAAATTGCATTTAAGAATGCAGAGTTTGTATGTCTGGATAAGTGTCTTTCACGTTCACAGCATGAGAAACATTAATTGATGACTTAGTGTTTAAGCTGTGCAGAATTACAGCTTTCAGACTAACTACAGATGAGTTCTCCATTTTTGATGATGATATTCAGGTATCAGTTCTTCCATCAGTACATCAATGTCTGTATATAAAAAAAAGTATTTTGCACGCTGTAGTGAGAAGCAAAACTTTGATGCCAATTTTGGTGAACTGAAACCTTTTTTTTCTAGAGCTAATAAATGTCACTGCTGTAAATAAGAAACAGTAAGTTCCCTATGCTGCTTTGATAAAGGCAAGTCATGAATCAGTTAGCTCTTTTTGTATGATCAGATGACAGTTAATGTTGAGGTGTTATAGGAGTAGAATTATTAGATGAAAATGTTTCAGTTTTCTTTGCACAATAACTGTTCTGTTTTCCAATTCACTTGTGGATTTGACACTGGAAGACTATTCCTATGAAAACTGGTTTCATTACAGAAAAAATATCTGGATACTTAGTATATTGTTTAATTTTGCCTGAATATACAGAAGCACCAGCCATGCAAAATATAACAGGTTGTCTTTGGGTTCATGTCAATATCGTGAAAACTGCAAATGGTATACTTGCTTTCTTCCAGATTTAGTTAATGTGTCAAGCCATATGTTTTTCTACTCTTTCAAAATCTGTAGTGTATACTAGAGGAATTCACACACTTTGATAAAAGTTAAGAAAAAACAAAAAAAAATTACACTTCAGATAAATATAAATATCTTTATTTAAACTGAAGTTTCAATTCTGCTGCTTCTTAGTTTTTTCTTAACTTTCATCGAGATGTTTTGCTTGACCAACAATTTTACATCCAAAATGGTGTTAGTTAGCTACTTCTACCTTATGTGTGCTGTATTTCCATCCTCAAATGTAGCACAAACTGTTTGGGTGAGTTTTGCACTTTAGGACTTTACTTGAACTGGAAGCAGCCAGCATTTCAAATGATTTCCTAAAAAAATATAAAATATTTTATATTTAAAGAGCTAAATTTTTTTCCAAAATTTGATTATATTGCATTTATAATATGAATGAAAAAAGAACAACCTTTTTTGATTGTGCATGGAGCAAAATGAAGTGATCAACTACGAGGTATACAACTCTGTCCCCTTTATGCTCTGTCAAGAGATTTTTCAAATGTTCTAGTACATTGACATGCAAGAGTTTTTGATTCCCAGGTGCAGCAGGCATGTGTAGGAATGAAGAAAAGCTGGTGCAATGCACTACAGTTACAGTATGAACAAATATCATATATAAGCAGTGGAAGTTTACTCCAAATGTAATGCAGTCACTATTTTAAGTTATTGAATATGTATGCCTTTTATCCATTAAAATGTCCAAGTAAACTAAATTTTAGAGTATAAATCTACTGTATTGGGCCCCGTTTTATATCTATTTTACCAGCACTAAATCAAAATCTACACGTGACAAATTCTGATTGCATTTTTTAAAACCAGCAGCATCAAATTACCCAAAAAATTTGTGCTTTTTGTTATCCAGCATTATTAATAGATTTACTAATTTCTTAAAGTTTTATGATGTTGAAGTGGTACAAAAAAGAAAAAAAAAGTTTATTTAAGCCTTTTGCAAAATTGAAAATTTAAAAAAAAAAAGATGAAAAACAAACATAAACCTATAACCCATCAAACAATGTTTAGTGGTACATAGAAAAGCATATAATTTAGTTTTGGTTTATTCAGTGTCCTATAACACAAAAAATAATGGGTTTAAATTGCACTGACAAATGATATTAGCAGGCATGTGACACACAGCTTAACAAAAGCTTAGGAACTTAGAATAAAACCTCAACAAGTTGACTTGTAATATAAGGATTAACTTGCAGTTATAAGATTGCTTACCTGTAAAAACCCAGGCATGTGTTTGTCAACATCTTCAATATCTGTAGTTAGAAAAACAAAATTACTTAATCTTAATATGCTTTGAATTTGTCTGAAATTATGAATATCAAACAGTACTTTTTTCCCAACCAACTCTGGTTCAAGTTTTCATAAATAAACAGAAACAATTACATCTGTATTTTAAAAAAAATATAGCATTTTAGAAAACCCTAACCATAAATTCTCTCATAATGTTTCTTAAATACCATTTGTCAGGAGAACAACTATGTAACATTTTATGTGACTTGTACTAATTCTTCCTCTTTATGGTAAAATATGCTAGACCAGGGCTGGGCCTAATCTAGATGGTCTAACATTTCTGTTCTGCTCACTAATCTTCTTAATAACTATGGAAGGAATATAATGTGGTCTTTTGTAATTAACATTGAGGTAATTTAACTAATATAGTAGAAACGTGGAGCCCATGACAACTTACCAAAATATGTGGAGTTTCAAACCTAGGAAAAGTTTTTGCCCACCCTTGTGCTAGACCATTGCCATTCAAATTTAAATTTCTTAGTCTGCTGATATTTATTTATATGAAAATATGTTCAGACTTACTGTACATGAAGATTGTTGATAAAGTTCCAAAAAAACATCATTTCAAGTTTGTAAAGCTAAACAAAAAAACATTGTTCCATTAGAGTCAAAGTAAATGAGCAGACTAGAGGTTGAGCCTTTTGGCACTATTTCATATATATATATTGTTTTTAGTATTGTATTACTGGCAAGTTGATGTATTGAAATAAACACAATGCATGTAGAATAAAGGACAGTAAAATGGTTTTAATTCTTAGTTTGTTTCTTAGGTAAGGGTTAATTTTAATGTTGTTTTATAACTTTAATACTGTGCCCAGTATTGCCAAGTGGTCAGGGAACTCAGCTTGTAATCTGAGAGCTGTGGGGTTGAATCCACCCTCACAACAAACACACTCGCTCTTTCAACCATGGGGGCATTATAATGTAAGTTAATCCCACTATTCATTGGTAAAAAGAGTATCCCAAAAGTTTACAATGTGTGGTGATAACTAGCTGCATTCCCTCTAGTCTTATACTGCTAAATGAGGGGTGGCTAATGCAGATAACCCTTTTGTAGCTTTCTGTGAAAACAAACAAACAAAACTTTAATATTAAAATTTGTTTTAAATAGTAACATATACAGTAAGAAAATGCATAACCGAGACTTAAAGAGTGAAAGTAAACTTTAATGTTTAGGTAATATTCTTACTATTCATGTTAACACTTAATGGATAAAAAAAATTGTACTGATATAATGTCAGTATGATTATAGGTCTCATTTAAAACTAATTATAATTACTTTATTCTGATCAGATTTAGTTACCAATTTATTTATTAAATTACACTTTAATTTTTTGTTTATCTATTTGTTATGATACAAACGATTGTAAGGTAAATTTATTATTTAAAATTTTAAGGTAATATTCATTAGGTATTCATAATTAAAAGTGTTAAATTAGACTTATAACAGTAGTTGCAAATTAATCCTGCTGACACATATCAGTAGAATGATTTTTTGTTTTTTTATCTTTAAAGTGGATCAAAATTTTGATCCAAAATTCTTTTCTTCTACAACTCTGAAGGAT
The DNA here is from genome assembly GCA_011833715.1 of Carcinoscorpius rotundicauda. Classification (NCBI taxonomy): domain Eukaryota; kingdom Metazoa; phylum Arthropoda; class Merostomata; order Xiphosura; family Limulidae; genus Carcinoscorpius; species Carcinoscorpius rotundicauda. The sequence goes on from CM022406.1 coordinate 17,470,632, forward strand.
TTAACTTACCATTTAACTTGTCTGCTATAGGGTCATTAATATCTATAGCAATAATTTTCCAGTCAGTTTTTCCTGAAAGAAAATTTCATTGAAATGTATTTCAGAAGTTTATTCATTTGTACACAGTTTTATAGTTTTAAATTTACCATTTATTTTTTATTGCACACATTTAATCAATTTTGACAATGAAACTGAATTATCTATAACAGAGTAATTCTATCTTTTAGAAAACAACTTATGGTGGATAATGTTCATTTACTTTTCAGCATTTTGTCAGATAAGATAGTAATTCATTTTTATGATAAAAAACATTAAAAAGTATGAAAATTTTCACTCCCTTCCATTCAGTATGATTTAATCAATTAAGCCTGTAGTATCTGTACTAAAATGTGACTAAATATTTTTTCTTAACATACTTTCATACCATGCATCATAAATGTTTTCACTCCTAACTTAATCTGCATTTAAGATTTGCATTCAAGTGTGAATAAAAAATAGATTTGTACACTTATTTGGAGGGCTGCATCTCCATTGATAATGTTTCTCACGTATAATGAGACAAAAATAAACTAGATAATTTCTTACCTTCATCGATGAGTGCCAAGGTCCCAAGAACCTTAATTTGTAAAACTTGTCCCAGGCTGGTAACCTGTTGTACAACACACAATCAGTAAAAATACAAGTATTGTCCATTAACCCTTTTGGCACAGTATAATATACACGAGTTTGTACCACATCTACAGAGATTACTTATTTATACCATAACTTTTGATGCACTATGTTATCTTAACAAAATGTGGTAGAATTTTAATAAATATTTCAAGTTTTTTTGTGCAGATTTTTTGTGAAGTATTTTTAATAAAGGTTTCTTGATTAATACCAAGTTTGTTTTATTACTACTCTGAGTCAAAGAGGTTTTGCTGTTATGATCAAAATACTATTTTTGTCCCAAAAATCTCAAATATTATTTGTATAATCTCTTAAACCTCCTAAATACATTTGAAATGTTTGTTTTTAGTAAGACTTTATATTTTATCTAATTTTTACAACCTGAACTATGTGGGGGGTATGTAAATTTGTAACTATCATAAAATTTAAGATACATAAAGTACAAGTAGCTTAAGTCTCATAACATTATATATTTAGATATAGATACTTATTTTTATTATATTGACCTTTAGTTGTGGCTGGCCAACATTACATAACTTGCATTGATTAGTGCATGTGCACTGATCTTACCATATCCAATAATACAAAACTGTCCTTCAAAAAGTGACCCATCTTGGTTGTGTTTTAACAGACTAGTATTTTGTAATATAAAGTCATATTTCAATTATTATACATATGTATATGTTATTATTCAAAGATAATAACCAAAAAATAATAAAGTACTATATAATTACCATACAATTCCACTATAATTTATCAAGTTCAGTAGTTAAGCTGTATTTAAGTTCAAAGAAAACATAAAACTTCTAGCAGGCTAAAGACAACCTACCTCTGACATTTTTGTTATTCAACCTAACCTAACCTTGTAGTATGTGGTAACCTGTTAGAGATTAAAATGACTGAGAAAACACTAGATGGCATTCAAAGCTATTGATTTGTTGTTCACGTCATAATGTCAGTGTATATAATGGACAGTTTCCAAAAAATGGAAATTGGTGAATGAGTCTACTGTGTTTGATTCAGTATACAAACCATATTTCTGCAAAATAAAAAGATAAGGTTCTTATTTTATATTCTAGCTTGTCAATATTGTTAAATTGAGTTCGTAATTTATACAAAAACTAGAAACTTAGTATTTTGACATTGCAAACATTTAATTTTAAACAATGCTGCATTCAACATGTCATGTGACTCATAAAAGTCGATAGTTAGGTTTGTTCTTTTAATATTTACTCCTAAATTAAAAGGTTAACTCACAAACATAACAGACAGAATTATACTCTACAATTTGATACCAAACATATTGACATAAATTTATAAAACAGTAGTTCAATAAAATTTTGGATGCAAGACAATAAACATGATGGCATGGCCTTTGACCTGTGACCCATCATAAAAGTGTTAATAAAGCACAAAGATAACAGGCATCTTCTATTTACAATAAAGAAATTATTGTAACTTCAGAAATATATCTTTGGGTATTAACAAAGACTACATAAGACATTCATTACAAAGCACAAGACAATAAATGTTAATGAAATTCAAGTTAGTCTGATAAACCTGAATTTTCTCAGTCTCATTCAAAGTCAAGAAATTCCACTTTTAAAAAATAAAGATTTCACAAACTTGTGTGTTAAGTCCTGATAAACTATTTCCAAACAGTAAATAATATAATTATTTTGGAAGAACTTAAGGATTTTTTAAATTTATGAGTACTTAGTGATTAAAATGGGCTGACAGATAACTGCATATAGCATTAGTATTAAATATACACACACACACAACTATTTTATTCACTATTTTACCTTTCTAGTTAGATTAATATGTTAAATTGGAATTGTAGACAAGCTTTATTAATTCAAAATGTATAAAAATAAAGTTTGTTTGTTTTCTTCTACTTTTTTACAGATATACAGCTTCAGTAAGAATAGAGAAATTGCAAGTCCGTGTGCTCGTGTAAATTCAAAGACTTACTGCTGAACCAGTGGGAATGAAAGTCCTTGTCATTAGTAATGGTGTTACTTAACAATGAACCAGTTACTTAAGTTTCTATAATAGCTAAGCAAGTTCATATATGAACATGATCCAAAAACAGATTCCTGAAGAGACTAAGAGTTACAATCATTAAACACATATGTAAGGAAATATGTAATATGTTAAGGAATTATTGAGAAGCAAGATATATCCTGGATGCTAAAACTCCAGAAGGTAGTCCAAAGAGTTTTATAGATAGCATGGAAGAACTTGAGGATGAATAATCTCATATTTCATTATCTTGAATGTTTACTTATTTTTATACTTGGTTTCATATACAAATTAATACATGGCAAAATTCTACTTTGATGCAAAGTTTATCTAACTTTGACTCATGTAGGAAGCTTCATGAAAAGTTTATTTTCTTCATTTTCTCCCGAAGCTATTCAAAGGCTATTTGCACTACCCATCTCTAATTATGAAGCAAATGTTACAGAGAAGGCAAATAGACAATACCATCCACCACTATGAACTGGATCGTTCCTCTTACAAACAAATGCAACTGACTTGCACATTATAATTTCTCTATGCCCAAAAGGTCAAACATTTTTGGTAATGGGTTTCAATCACACAACCCAATTTCATGAAAGGTAAACATACATTTTAATATGCATATTCAAACATGAAAGAGGAAAAAAATATATGAAGGAAAAAAAAGAAAACTAACTGAGCTGTCAGGTAATCATTGGTCAGTCAAGAAGATTTAAATTATTCTATAAATCTTGAAGTGTATTTCATACAATTTAACTACATAATTTAAAGTTCTATATATGTCCCTTGTTTACAATTATTCTTAAAAATTAAGTCAGTGTTTACAAATTATTGAGTCCTGATGTATTGCATTTAGTTGCTAAAATATTATTTGTACAGTACTGTAGAAACTTACCTTGTAACCAATTTCACAAACATCAATTGGGTCATTGTCTCCTTTACAGCCCGTTGATGCATCAACTTCATAAGGATTTTCCCATGTCTATGTTAATACAAAAACCCTTAAAAATCATTCATCTGCTTGAGTGCACTAAGACAAGGAATTCCAGTAAATAACATGTATGTTGTAAGTCACAAAAATGTTCCCATAATCAGGTTTTTCATCAGTTTAATAACAAAGCTGAAATACCAAATAAACTGTATTATAATAATAACAACAAGTATGAAAAAATTCAATACTTGTAATATCAAAAAAGTTTCAAATAAAGAGATCAATAAATTATAAATTCAAATAACTTTATGAAAGAATGCTGTAATACAAGAAAACAAACAAATAAATTAACACAATCTGAATTTCTCAGCTCTAAGCCATTTTTACACTCGATATTTAAAGCTTCTTGTAAAAATTCAATTGATATACACATCTAAGGAGTAGTTTAACTCCTGCTTAATTTATTTCAACTTAAAAAGTAGGACCATAAGATAATAAAAATATATTAAAAAGTCTTGTACATTTAACTTGAGAGTTTATTTAAAAAAAGAAAGGAAGGCATCTGGCAATGATTGAACAAATTAATTTGTAATTTTATTAGATGATCAAAGCAAAAATATTCTGTTTATACATCAGGACTTTATATGTAAGTAGCAGCAGTTAAACAAAGAGAGAAATAAATTGGATTAAAATGCAATAAACCACTCATATCACTGCACAACAAAGTTTTCGCTTCTTGAACACTGTTGGGTGTTCCTTACAGATTTTTGGCTGCCGATTATGAAAATCACATCCAAATTTGTCCATCATGTACAGTTTCATCAAAATCTTCAGCTTTGTTATTTTTTTTTCTTATATTTGTGTCCAAAAAAATGTTTGTTTCTGTAAGAGACCATTGAACAATGTTTTGTGCAGTTGGGCATGTCCAGGCATGAAATCAGGTCAGGTTGGAAGCTGTTCTGTGGAAGTATGCAGTCCAGAGCCAGAGCCAGCTTGACACTGTCTCAGCAGGATATAAAAGTGGCTTGCATACACAAATGCTGCTCATTGGATTAATATAGACCTTATAGTGTGCACATATTTTTTCAGAAATAGATGTTTTACGGGATGATTGACGTCAGTCAATATGTCTTGTTAATGCCTAATAGCTGTGATAAATTCTGCTATATTTGTGACGAGTATACGCGTGTTCAGAGACACTCGATGATTGCTCTTATGAAGAAAGCACATCATCTGTATTTTGGCTATAAAATTGGTGATCAAGACCAGGAATGGGTGCCTCACATTTGTTGTGCGATATGTGTTGTCTGTCTGAGAGCTTGGCTCAAAGGCACTCAAAAGACAATGCCATTTGCTGTCCCAATGATATAGAGAGAACAGAAAGACCATGTGATGGACTGTTACTTCTGTTTGACTAATGTGTCTGGTTTATCTGCCAAAAACAAGAAGCCAATTGAATACCTTTTTCTGCCTTCAGCAATGAGACCTGTGCCACATGACGACAGTCTTCCAATTCCGAAACTACCAGAGGAATGGACCTTAGACAAACCAAATGAAGAAACTGCAATGCAGGGAACTGGAAGTGACATTGATCCAGATTAACCTGCTCCTCAGGCAATCTACATTTCATAACACAGTCAGAATTAAACGATCTGGTCAGAGATTTGGGTCTATCAAAAGCAAAAGAAGAATTGCTGGGTTTGATACTGCAGAAATGGTGTTTGCTGTCACCAGGTACGAAAATTTCTGTTTTTCGAAGCCACCAAGATGATATAACCGAATTCTTTCCACAAGTTGACAATCTCTGTTTCTGTGTTGACATCAATGGATTGTTCTTTGCTTTGGGTTGTGACCTGCAAGAGTGGCATCTCTTTATTGATTCATCAGTGTTAAGACTCAAATCTGTTCTGTTACACAATGACAACCGTCACCTTTCAATTCTCTGATTATGTAGCACACATGAAAGAAACTTACGAGAACATGGAAATGTTGCTGAAGCACATCCAGTACAGCAAGTGTAATTGGAATATCTGTGAAGATCTGAAAGTCGTTGCTCTGTTACTGGGATTGCAGCTCGGCCATACAAAGTACTGTTGTTTCATCTGTGAATAAGACAGTCGTGCCAAAAATCACATTATTCTAGACAGAGCTGGACACTCTGTAAAAGGTTAGTTCCAGGACAGAAAAATGTGGCGCATGAACTGCTTGTTAACCTGGCAAAGATTTTTTTTCCTCCTCTTCACATAAAATTGGGACTTATAATTTTGTGAAAGCAATGAACAAAGAAGGTGAAGGTTTTTGTTATTTAAGACAGATGTTCCCAAGAATAGCTGAGGCCAAGATCAAAGAGTGCATTTTTGTTGGCCCTCAGATCAAGCAGTTCAAAGATCTGTTAGTTGGGCTGGAAAAAGATTGCGTGGAAAGCCTTCAAAGACATTGTTGACAATTTTCTTAGCAATTACAGAGCCCCACATTACATTCAGCTGGTAGGCAAACTTCTCAAAGAATACAAAACAATGAAGTGCAACATGCACTGGACATTGAATACAAACAAAAATCAGGAGCAAAACACTTTTAATTATGTTGAACTTAATAGAATATTAAAAATGTAAATGCAATTAAATATGTTATTGCCAGTAAACAGTTAACTGTCTATTTTTCAGAGTTCCTACTTGATGAAGCAAAACCAAAACTACATTTATGCAAATCCACCAGGTACCTGCCACAATCAGCAAAACTTTTCAGGAAGCAAAACTTTTCAAAAAAAACTGTTGTGCAGTGTATTTAGAGAAATAGACTAACATAAGGATTTTTTTCCACACATCATTTTTGAAAAGTTAAACATCTCAACCAAAAATTTACCTCAAATAAAAACCAAATCAATATCTTGTTTATCTTTAAATATATATTAAGCATAATGTTGTGATATTTACCTTGCAGAGTTTTTTTTTTTTTAAATAGCACTGAAAATGATAAAATTTAAACAAAGAAAATATCATACTGTCAAACTTGTCACTGTCTATGAATTAAATCACTTTCTGGTATTTGACTCAAACATTATGAATTGGGGCTCAATGGTATTATGAAGGTACAAAAGCATGTAAAAGTTACAATTTAGTATTTTTACACTTACACAAAGAACCCATTTATTTATTATATTAAGTGTAAAAAACTCATTTATGATTTACCTGCGGTATGGCTCCATAGTTACAAAGATAGCCATGATAAGGAAAGCAATTGGCAACAAAACGAAGTTTTCCTTTCAGCACATCTTGATAAATTGGGTTTAGTGGCTCTTTAGTATTGATCTGTTGTGAAAGACAAAAAAGGGACAGCTACATTGAAAAATCCCGAGCAAATGACAAAGCATCACTTGATATTTAAAACTAAATGAGACTTCATATACATCAATAGTTCTGATAGTATTCTAAAATATAAAATATTCATTATCAGAAAAATTACGAATACTTACTAAAAGTGAACATTACCCTCAATCATAACTGTCAGTTACTTGAAAGCATTTACTTTTAATTACAGTTTAGAATTTGTGGTTTGTTTCATTTTCCATAATAACTACAATGTCATAATGGTTACAGACAGAGACCGAGTGATTGTTGTAGAAATATATCAGATCATTTTAAAATCAAGTAATTTCAAGCCCTCTGATAATATTTAACAAAACCCAACACACATCTGGACAAATATTAATACACATGCTCATATTTAAATAATTGATAGAATTTTTTTTTAAACAGTGCTAAGACACATTGGTTATCCAGCTTGGAACATCATGCAATTAATATTCAGTTTCATTTTTGTAAAACTTGCTTCAAATTTACTGAAGATTTATCTCCCATGTTTGTTGCAAGTCAATCTTGCCAACTGCTGTATCATCTTTACAGTATTCTTGTATGTACTTGTTTAAATATATTGTTTATAAGCATTACATGTACTTGTTGTCTTCAATACTGCTGTAAAATTACCCTGAAAGTTCAGAACCATTGACCATATTTTACACACATCATACAGGTTAATTCAAAATATCAATTTAACCAGCAAATTATCAGCTTGTTGTCATTCCTTCATATTTTTATTTTTGTAATCTCTAATCATTCTGTTTCATATTAATACTAACCAACTAAAATATTAACTTTATTCTTGGCAATAAACAAGTAATTTACTACATTTGGTATAGTTCAAAGTTCAACTGTATGTAGCTACCTGTTCTCTGCAAAACAAGAGGTTTATGGACATAACTTGTACAAGGAAATGTCCAGGTAGAATATGAAATGAAACTAAAAATAAAATACAGCAAGTTGTTTTCAGTCTTGAAAAAAGAAATAATTATGAATTTAAGTTGTTGTTAAAGTGGCAAAAAAATAAAAATAACCAATTTAATATATAAATAGTTAGCACAGAACTAAAAAGGAGTTTTGGTCCTCTATAAAGTAAGCTCACTTCTTCAAAAGTCAAACTGATTCTTTTTTTTTAAAAAAAAGGCATAAACTGTACATGATAAAGTACAGCTTCCCTACAATCCACCAATCAGAAAAATGTACTAGGGTATAGAAATCTCTGTTCTATGCAATAGCTAAAATGGATTTCCCAAAATCAAGGAAAAAAAAGAGCACACTATAATTATCCCATGAAATAGTAATAATGTTTCTTACCAAATTAAACCACAAAAACCTAGCACCTCTGGTTGAACTTTTGACATGACCCATACTGGATTTAGTGCATACCAAAAGTGAACCCCACATTTTAGCACAGTAATCCATGACCTTACTTTTGATCTGCCAAACTAGAAAATGTATAATATGGGAGAATAAGATATGTATAATTCAACCTGATTAGTATATATTCAAATGGTGTTTATAAACATAATTGCCTGATGATGGACATTTGTTTAAGGCATAAAAGTAACTTGTTGAATTAATAACAGTTTACTTAGTTTACTGATGCATGAAAATAGAAACTGTAAATTGGATATTTGTTAAAGTTTTATTTCTGGTTTCATATTTGCAAAAGCAAATGAAGCTTTCACTTAAGGTTATCTCTACTGTACTTGGAAACTGATGCAAGAGAAAGATTTCAATGACACTAGGTCCTCCCTCTCACAACAATTATGTACAACAATATAAACATACACATCAATACAAACCCTTCATCATAAAGATTATGCAGATAACAAAGGTCAAACATACTTCTGTTTTAGCATTAGTCCATCTGGGTATCTCAACCACCATATTATATACTCTGTTTTTCTTGTCAGCAAAAATAGGAATGTCATGGAATGGTGAAATTGGACCATTTTCATTTCCTGTAGAGAAAATTCTGATATTAGGAAGAACCAGTATTATTTATATTAAGCCCATTACATGAACCAAGTTCACTCTAAAATAACCATGATACAGTGAATCACAAACCTTACACAATAAATTATAAACTTTATATCAAAACATGTATTATCCTACAGATAATTATATTAAATACAATGAAAAACATTGTTTTACATGTATAGTCATATTATTGCATGCAATTTAAATAGAAACCCAAAACTGATTGGTTTCCAGAAATAGAAACTTTCTCATATATTTAATTACATAAACATAGTTGAAATAAGTGTATTTTCCAATAAATAAGCAATTTATTGGAGTTAACTTTTACTTTTCTTATCTAAATAGATAGAATATAACATCTTAGCAGTACAAATGTCACACATTTTAATAAATGCAGTTTATATAAGTTAAATCAAGTATTAGTCTGAACTTAACATATAACATTACATGTTGTAACAAAATGAGACCTATTGGTCCACATCAGCTGTTCCATCCTCTGAACAAAACTATTGATATATAATGATACTAATCTTAAAGCTAGCCCTTATGATTAATATATATTTAAAGCTTTTAGTTGTTTTTCTTTTCCAACATTTAAATTTACTGGTTCCACAACATACAATGGCAACTCATTCCAAAGGCCAATTACCCTGTTGGAAAATACAACTGTCTTAGCTGAAGACGAATCCTATCTTGTCAGAATTTATTTGTGTCTCCTAGTTCTACCACCCTCACTGTTAAGTACCACAAAAGATGCATCAGCATTATTAATTTAACCTTTAACACTCCAAACTCTGTTTTTCAAGTATGACAACTCCACCTTGCCAGACACCATTGTAGTAACCCTTCTCTGAACTTTTTCAAACAGTTCAATTGCTTTCCTAAAGTAAGGAGCCCAAAACTGAGCAAAATATTCCAAGTGTGGCTTAACTAGTGACCTGTACAATGAAATGATTGCCACTTTACACTTGTGTTCAATAAATTCAAGTTAAATGATTCAACCCAACGAAAATTTGTACTTATAATGAAACAAAGTTGAAATATCCATCAACTGATGAAGAATGTTTAAAATTAAAACTGCAAGGTAACAACAATAATATATTTCAAAGCAATAACTTCAACATAAACTCTATCTATAGATTTTAAAAATGTAACATTGTTTTTCATAAACAATATTTGCAGTTTCCTCTCTAGCTACCAATATTTTTTTTAATGTGATCCCACCCTTACATCCAAGTGACCATGAGAAAGGGATGGTTGTTTGAGAAGCAAACCAAAAATTTTATACTTCGAATTTGAAAACCTTTAGAATATTCAAAACCTGACAAGATTATCTGAAATTAACTAAATAGGTTGGGAGTAATAAATAAACTTTTCAAAACAGAAATAGGGTTAAGTTCATTGTTGACCCCTTATGACATTTCCCACAGTTCATAGTGAATTTATTTATATAATTTTACAAGCTATATTATTTAGTTATACAATGAACTTATTCCCTAAGTAACAAATCAATCTGGTAAAATAGTTGCACATCAGACTATGAACAACAAATAACACAATGAAACCTTAAGTCTAAATTTAGGTGTACATGCAATATACAATTTAAAAGTATGTAAAGATCAAGACAATATATCAATTCCTACTTATATGTCAATATGAGGATATAAAAATAACAGAAGTTGAAATTAAATATTCTTCAGCCTAGAATTAGTACAGACAGTAAATTTAAGAACAATGAACCTGCAAATCAATAACCAATTTCTAAATGTCATTAAAATTAGTGTAAACAAACATACAAATGGATAAGTACTCAAAGTTAAGTATGATGAACTTGTGATAAAGAAATGCTAAAGCTGCATACTTGTACTCCTGACAGATTAAACATAATAAAACCAGTCATTAAAAACAACAACAAAAAGTATTTGCACACAGTATATCCCAGACTGTAGTCAAAATTGTATACATCAGTTACACAATCACTTTATAGTGAAAAATAAAATTATGTCATATCCAGTATTAGTCACTGACACATTCCACTTGGTTACTACAGAACTGAAGTGTGCCACCACCAATTCAACTGTTAATTATGGTTATCAAGTATTCATAGTGGAGAAAATACCATAAACACACAATCAGAATGTAAAAACACATTATTCAGTACTTCAGACAGTGCTAAAATAGGGTGAGAGAGGAAACAGTTGACAATTATATACAAACAGAAAAAAAAACCCAAAAGAGTAAGCTGAAAGACAAGATGTATCTAAAAAATCCATTTAATATACATAAAACATAGTTACAACAGTTCATTATATAACGGAACTATGCACAGCTACCATGATTCACTTTATACGAGATGGAACAAGGATAAAACAGTTCATGCACGTGACTCAGAGCAAAATGAAGTGAAAGTAACCTGAGTCAGTCACAAGTAACATATAGGTAGGTAGGGGTGGGTGTGGGTGCATACAAATGTAAATGGATCCTCACCATTATAGTGAATATGCACATAGGCAAATACAGAGATCCTTTAATGCATCTTGCTTATTCACAGACTCATTTTTGTGCAGAGTATTTCTTTGTTGGTTGCACTTCATGATATGTTAAACTTATTAGGCATTAATTATACATCTTATGGGTTTAACATGTATTGAACTGATGCCAACAAAGAAATGTCCAGCATGAGAGTTAAAAATAATAAATAATAAAAATTCCAACATTTAAACTTTTTATGTGATTGGATATTACTAGAATGTTGAACATGCAGTGTACCAAAACATATGTCAAAATACCTTACTTGTGTTCTTGATATAGGTGCTTGATGTTAATGTTACTTGTTACCTTGTAATAAAACTCAATTTGAAACTTATTCCTTTAACCAAGCTCAACATTATCATAATGTCTCCTCTTATTTATATTATCCATCTTTACTAATATACATTTTCACAGTTTTAAAATAATCAGTTCTTATCATTATGAGTTACTGTATACATGTGTAAGTAGGTTCAAAAGTCAATTTAAATCCAGTGTTAGGTTACAAAATTTATAATATTTTGACTGCATTTATCATTAAATAGTACAAATAATTGATACTAGAATTAATATTGAACTGCTTAATGGATGAAAATAGTCAATGAGAATAAATTTCCTAACTCAATAGAGATTTTGTACAAACATTTAAATGCTTTTAGCACATTCCAATATATTTCAAAAACTTATTTACCTGTACAGTGTAGAATTAACATAAATGTATGAGTATAAAAGAATTACTGAGATATACTATTGGTGTATAAATATATTTTTCTAATAATTACTTGTACCTGCTCATTATTCAAAATAGTTTTGTTGTCCACTTTATGAATTATTACCGTAAAAGAAAGGAAAATTGCTTTATATTTTTTACCACTGCTCTTTGAAAATGGGGAACAATTTAATTTAGATTATGCTCAGTAATACATCACCACATCAGTGACCATTTTTCCTTATTGCCCTAATATTTTAAGTTAGTTTTATACTTCCATTCATTAATACAATATTTCCTATCAAATACTTCTTCCAGTAAAGACATGCAAGGTGAGCACAATTTTTTTTTCCCATAGGAACAAAATCTACTTTAAAAACAGTTCATGTTCTGCACAGTCAAATAAAAACAAACAAAGCGAGACTAGTCTGCAACATTGGTAAGTGAATACAATGTTTTTACTTCCAGTTTTTTTCCAAATCATTCTCCGTTTCTCAGAAGAATTCTCCTTTAGAGTACTATTGCATCTTACCATCAAGTAAACAAATTTCTCCTAACCATAACATGAAAACATTACCACAATCTTCAAAAATGAAAAGTCAAGAACATGAACTTTGATAATTGAATACAAGATGAGCTTAAACCTTCGTATATAAAAGTGTAGCCATGTTTTTACACACTAACCAACTATTACTGTAAATTCAGTCAACATGAAATTATAAAAAGTCATCATAATTATAAAAGCCAAGGCACATCTGGCTCCTATCTTGGAAAATATTTATCAAGGCCCAGATTAATAAAAGGTTAAGTGGCAAAAACTGGATTTCAAAATAGAAAAATTTAATGTAAACCATTTCACATGCTTTTCATTACATTTAAGATATCTCAAAGTTTGCTCATTGTATAAGACAAATTATAGTGCTTCACAGAAATGGAATAATGTGATTTTGACAATGGCTAGAAGTAATAACTTATGTGTCTGGCTGCAGACACTAGATTAACTAAATTCTGGAATTTATGTACACAGGTTATAGCTTTAGGAGTTGGAACACTAACTGCCTTGTTTTAACCTAGTTACAGTTACATTAAGAAGATAAAAATGGTGAGAAAAAAAAAAAAAGACACCCAAGTTGACACCTGGTTTCAAAAATTGAAAAGAGGCCAAACAGCAGCATTTTGTTTTTAGCTGAACATAGAAAATGAAAATTAGCAAAAAATCACATAATGTTATTTCACCAAAGGTCAGTTATTTCAAACAAGCAAGACTAATGCTCTTACATTTCACATACACAAGAATTTAAGACAGAAAACTCAGCAGTGAGATCAAGTCATTTAATCCATTGATACGCACATAAGCTTTGGAAACTTTTAAGTACAACCACATTCTTAGGCTAGGTACAATTCATTTTTAGTTTCCATAATATGATGTTTATCAATTCTCTAAATGATCTTTATGTTTTCACTGCGTACAGTGTAAACATGCAATGTAAATCTTGCAAGAATTTAAAACTTTGTAGTTCGAAAAGTAATACACAACCTTGTAGATTCAACTGGCAATTGTCATTTTGCTTTCTGCATTCTATAACGGATGTTTAATGTTCAATGTATAAAAATTTGAAGGCTAAATATATCAATAGTCTCCTGTCATTTTGCTTATTGTTATGTTCCAATACTCATTAAAACTGCATAAACAGAACAGTAGAGAAACAAAAGTTAGGCAAACTTCAATAACTTTCAAATAAAATAAAAATAACTCACACAAACACAAATTTTATGTTTGGTTTTAATTTACTTTTAATAAATACTGCTTGAATTTCATTCTTGATTGGGTACATAAGAGTTACACATAAGAACCTAAAAACAAACAAAAAGTCTTTGACTCTTTGGAATGCACCTTATAAATTCACATCTGTAATCTAGTAGGTAAAATGAAAGCCCATTTTTGTTGAGCAGTATCATGCAATCTAACATAATTCCCTTCCTTATTACTCACATTTCAACTTGTTAAAGATTTAAAGCATTAATACCTAAATGTACAATGTATCCATTAACTGTGACATACATTTTACAAATATACATGGCAAATAGACAAGACTGAATAATGCTGAGAATTAACATTACAATATTAATCTACAGAAATAGTAGATACACTTACTTTACTTTTGAACTATCTGTTAGTTTCTGTTTTTATTAACTAGTCATTACTATAACAAGGGTGAATCCTTCATAATCTAACATTTAAAATTCTTTTAGGCAGAATAACAACAAATTAAATGTAAGATTGTTTTCCATTTTGTCATCTACATTTGTGTGCACCAGTAATACCAAGCATACCCAAATTGATTTGATTACTCAATCAGGATTTCTACCAGCTTACCCCCAAACTGAAATTATTTCAAATAGGATTAGAGTAAATTAATGTATGGAACTAACACATGGTAAAATAATATATCAAAAAGGTTGGACCTCCTAAGTCCAAAACTGTAATTTGATCTCAAAATCAGAAAAGAGATGATGGAGCTATGAGCTAAAGCTTTGTATTTGAAATAACTCCACCATTCTATGAGCCACTATACCATGGTTAAAAAGATAAGATATTTATTTATTTGTAAAAGCAAATTCCTGTACATGTAAAATGTCTGATTTACTCTCAAACTTCAATTTCACTTTTAGTTCACTGGTGTGCCATGTCACTTCATATAATTCTTCACAAATGGTTCATCATGCTCACCTTGCATTTTGGATTACCTATTACAAGACAAATTGTTCCAAGTAAGAAGTTTATTCAAAAGTAACATTCCATATAAAACTACATGGACAGATTTTTAATTGCAACTTTGCAAGTCAGTGTACAAGAAATGTGACTTTCATGATGACACAACTAACCACTTTTAATATACCATTATATGATATTGATATTTGAATGGCTATGTTTCACACACAACATCATTCAATTTAACTTTGTTTTCTTGAAAATAAATGGGAAACAAGCATTTTTAGGAAGAGAAATACAGTTCATAATTTTAATGTTTTAGAAACATAGAGTGTCAGTGATGACAATTTAAAATTTCAATTTTTTAATTACCAATAATATTTCAAAGGTTTGAAGAAAGTTAAGGATTTGGTATGCAAGTCACTAACATTTTCTTTTGCAATATGCAAACAAAGGACAAGTGCAAGAAAATTGGAAGTTGCCTAATATTACTACTCTTTTACACAGAGGTGATCAAAATATGTCTGTTAATCTTACTTCTGTGAAAGAAGTTTTTAAAGTTTTATAAAAGATGTGTTGCAAAGTCATTCAAAAAGGTTAAAAATTGTCAAATAGTCAATTAATCTTCATACTTCCTTTAAAGAAGTTGCTGCTCATGAAGATGAAGGTAAACGCATGGTATTAAATCCCAAATTTTTCTGAAAATCCAGATACAAGTTACTGTATGTGGCTTGTTCAAAACATTTTGTAAAGTTACAGATAAGATGGTTTGTTTGAAAATAAATGGCCAGAAAGAAAAAAGCAGAAATTGTTTTAAACAGATTTCAGTGAAGCTCAAATAATGCAATAAGTGGAGTTCTTTAGCACTGTTTCAAGTGTGTTGAATATATTAAGGGTTATGGTATTGCTGGCTGTGATGAGGATGCTGTTGCTTTATGAAAGAATTTGGATTATTTGGAGTTGGACCTATACATGGCAGATTGATTTTAATTGTAACAAATTGGAGGTAATGCCTGTGGATCAAAATAAATTGAATTATAAATAATATCTTGATGAAAATAAACTTAACAGAGTAGGAGAAAAAAATCTTGGAGTTTTGGTTGATCAATGTCTTTAGTCATCCAAGCAGTATGCTGTTTCTGGGGGGGGGCAAATAGTACACTGTAGGTTGCATTTACAGAAGTCCTGAATAAAGCTACAAATCTAGAGATATTATAATTTTACTGTATAACTGATCGGTTTAGCTTCATTTACAACATCATGTTTAGTTGTAATCTACTTACTTTAACAAGGACACTGAATTGTTGGAAACAGTACAAAGGAAGAATGGAAAATTCATCGTACAAGAGTAAGTTAAGAGCTCTGAAATTGTTTCCTCTCAAAGTGTATCAGTCTTAATTTAAAAAAGGATTGCTAAAGTGCATGCATAGTTTTTTTTAATGGTGAGAACTGTAAGACAAAGGAACACAAACTTAAATTTTACTAGGATAGGTCTCAACTTCAGCTAAAACAGTTTTATTTTCTAACAGTGGCTGGTCTTTGGAATGCACTGTTTTACATGTGGTGGATCCAGTTAATTTAACTTTAAAGGAAGATTCAATAAATACTTGAATGATAAGAGCCGGTTGAAATATTTCATTTTTTAAAGTTCAGTTTAGTGGATGGGACAGCCTCAATGAATAAACAAGCACCTTCTTGTCCTTAAGTGTTTTATGTTACATACCGTGCAAGGGTAGACTTGAAGGATCAAATGGCTCTACGCTGTCCATGTTATGTCAAGGAAGGATTGTGTTATTGTAAATGGCTTATAAGACTAAGATATTCCTTAAAATATTATAATAACACTATTTTGTTCATAGTAAAGGTTATCAAAGGCCATTGGATCTTATATTTGGTTAAAGCTTGTGCTACAACTATAAGCATACAGATAAATGTTAAAATATTTCTACAATCAAAAGATACACTGAAAAGGAAAAAAAAGAAAAAAAGATGTGATGCATGAAAGGTTATCTAAAATTTCACAAGATCATTTAGGATTTTGATAGGCCAAAGCTTCTATTAAATGAAAAATCAGACTGACACACTTTCTTCCCAGTCTCAAAAACCATCTTTAAGTTTGCTTGCCATTCATTGATTTTGCTGATTTTAAGCAAAAATATATGGCACTTCCTCTCAAGGCATTAATAATTATTTTGTTGTTAGTATTAGTAAATTACATCCATATTAATAACACTGGATATTTTAATATACATCACTTTTAAACAAAAAAATGCTCATTTACTGAAAAACTTCATGGTAGGTGTAGATTTAGTTGGTAATCAATATCTTAAATGTATCAACAAATGTCCAATATTAAAAAATACCAAATATTTGTTTCTTTCATTAATACTTTGAAAAAGAAGTTACAACGAGTTACTTAATGCTCCCCAAACTTGGACATTTTGGGTAGTTGTGTTATTATTTTCAAAACTTCAACTTCGAGATAGTTTAAAGGTACTTTACACTTGAACATGACCTTGGAGAAGTAAATACTTCATATACTGAAATAGGCCCTTGGTATCCATATGCTGTATACCAAGCTATACTAACATCCTAACTAAACCAGGATACAGGTCAGCTAAATAACTTACTCTTGTATTAATAGTGCTAGTACCTTACCAAAACTTAAATTGCTTGACAATATTCAGATCAGATTAGAACAGCAAACTTTTGAATTGACATTCAATTTCTGTAATTCTTTTACTTTTAGTTTCAACTACAACAGTACAACTTAAATTACCCGTGTCTCGATTACGTCTTCAAAGGGTGAAAGTTTTGGAAAAAGTGAAACTGTGTGAAAAAGTAGTCTTTGAAGATCAACCTAACCTCACACATGAATATATTCGAGATAGCCAACTGTTTTACGTATGGTATTAAACAAAATTAATACTCTATAATAGCATTAATAAAACAATTACTAGTATTAGTTGAAGTACTGACAACACTGCTCGTGCTACACTAACCAAATGTTTTTATTATATAATATTACAAGTATTACTGTTAACAAACTTTTCGTATTATTACTAGTGATAATTACTTGTACCGTTGAAACTGCAAGGTATAACTTAGTTCATGTTGGTTTCAACTTCAAATTAATTTACAAACACAAAATTACATTTACAACTTACGAAAATAAACCCTGTATTCGAAGCTATTCTGGCATCCTCTTTCAACAACTGAGTAAGACATTCTACGTCGAATGTGACTAAACTGTGCTGAAACACACAAAGTATTTGTAGAAATAAAACTCTTCGTCCTACATCCGTTCGTTCTCAAGAACAACGATGCCGTATAACGTAAAGCCCACATTTTAAGTTCATCCCCTGTATTTTATACAGCTACCATATACAGGTCCAAAACTTATTGACAAGCGACTGTTATATATGTGACATTTTCCAAACACCAGATACGGTTTTCAACTTTATTCAATGTAAGACACCATGTTGGAGACAGTTGTATTCAAGAGATATTTGCAAACTATTTTTACATGTTTTTTTTTTTACATTTCTCCCCTTAGTTTTATCATTTTCTCCAATAATCTCGGGAAAAACATATCTCGTTTACACCAGGTTCGTACGCAGAATTTTTGAAAGACAGTTCTTTGTGAGATCAAAAGAAAACTCATATTCCACGAAACACAATCAGCATATTGAGATATGAAAGCATGTCCTCCAGAAAGTTTGTGAAAATATAAATGTTATGAGATTAAATCTAGGAGAGGCTTTGCGTGAAATACAGCTTAAACATTTGCAATTACATAAAATCCACTAGCAGGAGACGAAAACACAACAAACATTTATTTATACATTTAAATTGTTTTAATATATTATTTTAAAGCAATCATACTGTTTTGATGGTTATTTATTGTTAAAATTTGTCACCAACAAGTCACAGACACTTGCTACAGAGTATGAAAACCTTTTCATTCCAAGTATCAACTTAGTAATCCTAATCTGAATCCTTTTCAACAATTCAATATCTTTTCTAAGGTTAAACATAATAATCCAAATGTTATGAGTACATTGAAATGGGCGGCAATTACCTATTGCAGAAAACACAGAAGTGTAGAGGACGACGTTTCGAAATGTCGTCCTCTGAATTTGTATTTCTTTCACAGTAGGTGGTTGCCGATCATTCTAGTGCACCCCTCATAAATACCTGTATAAACAATCTACTAAAGAATCCAAATGTGGTCTCGCATTTAACATATACAATGAAATTATAATCTCTTAAATCTTATATTAAGGTCCAAAATACCAAGTTTTTAGTATACTCAAAAATATTAGTTCAATTTTATCAATTGCAGATGGATTTTTAAAGAAAAACACATTTGCAAATATATGTATATATATATATATGTTCGCATAAGTGTAACTTTAATGTTTATTGAAAACATCAATTTTCATTACATAATTCTCGGAATAAACGTAATCTTTATATTAATCCAGGTAAGCATAAAACTTAATATGACTTCATATTACTTTTTTAATTCCAACCGAAATACGTTTGTCAACTAAAATGCTAATATTATTTAAACAACACTACTGGCCAAAATCTTAATGCAGATGAACATAAAGAAAAAAATATGCATTTTGCGTTGTTAGACTCAGCCACATATTTGAGTGGAGCTTTGAAAGATGAAAATAATAAAAGAGAAAATAAAAATTAAAAACTTTTTAGCATTAAATAGGGAAAATTTGAACACTATGAAATTTTCCTAAATACTAGTTGGTCAAAAGTTTAAGACCACACCAAAAAGAAGTCCTAAACAGGGTAGGTTTGTTTGTTTGTTTGTTTTTTTTGAAATTCGCACAAAGCTACTCGAGGGCTATCTGTGCTAGCCGTCCCTAATTTTGCAGTGTAAGACTAGAGGGAAGGCAGCTAGTCATCACCACCCACCGCCAACTCTTGGGCTACTCTTTTAGCAACGAATAGTGGGATTGACCGTCACATTATACACCCCCACGGCTGGGAGGGTGAGCATGTTTAGCGCGACCCTCGGATTACGAGTGCACGCCTTAACGCGCTCGGCCATGCCAGGCCAAACAGGGTAGGAAATGCCCAGCAAGAGATCCCAGTAATGAGTTGCACGGCCGTCGTTGCGAATAACTGCAAACATTCACTTTGGTATGGTCAATATAAGCGTTTGCAGAAGGCTGGCTGAAATGTTATTCCAAGTAGTGAAGATGACTTCACGAAGATCATGCACTGTTTGAAATTAATGTCCATTTCTATAGACTTCCCTTGCCATCCACCTCCAAACATTTTCGATAGGGTTCAGTTCGGGCGAACACGCTGGATGGTCCAAAAGAATCACGTTGTTTGCCATGAAAAAGTTTTTTGTCCTGCGAGCGTTGTGGATTACAGCGTTGTCCTGCTGAGAGATCCAATAATTTCCACACAAGCAAGGGCCTTAAGTCAATAAAGATGCTTTCTTCAACATGCCTATGTAGCCAGCTGCTGTTTAACGCCCCTGTATAACCTGAAGGTCCATTGTTCCACGGAAGGAAAAAGCACCCCAGATCACAATGGAACCTGCTCCATTGTGTAGTGTAGAAAATTAATCCGGTGAAATATCTTTGTCGTGGCAGTAACGTTGGATGCCATTTAAACCATCCAGGTTAATTTTGTTTTCATAAGAGAACAAAACCTTCTTCCACTTTTCTACGTTCCATGTTTGGTGGTTCTCATCAAAGTTTAACTGAGATGTTTCGTGGTGTGGAAGGAGACTTGGCCTTTGAAGACGTTTACAGTTTTTAAGGCCTTTCCCTCGTAGATGGCGTCTTATTGTTCTTGAGCTGCATTCTGTGTCCGTATGGGTCTTAATCTGGTTCGACGATCGGCTGGTGTCTTGCCGGACCACCCATCGAATCTTCCTGGTCAACTCCGGCGAAATTTTCTAGAACCGATCACTTGAAATTCTCGTTCTGTATCTCTCAGGATCTTTTAAGAAATTTGCAACAACAGTTTTACTACGCCCAATCTCACCAGCGACGGCACATTGAAAGAGACCTTGCTTTTGCAGCTCGACAATTCTGCCACGTAAAACTCTGTCAACCTTTTAGCCTCTGCCATGTTTTTACTCAATGTAACACAGGAGATGTCAATGGGAGATGTTGACAACGCTAACGGTTGAACACAAATGACTAAATTTTTTTACGTGTTTACCGATTAACGTTTCGTTTCATTATGGCCTTAAACCTTTGATCAGCGAGAATTTAGGTTCATTTCATAGTGTTCACATTTTCCATATTTAATGCTAAAAAAGTTTTTATTTTTCCTTTTCTCATTTTAATCTTTCGAAGCTCTACTCAAATAAGTGGTTGAGTCTAAGAACGCAAAATGCATATTTTTTCTTTGTGTTCACTGGTCTTAAGATTTTGGCCCGCAGTGTGTATATATATCACACATTCCATTCACATTCACACATTCCAAGAATATTCTTTTCATTTTAAACGTCATAGGGATTTCTCATAAAGTCTAAAAATTAATAAGTGATTTCCATAAAGATAAAGACCCCTTTTGGAATACTGAAGAAGATATTCTTGCCAGATGAAAACGTAATTATGGCCTTAGAAAAGAAATATAGAAATACTTGTTACAAAGTACAATAAGAAAAATGTTTAATATTTTAACCGTTTCGATAAAATTGTTTTTTGTTATTGCTATTTTAGTCGGCCCATGGTCCTCCTAGCTAGTCAGATCAACTAAACGATATGAATTTTTTGCCCTTTTTTATTTCAAGATTTGTAAACTCCTGTTAGCCTTGCCACTAACAACAGCATACTGCTGTTAAATTTAAAATAAGGATTAAATACTTATAATTCAAATTAAAATATCCATATGTCTTGTCTTAAATTCCTTATAATTAAAAGCCACGTGCTATTTATTTGTCCTACTCAACACCCTCCTTTTAGAAATACCTAGAACCTTAATATCATCAACAACTATAAGTGATTTATTGATTAATCCTTCGTCTGTGTTATTGAATGTAAATAACCAAAAAGATAAAGGTCCTAACATTGGGTTAGGTGGGTTCCCCACTTTCTACATTTAGGTTGGCTAAACTCCATTTGTAACAACACTCTGCTTTCTTCCATCCAGCCACTCTTTTATCCAGTGATCCAACTTATCCTCCCGCACCTACACAGACAATTCTTGAAGAATCCTTTTGTGCCACACTTTGTTTTGTTTTACTTCAAAACCTAGATGCACTAATCTTAACATTTACATAAACAGTAATATCTTCACAGAATGTCAAAAGTTCAGTAAAGGAAACGAAACGGTGGTGACCATTGAACAACGTTGTAAATGTTATTAAATTAATTTGAAAAAAATCATCTTTCATCGGACCTTTAAAAACTTTTCTCACAGTTGACCTGAACACTGATCATCTTCTAATCTGCTGGCACATACTCACTATTCAAGGATTAACAAAAATAGTGGCAAGTCATTTACATATTTAACTTCTAACCGCCTTCAAAACTTTAGGAGAAATTTTATATGGAGCAGGAGCTTTATCTTTCTTTGAACTTTCCTTTTTTTTCTTAAAAAATCTCAAAATTAATGTAATAATTTTTTTCGATTTTGTTTCCATGTAATAACTGTGCAACTGTTTAGGATGAGGAGTATTGCTTGAGTCTTTCAGTAATAAAAGTTAATGAAAAGGTGGGACTTTAAGAACCCACCCATCTCATAATCTTCACATATGATTATTCCTTTATCATCCCTTAAATAAATCCTTATACTCAATTTTAACATTTTGGACCAATCATTTTTTTCATTCAATTTTCTAATTCCTCTTTGACCAACTTTTTGATCGTCTTTAATTATCAAACTCTCCGGTGATAGCACTTAATATAAACTTCTTAAAGCTGTAATGCTTTAACCTGTTCAGTGCCGTAGATGAGATAACTTACCCAAGCCGATCGGTAACACAGTGCCACGGACGAATTAATTGACCCACTTACATATTATTTAACTTTTGATCCAAAAAGGCGTCACGAAAAAGTTTACAAAATGAAGAAGCATTAGAGTTGTATTATGAACTTGGTTCGGAGTTGCCGTAGAATTTAAAACACTTGGCACTCAACAGGTTAACGTTCTCCCCGTATTTTGTTCCATACCTTGAGGCCCGGCATGACTAGGTGATTAAGGCATTCGACTCGTAATCCGAGGGTCGCAGGTTCGAATGCCCGTCACACTAAACATGATCGCCCTTTCAGACGGGTGTTATAATGTGACGGTCAATCTTCCTATTCGTTGGTAAAAGGGTAGCTCAAGAGTTGGTGGTGGGTGATGATGAGTAGCTGTATTCACTCTAGTCTTACATTGCTAAATTAGGAACGGCTAACGCAGATAACCCCTAGTATAGCCTTGCGCGAAATTCAAAACAAACAAACAAACAAACCATACCTTGAATAAAGAACAGGAGCAACCACAACTTTTTGTAATGTATGCAGACGACAACTTAGGACAGTGACAAGAATTTAACCCTGTACAAATGTTAAAGGAGGAAATAATATACCTTGTAATTGTTACATGAGGAAATCGAAGACATAAACGTCTATTAGACCTACAAGTGGGTCTTAACAAGGTATGTTGTTGATTGTACTTGTTTAAATTCGCGTTGCACTTCGACCATCATTCATATGAAAACAACCGTTCATTTCAAGATGTGACTAGAAGCTTTTGAGCTTTCTTCAACTTCAAATTCTTGTAATTATCTTGTTGACAGCAGGTAAAGGTGCGCAAAACTTTGTAATACTAGATTGTTATGTGGTAGAATTTTCTTTCACTATCGTAAAGTTACTTTGTAGATAAAGGTACTGCTTTGAGTTGGTTGGGTGTGGTTTCAAAATCCGTCATTTTCGTTTATTTTTGGCTTTGCAAGTTTTTCTGTTTCCTTGTTGAATGTTGGAAGCTCCGTTCCTCAAAAATGTTGTGTTCTTTGGTCCATGTCGTCTAACAACTTCGTTAACGAATATTTTTCTTTTGAAAGAGCTATGACGTAATATTCCACCTACAACTCTTTACTCTATCTGTTTCACTATCGAATAGTTGGTTTGATTTGTTGCTTCGAACATTTGCACAAGGCTGCATAAAAGCTATTTGTGCATAGGCGCTACTAATTTTGAACCTCGCCCCCCAGTGGCTCAGCGGTATGTCTGCGGACTTACACGCTAAAATCCGGGTTTCGATACCCGTGGTAGGCAGAGCACAGATAGCCCATTGTGTAGCTTTGTGCTTAATTCAAAACAATAACAACAAAACAACAATTTTGAACCAATAGACTAGAGGAAAGAGAACTAGCTAACAGCACCCATAGCCAACTTTTGGGCTGTATTCTTACCTGACCGAATACCACAGTTACTACCTTAAAGTATAGAGAGCGTTTTTTGTTTGTTTGTTTCTTGCTACAACAGGGCACGAACTACGAATCCTTATATTCACAGATCGGAAAGTTAACTACTAGTCTTCGCCCGAACCTCAAATTGTCGTTAACTCAATGTTAACCAGGTGGCACAACTCACAGTGTAATCGACACTGTTGCTTTAACAAATAAAATCGTTTAAAAAAGTGCTTTTAACCTGCTGTATAACCAAGTTGTTATTAAACACTAACATTTTACAAAGTACTAAATACATAAGTAGCAAGCTACACGTTTTTAAAGAAGAGAGAATATATTTGAAAAACCACTGAAACGATAAATGTGTGTGTGTTGTTTTTTTTTCTTAGAGCAAAGCCACATCGTGCTATTTGTTGAGCCTACCGAGGGGAATTTTAGCGTTGTAAATCCGTAGACTTACTGCTGTACAGGCGGGGGGCAAAACGATAAATCAAAAAGATGTAACAATAATATTAGATGGTGAGCTATGATTTAAGCTCAATATAAATACAGAACTTTGAGTATCTGAGAATTTTTGTATAAACTCAAAAACAATAAATAATAACTGTAAACATACCAAATATTAACTTCAACAACACTATGCTGTTTCTTACGTTTGAGTCAGAAACACGAAAACCAAATTAAAAACAAACACACGACAGTAAAGCATTATGAAATATAGAAAATAAACTTTGTAACCTCTCTGCTAGAAACAATAATTAAATTTTCTTCTGCAGTTCCTTCAGAAGATCCTCTAGCTTTTGATTAATATATGAGGAAGTGCAGCCAAACAATATTGCTATTAAGCTTGTATGTCAACATGTGCATATTTACATAACGGTTAAAACCGTAGGAAATTGGTCCACTCTACTGTGGAATGCACTTTGGGATCGATGAAGTCTAATTATCCAATGCGAAGAGAGAGACAGGAGAAACAGCCTCGTTGCTTACATACTGGGACAATTTTCACTTAGTAGATGTTGGTGCAAGCAGAAACAAATTCGAGTAGTAAATCTACCGTACAGGACTTACACTAATTTCATTATTACATGACCATAAAAGTTACATAAATACGATCTACCAGTGACTTTGCATTTTTTTGTATCGTCATTGATTCACTTATAAACAATTTAGAAAAAAATGTTATATAAGGACAAAAGTTTGCACTGTTTTTTTAATTTTGGTTAAGGATATTAAGCAGAAAGTCACTTTGTTTACACTTTACAAGTTTAAAATGTTCTCAAGATATTGTGTGTGTGTTTTCT
The DNA here is from genome assembly GCA_011833715.1 of Carcinoscorpius rotundicauda. Lineage (NCBI taxonomy): Eukaryota > Metazoa > Arthropoda > Merostomata > Xiphosura > Limulidae > Carcinoscorpius > Carcinoscorpius rotundicauda. The sequence goes on from CM022406.1 coordinate 17,496,239, forward strand.
CATATTCGTGTTGTCTGCTGAGTCCATCAAGGGGAGTCGAACCTCCGATTAAACGTTGTACTCAAGAGATTGTAGTAAAATGTAGCCTATTATACTTGTTTTAGATGATGACTTAAAATATTGATCGCTAATTTTTTTTTCGAAATGTATATATTTTTTGGAGATTATGTTCAACAGTGCAAATGTCTCAATATGCTTTGATGAACTACGGTATCACTTGCATGATATCAAGACGTATTGAGGAAAACTATCACATATATATTTATGTGTGTGTGTGAGAGAGACTAGCGAATTGGAAGTTAAGACTGATAGACGGTATATCCCCACCACAATGTGGGTCCTATTTCCAGTCACCTCCACAACCTAGGATACATTTTATAATCCCAAATTGTAGCTTGTACTCTAGGATTCTTTTCAAAAATATGTAGTGAATTTTTTACATATTAAGCTGTTTTGTTTATGGCCTAAAAGTTATGGTTATAATATAATATAATATAACTTTTCTCAGTTGCCGAAGTGATAAACATGAATAACTGGTATTTATGTAAAAGTTAAAACCTATAAATAAATGAATGAAAACATTTAATTGTATACACTTCTAAAATCTCGAATTTATTTTATTTATTTGATTTGAGTATTAATGATCTTTTAACACTTGTGAACTTAAATTAGTTTACTAATACTTTAGAAGTTTATTGTCAAATTTCGACACTGCAATATAGACAAAAATGTTTTGATTTTCATTTTGACGAAGTAAAAGATATAATTTCTATTGGTATAAGAACCTCAAGTTAAAAATACATTACTACCGTTGGTTTTGGTTTGTTTTGAGTTTCGCGCAAAGCTAAGCAAGGGCTATCTGCGCTAGCCGTCCCGATTTTAGCAGTGAAATACTAGAAGGAAGGCAGCTAGTCATCACCACCCACCTCCAACTCTTGGGCTACTCTTTTACCCACGACTAGTGGAATTAGCCAGAACATTATAATGCCCCCACGTCTGAAAGGGCGAGCATGTTTGGTATGACGGGAATTCGAGCCCACAATACTCAGATTACGAATTGAGTGTCTTAACTTCCTGGACATATCGGAAACTCCGTAGGTTTTACTGCAAGTGTGAAACTTTCTATCTCATTGCTAAAATTAAGTTTTCTTTCAAGCTATCATTAAATGTTATCCACAGAGTTACCATTTATAAAGTATTCACATTATTGTTATTAAATAAATAGAAATAAAAGGTAATACTACATGAGAATTATAATTTAATTTGCGGAGTAAGTGTAACTTCCTTCTTTCTATGGATATAAAATTTCACAGAACATTACCTGTGGTACAGCAGTAAGTCCATGGAATTACAACGCCAAAATCAGGCGTTCGATTTCCCTCGGTGGACTCAACAGATAGCCCAATGCAATTTTGCTATAAAAAGACACACACATTCAATACGGCCTGGTATGGTGAGATGGTTAAGGCCCTCGACTCGTAATCCAAGTGTTGCGGATTCGAATTCCCGTCACACCAAACATTCTCGCCCTTTCAGACGTGGGGACGTTATAATGTGATGGTCAATCCAACTGTTCGTTGGTAAAAGAGTAGCCCAAGAGTCAGTTGGTGGTAATCACTATCTGCCTTCCCTCTAGTCTTACACTGCTAAATTAGAGATGGGTAACGCAGATAGCCATCGAGTAACTTTGCGATAAATTCAAAACAAATCAAACCACATACAACACATAACATTAAATGGGAACTGTTAATCTACTCTGGGAAGTTAAAGTCGATTGAACTGAACACCAAAGTTTTTTATATCATTTATGTGCAGTTTACAGTATTTTCGGCGCGTTTTGTATGCCATAGAAGCGTGTGTTTTTATTGTAAGGGCAGTAAAGGCTCTATTTTGCATACCCTTATCTAATTGGACTGACTTGCATTACGTCACGTCCAGAACTGACAACAAAAGGACGTGTAAGGCGTATGACAAATCGAGGGCACTAAGCGATGCTAAATATTTCTAAGTGGAATTTTTCTATAATTCAAGTAAATTCAAAGGAATTGATATATATTGAATATGACAATTTGTATTACAAACTGTTTTGAAAAGACCCGCTCTAACGACTTCACTGGCACAGCGACACGTCTTCGGGTTTCAATACACGTGAGAAAAGCACAGCTGATTGAATCGTGTTTTAGTTTGATGAAACCAGATTAAATACTTTAGAGTTTCGTGATGTAACAGTTGACTTATTTGGTTTGGTCAACATCATAATGTTTCGATACCCGTGGTGAGAAAAGCACAGATAGTCCATTGTATAGCTTTGTTCTTAATTGTGAACAAATTTACTAACATTTAATGTTGAGATTTTAGGAATAGAGAAACTAAAGCTCACTCCTTACATTGGAAGAACTCTGAAAAAAGTAAAATATCTGTGAAAGCGGTTGCAGATAACTTACCGTGTAACTGTGGGCTTGTAAGTGGAACAGCTTTATTGTTTTAAAACTCTAAAACAGCAAGCAGGACGAAAATACATTCTGACCTATTTTGTAATATTTGTCTGAACTTATCAATACAAATTAAAAAAGAAGAATTTCAGTTAGAGTATTCAGTGAAACAAGAGGAAATCCTCAATAGTCACACCTGTAATTAGTTCTGAAATCACTCAATAGATGAAGCTCTGTTTGTTTTGAATTTCACGCAAAGCTACATGAAGGCTATCTGCGCTAGCCGTCAATAATTTTTTTTTTAAATTGTGAAATACTAGAGGGAAGGCAGATATTAATCACCGTCCACATTTGGTCTACTCTTTTACCAAAAATAATGGGATTGACCACCACATTATAACGCCTCCACGGCTGAAAGAGCGAGTATGGTTCGTGGGATGCGAATTCGAGCTCACGATCCTCATATTATAAGTAGAGCTCCTCTAACTCTTTGGCCATGTCGGGCCAAGATGGCACTACGAAAAAAAGTTTGTACTTGAAAAAAATAAACTTGGAGTCATTGTGTGAGCCACTACGCTGCGGCTAAAATCAAGACGCTGAATGAGATTAGCCATCTGGTGGTTCAGCGTTAAGTGTTAAAGCTGATAACGTTAAAATCAGGTTTCGATATTTGCAGTAGGCAGAACAAAGATTGCTTACTTTGTGCTTAACAATAAAAATAGAGGAACAATAAATAAGATTAATATAGATATACTGAAATACGTATCTTGGCAGTAAAAACGAAGGGGCGTATTATAATTTCATACAACAATCGTTATAATGTGTATAATTTACAGGACGGTAAGTAAAATGTTTGAAAAAGGTTTCTAATTTGTGAGATCAAAAGCCATATCTATACATATAGTATGAAGTATATTTAGCACACAAAGCTTGTTAATGTTATGGGTAGTTGAGGGCATGTGACTATTTGATGCTAAAAATTTCTAATGCTTCATTGGAAGAATTCACACTCTGTATAAAACGTTAAACACAGTAAGCAGCTGAGCCATAACTCTATAAGCACAATTAATTAACAACACCAAAAAAGGGGGCTCATCGAACCTCCTCAAAACCCTCAAGATACATGAGTAATATAATTATGCAGATAGCTTATTGTACGTGGTCTAACACGAACTATTAAGTTCCTCGATGGGACAGCGGTAAATGTATAGACTCACAATACTAAAATATGGAGTTCGATTCTCTCGACGGGCAATACAGATAGGCCAATGGGGCTTTGCTTTGAAACAAATGAACTATCAAATGTTATCCCTGATTACTCTGACAAATTAGAAAATGTTACGGCGGGTTGGATATTTCATGAATCACATTTATGACCTCCCTCAGTGGCACATCGACATGTCTCCGGACTTGCAACGTTAAAATGCGGGTTTCGATACCCGTGGTGGGCAGAGGATAGACAGCCCGCTGTGTAATTTTGTGCCTAATTCAAAACAACACATTTCTGGGAACTGTATTTTAAAATGAAGCTTCAAGAAACTTCAAACTAGCCTAATGTTTCATATTCCTGTGTATACTATGCCTGTGAGTTCATAAATAAATCAACAGTCAACATGTAATTTGATATAGCGTATTACAAGCTTGTCTGGAAAATCTTAAAAAAATGTGTTTTCAGTGAAAAAGTAAATTTATAAAGAGCAACATTTTACATATGTAGTTATTTCATCAAGAGACTAAAATCAAATATTAGATAATTATAGGTCTTTAACCACATATAGACGTACGACGGATCAGACTAATCAAAACAGCGAATGCAATAATAATGTTCTTAAGTCACAGCTAAAACAATAACAAACGACCGAAATCATTATTATTGAGGAAATGATAGAGAACGGATATCGCGAGTTTGGCTCAAGCTCCTGGCTTACCTCCATTTGTTTTTGTTTGTTTGTTTTGGAATTTCGCACAAAGCTACTCGAGGGCTATCTGTGCTAGCCGTTCCTAATTTATCAGTGTAAGACTAGAGGGAAGGCAGATAGTCATCACCACCCACTGCCAACTCTTGGGCTACTCTTGTATCAACGAATAGTGGGATTGACCGTCATATTATACGCTTCCACAGCTGGGAGGGCAAGCGTGTTTAGCGCGACGCGGGCGCGAACTCGCGAATTACGAGTCACACGCCTTACGCGCTTGGCCATGCCAGGACCGAATTCATTAATGTGTTCTAAGTGTATCATAATACTGAGGAGAAAGTATTAAACCTATTTGACCTCGCATGATGAGGTGGCCATGGCGCTCGACTCGTAATCTGATGGTTGCAGGTTCGAATTCCCGTCACACCAAACATGTTCGCCCTTCCAATCGTAGGGGCGTTATAAAGTGACAGTCAATCCCACTATTCGTTGATGAAAAGAGTATTGCTAGAGTTGGCGGAAAGTAGTGATTACTTGCTGTCATCCTTCTAGTATTTCCTCGTTAAATTATGGATGGCTAACGTAAGTAGCTATAGCTTTGTGCGAAATTGAAAAAACATGCAAACAATTATTGAAAAAAAATAAAACTTCGAGAACATCAAGAATTGCCCCCCGCTGGTACAGCTGTATGTCTACGAATTTACAACACTAAAATCAGGGGTTCGTTCCCCTCGGTGAACTCAGTAGATGACCCGATGTGGCTTTGCTATAAAAACACACACACACACATATCAGGAATTAATTATTAAATTATCTTAAACCGCTAACAAAAATACTTAAAATTTCTTAGTTGGTATGCGATAGTTACAACCAGCAAATAAAATCTTAGCTAAATTTGGATTGAAATTCGCGCAAAGCTTCTCGAGGGCTATTTGTGCTAGCCGTCCCTAATTTAGCAGTGTAAGACCCGAGAAAAGGCAGCTCGTCATCACCATCCACCGCCAACTCTTGATTTACTCTTTTACCAGCGAATAGTGGGATTTACCGTAACATTATAACCCATCCACGGCTAAAAGGGCGAGCATGTTTGGTGTGACAGGGATTCCAACCCGCGACCCTCGTATCTCTAAATAGTACAAGAGCTAATTTGTTTTCCTTTTTGCATCTTATCTGAAATCTAAAGGTTTAAAGTTGATAGGGAAACAGCTGGTGAAGTTCCCCGCTGGTATTGCAGGAAGTCTACAGATTTACAACACTAAAATCATTGGTTCGATTCCCCTCAGTGGACTCCGCATTAGCCCAATGTGGTTTTAGTGTAAGAAAACACATATTTCTTGAATTTAAAAAATCTGTTTTCTTCGTTAGTGTATGAAGGCAAATTCAATAGAGCTAATTTATGAAGCGAGAAATCGGTAATATTTTTTCGAATATCTATTAAATATGATTCATGCAATTCAAATAATATTTTCCCCTATTATATATTTTCCTACCGTAACCGTGTTGATTATTTTAAGAAGCTGCCTCTACTGCATTCTTCTCTTGGACTCTAAATAATTAAACATAAATCTAAGTCTAAATAACTAAACATAAATCTAAGTAAGTCTAAATAACTAAACATAAGTCTAAGTCCTTCTTATTTAAAGAGAAGAGCCTGGCATGGCCTAACGCGTTAAGGCGTGCGCTTCGTAATCTGATGGTCGTGAGTTCGCGCCAACCGTGCCCACCCTCCCAGCCGTGGGCCCGTCATAGTGGGACGGTGGGTGATGATGACTAGGCTGCCTTCCCTCTAGTCTTACACTGCTAAAATCATTGGTTCGATTCCCCTCAGTGGACTCCGCATTAGCCCAATGTGGTTTTAGTGTAAGAAAACACAGTTGGCGGAAAGTAGCTTTAGTAGCTTTACGCGCAATTCCAAAACAAACAATTTTAAGAGAAAATTCTTTAAACATTTAATACTTTTGTGATGAAAAGGGCCAATAAACATTTTGTAATTATAAAAAATTGTTGCTGTAATTATTAAAAATCTTTATTTTGGTGCTTAAAACAAAAAAGAGCATTAGAATTAACTGGCCAATTATATTTCAAAAACATTTTGACAGTTTGAAGAAATACGATTTGGTTGTTAGCAAATATTTGCTATCCATTCCTATACTGCCCCCCAGTGGCTCAGCGGTATGTCTGCGGACTTGCACGCTAAAATCCGGGTTTCGATACCCGTGGTAAGCAGAGCACAGATAGCCCATTGTGTAGCTTTGTGCTTAATTCAAAACAACAACCATTCCTATACCATTAGTGCAATAACTAAATGAAGTAGATAAAGAAAGGTGTAATAATGTTTACTACTAAAAACTGTATTCACAACGGAATTAGCAAAACTGGATATATTTTGAATATTTGGACAAAGATGCGTATTTTGAAGCAAAGTAACACAAAATTCATCCATTGTTATCATCAATCCATACAAAGACAAATACTCAATTATATTTATGATCTATTATAATAATGATACAGAGAGTGTTCAAGACAAAATATGGGAAAAAGAAAAAAGAAATCTCCTTAGATTATTAAATTATAAGCGTGAAAAATAATGCACAACTGCGTTAATTGGATAAAGAATAGTTAATAACTGCTTATGTTTTCCTTCATTGTGTTGCAAAAACAAAAAAAATGTGCTAAAAACTTTGGTTTTATTTACTTTCTGGCGCCTTGATGAAACTTTTGTTGCTGGATAACTTTAATAAGAAAAGTTTTCGACAGTAACCTAAGTTTATTGTGTCACTTCTTTTTAGAATCGTCTTTAATTTGTACAGAGTGTTTTCTGATGGATTACCAAATGGCTGTTATAAACGACCAAAGAGAAGTGCGATATTGGTTATCTGTCCAGCTGACCCAAATTGTGGAAAATAAATACACTGTTTTGTAGTGAGTTATATGGATCTGTTTTTGGATGAATATGTCAAGATCGCATTTTTTTATTCTGAAAGAAAGCAGTAAATAACTTTCACGTGTTGAGTTAGTGAAATAAATAAATTTTACTGGTTAGAAATCTTTTGACTAAACAACATATAAACTCATTAAAATTGATTAATAGAACATCCTAAAATTATCCTTAAACATACGACTAAACATCTTCCTGTCTTTAACTACCAGAGAAAAAACAAACTGCAAATTCTTTAATATACGAATAAGATTGTTGTTTTTTTATATCAAGCACCGAGCTACACAATGGGCTATCTGTGCTCTGCCCACCACGGGTATCGAACCCCAAATTTTAGCGTGTAAGTCCGCAGACATACCGCTGAGCCACTGGGGGACAACGAATACTGAAGTTGATACTTTCATAACATGTTAACTTACGCTATGGTGTGTACTTTTATGTAATGTCATATTTGTAGATTAAAAACCAACTTTTTTGTTTTATACTCCTGTTTCCTGCAAAATAAGATTTTATGGTCAGTTCTTTTAAAAAAGAGTCATTTCTAGCATAAAAAAACAACTCAGAAGATTGAATGATTAACTACCTTGCATTATTATCTCTATGGATTGAAAAAAAAGCAAATTCTTCCAGACTTGTTCATGTCAATGACAGGTAGAGGGCATTTCAAGGCATCTATAGAAAAGTTAATTGGGTTTCTCTTTTTTTCTGTTTTGAACACAAAAATGCAATTGTCTGCCTGTCGATAGAAAGAAGAGTATTTAACTTACTTAATGATGAAGAAGTTACAGAACTTTGGAACTTTTTTAAAGTAAAATATCAAAAATCTAAAATTTTTTAAATTTTATTTAAATATATATAATAGCTTATGAATTCGTAACTGAAATGTAATGAGTTCAATAATCAGTGGTTGTATTAACCATGAATCCTTAAATAAAATGTTGACTCACATTCGTTCTTCCTTGTTGACGACTCTTACTCAGTAAATAAAATTTAAAATACTCAAAACTGAATCGAATAAAGAGTTTATGAGAAATGTAAAGGAATATCAAATTAACTTTTGAGAAGTCCAACCATTATAGTTTTACAAGAGGAACGGAATTAACTATAAGTTTTGGAGTTATTTGTTTTTTGTGATTTCGCAAAGACATAATTAAGTGTTATAGGTACAAGTTATAAGTTTTTAAACAACTAAGCTAGGTTAAGATTTATTAATATCGGAAAAGGATGATGATAAATAATAGTCTTTATATCTTGTCACTACAGCAACGCATGCATAATATTCGTTATGCAGGCACGTAGTTTAATTTGTTTTGAATTTCGCGCAAAGCTACACGAGGACTATCTGCGCTAGCCGCCCAAAATTTAGCAGTGTAAGACTAGAGGGAAGGCAGCTAGTCATCACCACCCACCACCAATTCTTGGGCTACTCTTTTACCAACGAATAGTGGGATTGACCGTCACATTATACACCCCCACGGCTGGGAGGGCGAGCATGTTTAGCGCGACGTGGGCGAGAACCCGCGACCCTCGGAATGCGAGTCGCACACCTTACGCGCTTTGCCATGCCGGGCCCTGTGTCAACCAGCTGCATTGTGTGTAGAAGAGCAAGTGTAATTTGGATATTCCTTATGTACAGGATACGTGAATTATTTATATGTTATTTAAATTGGTGGGCTTCCTCTGTAATTACAGTAATGACAAGTTATGTATAGGAATGAATTAATTCAACGTTGGAACAATAAATTTCTCACACGACATTAGTTAACTTATTGAGCACGTAAATAAATGTCAGTAACTCCCATTCCAAAAAAAAATTATCAAACCTAATCGCCAACTTGTTTTTTTACTTGTTTAATCGTTAAGCTATAGCTTTGTTGTTGTTGTTGTTGAGAATTAAGCACAAAGCTGCACAATGGGCTATCTGTGCTCTGCCCACCACGGGTATCGAAACCCGGATTTTAGCGTGTAAGTCCGCAGACATACCGCTGAGCCACTGGGGGGCTAAGCTATAGCATGGGCTATCTACGTTTTGCTCATCGGGGTTATCGAGCACTGATTTTCAGGTAAGTTCCTAAGTGTATTGCTGAACTGTTTTACCTTTAAAATCAAGCTTGTATAGGTTTCCTTTTATAACCCTAAGAAATGCGCACACTCACAGACAAACGGTTCCAGTGATACTAAATATTTATTTCTTTAAAAAAAATAAAATCATTTGTGATTGGTGTAATTCTAACATTCAGCATATCCGACTACTTCCTTACTACCGTGGCTGTACGAATCAGTTTTCACGAACTTTGACGTATGTAAACACCATATGATACAAGATCCAGGGAGAAGTTTTTAATCACACGTCTCATCCACTTTTGTAAGACTCGTTTGATGTCAACATTTTCTGAAGGTTGACCGATTACTGAATATGTGTACAATCTGTTTAGTTCTTTGAAGTTAAGCACAAAACTACACGATGGTCTCTCTGTGCTCTGCCCACACCGGGTATCGAAACCAGGTTTCTAGCGTTTATATATAAAGAAGTGTTTGAGAGAAGGGAGTAAAATGCTATAATTCTTAATAATTTATGCCGATTATGTTCTAAAGTATTAATTATGTCAAGAATAGCTACGAAATTGCAACTTTAACATAATTCACTGTTTTAAAATATTTTCAACACTCTACCCTAATACTGAACTTATGTTTTCTTAAAGCTTTAGGACCTGCAGAGGTTTTTAACTCGTGTTTGACTCACCATGTATGTTTCTGATTTTACTTTTCTTACCACTTTAATCAATGTACCCTATAACTTTGAAACTGTCTTTAGTCCTTCTACAAATAACATTCAAAACACGCACATAAAAGAAATTGGTAGGATTTGTTCTGTAATGCTTTTTTTCCTTCAGGTCCATATTTTCACTCGTTAAGTTACTTAATACTCGCGATGCCATGGAAACTATATTTTAGAAACGAAAAGTTAAACTACTGAATCTCTCAATGGAATCATCTCTCTGACAATATTTCTTTGTTTTTATGAAATATGGTGTCTTAGAATAACTATATTCGAAAAGAAATGTCGAATGTTATGGTTTAGTTCATGCACAAAACGAGAAACTGTTTATTTTCTGATACAGTCATGTAAAGCCTAGAAAAAGATCATGTTTTTACGGAGTGGTTACAATTCTTTTCTCCTCACATCCAATATCCTAACGTGTAATCCTATCGATTTACAAGGCGCGAAATATATTGCTAAAATTCATCGAATACAATCTTGTGGTTTTGCTATCTTTTTTAAGCCACTTGAAAATTCTTAAAACAGTGTGAACATATAATGTTTTAAAGAAAGACATCAACTTTTCGTCCTACTGATCGATTTTTGGTCAGAGTTAAAAGTAAAAACTAGCAGTCTGTTTAAATAGATAACAATAACAGAAAACTCGTTTGGTTTACTTAAATTACCGAAGCTTGTGCTTAATTGGAGAAGAACCGTTGTGTTCAAGATCTTTGATACTCGGTTACTTATCACTAATTGAAATAAATTGGTTTTCTCTTGACTCACTTCCAGTGTATTCAAAACCGTTTCTTGGTTTCTACTGAGGGCTAGTTTTGTTAACGTGTGACGCAACTTTTTATATTTTTAAATTTGTCAGTTCCTTATGCGTTAAATTGTTCAACGAGTTTTTAATCACTGTTCTGTCCAGTGTCACCAATGTTTTAGGAGAAAACGTAACTGCTATAATGGAAAAAAAAAAGTACTTGAGATAAATACATGCGTAAGCTAGAATAACCAACCAAAGTTAGAATAGTAATAAAAATAGCAATGTGTTTAATAAGAATAGTAATAAAAATTTCCGTATCCGTTAATAAATGGTAACCAAATCATTTGTGTTGGTGAACAATGTTCTCGGTCTCCTTTCTTACATTGGAAGCCGTTGTTGTTTTTGGAAATTCGCACAAAGCTACTCGAGGGCTATCTGTGCTAGCCGTCCCTAATTTAGCAGTGTAAGACTAGAGGGAAGGCAGCTAGTCATCACCACCCACCGCCAACTCTTGGGCTACTCTTTTACCAACAAATAGTGGGATTGACCGTCACATAATACTCCCCCACGGCTAGGAGGGCGAGCATGTTTTAGCGCGACGCGGGCGCGAACCCGCGACCCTCGGATTACGAGTGCATGCCTTAACGCGCTCGGCCATGCCAGGCCTACATTGGAAGCTAATCGTTTACAAATATAGTATAGATTACGGTGTCACCAATGTTTTAGGAGAATACGTAACTGCTATAATGGAAAAAAAAGTACTTGAGATAAATACATGCGTAAGCTAGAATAACCAACCAAAGTTAGTAATTTATCAGTATGTAAAGCCTCAGTCATAATCAATTGTACAGTTATGTATAAAATTATATTTGTTTGTCTGGTTTTACACATAGTTATACGAGGAATATCTAGACTAAAGGTTCGTAATTTTAATTGTTTGTTTCGAATTTTGCGCAAAGCTACATAAGGGCTATCTGGGCTAGTCGTCCTTAATTTAGCAGTATAAGACTAGATGGAAGAGAGCTAGTCAAAACCAACCATCGCTAATTCTTGGGCTACTATTTTACTAACGAATAGTGGAATTAAGTAATAGTATAACTCCCTCACGCCTGAAAGGGAGAGCATGCTTGGTGTAACGGGAATTTTATCCCACGATTCTTAGATTGCTAGTTCAGCGCTCTAACAACTTGGTTATGTAGGACCCTCGTAATTTTAAACTGACGGACAATAAGAAGAGAAGTTAACTAACACCATATTTCACCAACTTTTTAGTTATTCTTGTCTGACGAAAAATGGGACTTGAACGTCATTCTTGTGATGTACCAAAGTGCAGAATGCTATTTTTGTGGTGGTAACAGGGTGCGAACCAAAGATATCAACTCGTCAGTTCAGCACGACAATCGTGCTATAAAATTAATGGTAATATATACACCTACATTTGCTTCTCACAGAAAGAGAAACAAACACTTAGAAGCAGTATGTTGCTTATGAAATACGATAAGAGAGAGGAGTAGTTATATTCTACTGAAGGACAGAAAATAAAATAAACAAATACTAATAACCAGAATTTTTTTTTTGAAAAAGCTATATTGTGTTACATTTATGATGGAATTTTTAACAATCAAGCTTTAACTCAATGGTAGAAAGTAAGTTTCTGTTTGTAGATGGTGTGGTTTTTCACCATATCCGAAACTTCTAAAACGCAAGAGTGAGGTACTTGGCTGTGTAGGACACGATTTAACCTACATCAGTACACCTGGATCCATTTGGATCCCGACGATAAATATTTTTTTATTGGCCAGTTATATTTTTATCTAATTGTCACATTATTATCCTCTGATACCAAAATAGTAAAACTTTCAATAGCATAGTTTTTGTGAAGTTGCATGTAATATACAGATTTGGAGCTTTGTGTGCTCATCAAGTATTGTGTGTATAGACAACAGAGGTTATCCATTGTAATAAACACTGATCATGTATTTAGATCTCTCCTGAAGTGTAGTAATGCGCACAACCTATTTCAGAGACGTCTCCAGAATTTCCGTGCAGTGCAGAAAGACGTCAAATCTGCCTTTGTAGATATAGGATTACTTGATACAAGGCAGCATGCTGGTCAAGGTGTTCCAGCAACAATAACAGAACGATCATATCTTTGTCTAAGAATCGCAGACTGGAACGTCCGTCAAACCTGTGGAAACCACGTCTGCGTTGATCACTCCACGGTCAGTGTACGGTATGATGAGTGTTTGTAAAACGACTGGTGAAAGATATAGAAAATGCGTTATGCTCACTCAGAATAAGTTTTGCTTGCACGGTCTCCAAAAGTTAGCATTAGTTCAGCTCTGAAACAGAGTTTTATGTAGTTAGACTCCCTTGAATTTGTTCGGGCTCCAAGGACATTTTCCTACAGTTTGGTGTTTTTTTGTTAAATATTCGAGAAATCTGTTTCTATATTCAGTATTTTATTAGTTTAAATTGTGAGATGTCAGTCAGAGAAGAAGTGGCTCAATATTATTGAAATATATGCCAGTAGTTATATATTATATACTTATGGTACTCAGTCTTACAGTTTATCTTCACAATATTATGAGAAGCCAGTATTTTAACTTATCAACAACTAAATCATAGCTTCAACATTATGATCATTAACTATATTTTAACATGTTCTGATGAAGGTTAAGGATCAGTTTGCCACTAACCACCGTCACGCTCAGGTCATGCTATTCTGTCATAACTTTAATATTCCTTTTTTTTCTTCTTATCCTTGTAATAATATCTTTGGACTTCAATTCGTTCCTTAACTGTTATTGGGCCTGACATAGCCAGATAGTTATGGTACTCAACGTGTAATGAGAGATTCTCGGCCTTGAATCCCTGTCATTCCAGACATGCTCACCCTTTCAGAAGTGGAGGCATTACGATGTGACAGTCATTCCCACTATTCGTTGGTAAAAGAGCAATCCAAGACTTGGCGGTGGGTAGTGATGACTAGTTGCATTCCCTCTGGTTTTACACTGCTAAATTAGAGGCAGCTAGCGCAGATATCCCTCGTGTAGCTTTACGTAAGATTCAGAAACAAATAAACTTGAACTTAACTGATATCCAATCATTATTTTTTTCAATTGTCGATATTTGCATTACGCCAAATAGTCTACGCTTTCACCCCCATCTGACGGGGCAAGACGTCGAATACCTTCATAAATTTACCTTTCCTGTACGCAAATGTACATTTCTTTGGGTGCTTGATAGTACCGTCTTCTCAGAAGTGTCTCTTAATACTAACTTTTTGAGCAAATGATATGTCATCGTGATCAAACTTACATCTGCTACATTTATAACCCATCGGATTTTACAGGTTAGAGATACCTAAAGAGAGACTTTTCTCAAAATACTGTATGAACAGCAATATATCTTAATATATATGTGCGTGTGTGTGATTAACAAATTTTATCTTCGTTGCTTTAATGCCTACAACACACTTCTCTGTTTCTATCTCGACAAAAAAAAATAACATTCAGAGATTCTGGCTCGTTTTTTTTCCAGCTGTTCCTCTTATATTTTACTAAATGTCTGAAAAAGGTGACTGTTCCATAGATGACACAGACCTACATGTGTAACAACAGTTACCGTTAGATGACGATTAATTAACTGGCATATGTTATTATTAATGCTAAATGCCATATACACAACAAAAGTGTTGTTTGGTTATTGTTAAACGCAAAGCTTCATAATAAGCTATCTGTGCTTTGCCCACCAGATATTCATTGTTGTAAGCCTGCAGACACACCGCTGAGGCTCTGGTAGAGGACTCAAATCCAAAGACATAGTAAACTGAAGCAATATCAAATCCGACGTTAAACCACAAAAGACTGATGATATTGGACGAACAATTACTAACTCTACATAATTAAAGCTTTATTAATATAATGGACGGTTTCATCTAACACTACACGAGCGTTGCTTTACTGAAAATTTACTTGTGGTACTCTACAACTGTAGTTTTATTGATGGTTACCTCCTGGTATCATACAACTATTGTTTTATTGATGGTACCTTCACGTTCAACACAACTATTATTTTTCTGAAAGTTACATCCTGGTACTACGCAGCGATTGTTTTAATGAGGTTTACTTCCAGGTTCCATACAACTGTTGTTTTATTGATGGTTATCTCCTGGTATCATACAACTGTTGTTTTATTGATGGTTACCTCCCGATAGTGTAAACGTTATAGTTTTTCGCTTATTTGATAGAAGAAATGGTTCGCCTTTGGATACCAAGTCTTTCTCACTATGTTATCTTTGTCTGTAACGTTCGGACAAATCTCCAAGTTTGAAGGACTTTTTAATATTTATGAATAAAAGAGCAGAAGAAACGCCTAAATTGGACCAATCGATTATTCCAACACGATAGTTTCGAAATTATACCTTGTAGGATAGCGATTTAAAATTTCTACATCATGTCCATGAAACGAAACATATTTTAAAAATATGTAGTGTGAAATACACGAGATTATAAATGAAAGAAACAAGAGTGAACTCTAAATAATTTGTAGAAGTTTAAGTACTTCATGTTTGTCTTTACGTCGACATTAAGAACACAACAAACTAATTAATATCACTCACTTCAAGTCTGCTGTATTTATCAAAATGAAGTTAAGAAATAGAAACAGTTAAGTATATAGAAGTTATGGTGTTTCCGTATAGATAATGATGTTTGATATTGTTACAATGTAGATATTGATGTTGAATACTGTTACAATGTAGATATTGATGTTGGATACTGTTATAGTATAGCTGTTGCTGTTTGACACTGTTATCTATAGATATTGTTATTTTATACTGTTGGAGTAAAAATATTCGTGATCGATACTTTTACAGTATAGGTATTTATTTTGGATACTGTTAGAGTAATGATATTACTGGTTGATATAGTTACAGCAAAGATATTAAGATTTGATACTGTTAGAGTTTAGATATTTATCATTGATACCTGTACGGTATACAAATTTATGTTGAAATCTGTAATAGTATAGATATTGATGTTTGATACTGATAATGTACAGGTATTGATACTGGATACTGCTACACTTGAGATACTGTTGTTTGATACGATTACTGTATAGATATTGATGTTGAATGCTGTTTCACTATAGCTGTTGATATTTGATACTGCTAAAGCATAGATATTAATGTTGGCTACTGTTACAGGATAGGTTTACGTTTCATACTATTACTGTACATATATTGATGTTGGATACTGTTACAGTTTAGATATCAACGTTTCATAGTGTTAAAGTTTAAATATTAATGTTGGATACTGTCATAGTATAAGTGTCGATGTTGTATACTGTTACAAAATATTGACATTTAATACTGTTACAGCATAGATAATGACTTTGATACTGTTACACTACAGATATTCCTGGCATGGCCAAGCGCGTAAGGCCATAATATCACGCCAAACATGCTCGCCCTCCCAGCCGTGGTAGTGTATAATGTGACGGTCAATCCCACTATTCGTTGGTAAAAGAGTAGCCTAAGAGTTGGCGGTGGGTGATGATGACTAGCTACCTTCCCTCTAGTCTTACACTGCAAAATTAGGGACAGCTTGCACAGATAGCCCTTGAGTAGCTTTGTGCGAAATTCCAAAACAAACAAACAAACTACAGATATTCATGTTTGATGCTGTTACAGAATAGATATTAATGTCGGTTACTGTTAGAATATAGATATTCACGTTTGATACTGTTACAATATAGATACTGACCTTGGATACTGATACAGTATAGATATTGATGCTGCATGCTGTTACAATATGGATATTGACGTTCGATACTGTCACAATATAGATACTGACCTTGGATACTGATAGAGTATAGATATTGATGCTGCATACTGTTACAGTATGGATATTGACATTTGATACTGTCAAAATATAGATACTGACCTTGGATACTGATAGAGTATAGATATTGATGCTGCATACTGTTACAGTATGGATATTGACATTCGATACTGTCACAATACAGATACTGACCTTGGATACTGATAGAGTATAGATATTGATGCTGCATGCTGTTACAATATGGATATTGACGTTCGATACTGTCACAATATAGATACTGACCTTGGATACTGATAGAGTATAGATATTGATGCTGCATGCTGTTACAATATGGATATTGACGTTTGATACTGTCACAATATAGATACTGACCTTGGATACTGATAGAGTATAGATATTGATGCTGCATGCTGTTACAATATGGATATTGACGTTCGATACTGTTACTGTATATATATATATATTGATATTGAATAATGTCACAGCATATATGTTGACGTTTTGTACTGTAATAATATAGGTATTGATGTTGGGTACTATAACCGTATAGATATATAATGTTTGATACTGTTACTGTGTAGATATTGATGTTAGATCTGTAAATGTTCTTTCATTAGTAAAGAGGTTTTAGACTTCAGTAGATCATAACAAGTTTGTACTTGTTCTTTCATTAGTAACGAGGTTTTAGACTTCAGTAGATCATAACAAGTTTGTAGTTGTTCTTTCATTAGTAACGAGGTTTTACATTTCAGTAGATCAAAACTCGTCTATACATGTTCTTTCTTTAGTAGGAATGTTTAAGACATCAGTGGATCACAAGTAGTTTATAAATGTTCATTTCTTAGTGAAGAGTTGTTGTTGTTGTTGCTTTTGAATTAAGCACAAAGCTACACAATGGGCTATCTGTGCTCTGCCCACCACGGGTATCGAAACCCGGATTTTAGCGTGCAAGTCCGCAGACATATGGTTGAGCCACTGGTGGGCTCTTAGTGAAGAGATTTTGTATTTCAGTAGATCATAACTAGTCTGTACTCGTTCTTTTATCAGTAGAGAAGTTTCACATTTTAGTAGTTCAAAACTCGTCAATACATGTTCTTTCTTTAGTAGATAGAGTTTCGTCTTTCATAGATCATAACTAACTTGTACATTTTCCTTCATTAATAAAGACGTTTTAGAATTCAGTAGATCATAAGTAGTCTGTTCATGTTTGTTCATTAGTGGAGAGGGCTTAGACTTCAGAAGATCAGAACTACTCTGTACATGTTCTTTCATTAGTAAAGAGGTTTTAAACATCAGTGGATTATAACTAGTCTATAAATGTTCTTTTTTAATTTATGAGGTTTTAGACTTCAGCAAATCAGAACTAGTCTCTACTAATGAACGAACATTTAGAGACCAGTTATGATCTAAAGAAGTCTAAAACCTTTTTCGCGATGGAAAAACATGTACAATCTAGTTCTAATCTACTGAAATCTAAAACCTTTTTACTAATGAGCAAACATGTATAGACTAGTCATGATATTCTGAATTCTAAGCCCTCTCTACTAATAAAAGAATATTTATAGACTAGTTATGATCAACTGACGTCTTAAAGCTCTTAATAATGAAAGAATATGTACAGACTAGTTATAATCTACTGAAATCTAAAACGTCTTTACTAATAAAGGAAAATGTACAGGCTAGTTATGATCTATGGCAGACCAAAATCTTCTAATGATAGCCTGCACATGTTCCTTGATTAGTAAAAACGTTTTGGACTTCAGTAGGTGATAACTAGTTAGTTCTTGTTCTTTAATTAGTAACGAGGTTTTAGACTTCAGTAGATCATAACTAGTTAGTACTTGTTCTTTAATTAGTAACGAGGTTTTAGACTTCAGTAGATCATAACTAGTTAGTACTTGTTCTTTAATTAGTAACGAGGTTTTAGACTTCAGTAGATCATAACTAGTTAGTACTTGTTCTTTAATTAGTAACGAGGTTTTAGACTTCAGTAGATCATAACTAGTTAGTACTTGTTCTTTAATTAGTAACGAGGTTTTAGGCAACAGTAGATCATAACTAGTTAGTACTTGTTCTTTAATTAGTAACGAGGTTTTAGACTTCAGTAGATCATAACTAGTTAGTACTTGTTCTTTAATTAGTAACGAGGTTTTAGACTTCAGTAGATCATAACTAGTTAGTACTTGTTCTTTAATTAGTAACGAGGTTTTAGACTTCAGTAGATCATAACTAGTTAGTACTTGTTCTTTAATTAGTAACGAGGTTTTAGGCAACAGTAGATCATAACTAGTTAGTACTTGTTCTTTAATTAGTAACGAGGTTTTAGACTTCAGTAGATCATAACTAGTTAGTACTTGTTCTTTAATTAGTAACGAGGTTTTAGGCAACAGTAGATCATAACTAGTTAGTACTTGTTCTTTAATTAGTAACGAGGTTTTAGACTTCAGTAGATCATAACTAGTTAGTACTTGTTCTTTAATTAGTAACGAGGTTTTAGACTTCAGTAGATCATAACTAGTTAGTACTTGTTCTTTAATTAGTAATGAGGTTTTGGACTTCAGTAGATCATAACTAGTTAGTACTTGTTCTTTAATTAGTAACGAGGTTTTAGACTTCAGTAGATAATAACTAGTTAGTACTTGTTCTTTAATTAGTAACGAGGTTTTAGACTTCAGTAGATCATAACTAGTTAGTACTTGTTCTTTAGTTAGTAACGAGGTTTTAGACTTCAGTAGATCATAACTAGTTAGTACTTGTTCTTTAATTAGTAACGAGGTTTTAGACTTCAGTAGATCATAACTAGTTAGTACTTGTTCTTTAATTAGTAACGAGGTTTTAGGCAACAGTAGATCATAACTAGTTAGTACTTGTTCTTTAATTAGTAACGAGGTTTTAGACTTCAGTAGATCATAACTAGTTAGTACTTGTTCTTTAATTAGTAACGAGGTTTTAGACTTCAGTAGATCATAACTAGTTAGTACTTGTTCTTTAATTAGTAACGAGGTTTTAGACTTCAGTAGATCATAACTAGTTAGTACTTGTTCTTTAATTAGTAACGAGGTTTTAGGCAACAGTAGATCATAACTAGTTAGTACTTGTTCTTTAATTAGTAACGAGGTTTTAGACTTCAGTAGATCATAACTAGTTAGTACTTGTTCTTTAATTAGTAACGAGGTTTTAGGCAACAGTAGATCATAACTAGTTAGTACTTGTTCTTTAATTAGTAACGAGGTTTTAGACTTCAGTAGATCATAACTAGTTAGTACTTGTTCTTTAATTAGTAACGAGGTTTTAGACTTCAGTAGATCATAACTAGTTAGTACTTGTTCTTTAATTAGTAATGAGGTTTTGGACTTCAGTAGATCATAACTAGTTAGTACTTGTTCTTTAATTAGTAACGAGGTTTTAGACTTCAGTAGATAATAACTAGTTAGTACTTGTTCTTTAATTAGTAACGAGGTTTTAGACTTCAGTAGATCATAACTAGTTAGTACTTGTTCTTTAGTTAGTAACGAGGTTTTAGACTTCAGTAGATCATAACTAGTTAGTACTTGTTCTTTAATTAGTAACGAGGTTTTAGACTTCAGTAGATCATAACTAGTTAGTACTTGTTCTTTAATTAGTAACGAGGTTTTGGACTTCAGTAGATCATAACTAGTTAGTACTTGTTCTTTCTTCACCTGAGTATCTCAATATATTTCCTTAAAGTTCTATTTGTGTTCTTGACACCAGTGTCAAAGTTAATTATTTATTCTCGTTAGAAACTTTCTTGACTTAATTACTTGTGTTCCTTACTCACGACTCCATACTTGAATTAAAAACACTTTTATTTGTAACTGGATTTAATGTCGAACTTCAAACTCGTTAGCCTTTACTGTCTCCTGATAAATTTGTAATAAGGATAAATAATAATATTAAGGATGAGTTTTATATATGTATTATTATTATTAAACGTAGAAATGTAAATTTGTTATAAAGGTTTCCAGAGTGCTACTTGTACAAAATCATCCCTGATTCTTGCATTAACAGACTAGAGTGATCTAATGGAATAATTGTAAACTGTTCGGCAGTGTAGGTCAGTTGGAATTATATTTCTATAAATATCGATTTGTTATTGATTTCTGTCAGTCTTCTCGGTGATGATCTGTCATGGGGAGAAGTCATTGCAGAGACTATCAAGGATTCCTTATGAGACTGGTGAGAAGACCGTATGGGATTTAGTTGACTTAAAAGAAGATTGAGTTGTTTGATGTCAGAATTTAATGAAATAACACTTACCAATGTGAATACCAAAGAGAGATTAACGTTCACGCTTGTATATATATTTATATATATACACATCAACACACACAAGAGTATTGCCCGTCAAAAATGAAGGGGTAAGCATTACCACCCCAACCCCATAGTACACCCAAACGTCACATTTCATACATAATTGAAATAACTAAACATTTTTAGAAAATCAAGTCTGATCAACAGCATTGTAGAAAAAGTAGTCAAGAGATCAAATGTTAGTAAATTCTTTTGTGATTCAATCACCATTAAGATTTTTCATGACATGCTTGTCGGTATTTTTCTTAATAAAGTATAAACTAAGTGTTAAGTATTTTAACAAACTATGATGTAATTTGATTTTATTGTTCCTGAAAATGTTTCTAAAAGCTTTATTTTGTGAAGTTGGTACTTTAGTTAAGTATGTAGTCCAGAAACAAACAGGTTGTTTTATGAGGATAAGATCTGGACTTAGTGGCAGCTATTCAATTCACTGAAGAACGTCTGAATTTTTATTTTTTACCAAATAAACTTAACATTTCTTCGAAAATTATTAAAGACTCATTGTTATCTTGAAGTTCATCCCAAACGACTAATTTCCAGAGGACAGAACATGATGAATTAACAAGTATAATCTGAATAATGACTGAAGATTCTATCAGTTGTAAGAATAGGGTCTACAGTATATAAAGGTTTTGAATTCCAAACAATTATAAAGCATATTGCATCCTGAACTGTTGACATAAGACACTCTTTCTGGAATATTTCATTGACTTTTTGGCGAATATATGCACAATGGTAGGAATCTAATATAGATTTGTTTGTTTTTAAGTATCCATTCCATTGCTCCAAACACCAAACCTTATTTCGTAATAATAGAGTCTATTTGCACAATAAAGACGCCCTTGCTGCTAACGTTCTCTACTATACTTTTTGACACTTCACCTATAGGTGGCTTATATATGCAAAAACGGCTCTTTTGGGTTGAGAAAATAGTTTACGTAGAAGAGCGAACAAAGTTACGACCTTCTTCGGTCATCGTCAGGTTCACAAATAAAGAAAGAGGTAACTGACCGGAAGCTGGCCACATGTTTGGAAGGGGTTGTGTAACTAAGTGTCGGAATGTAGAGGGCGGTGTTAGATGTTTGAATATATAATTTTATCTATAATATTAATATAGGTATAATGGCGTTCCTTTATATTGGTTTATTTTGGGTTTGAGTTGCTGTATAAGAAAGGCTTCTTTAATTTTGCGTTTGTTTATGTTTGTTTCTTTGTTTAGTATTTGAGTGTTTTCTATGGTTATATTGTGTTTATTTGACTTGCAGTGTTCGGAAACGTGTGAAGGGGACTTTTGATGTTCTTTGAATCTGGTTTCCATTTTTCTACTTGTTTCTCCAATATAGAAGTCGTGGCAGTTATCGCATTGTATTTTATAAATAATCTTGGTGTGGTGTTTGTCTGTGTAGTTTTTACATAGTATAGACCTCAGTTTTGTGCCTGATTTTTGAATTAATTTGGTATTAACTGGAATGTCAAATTTTGTTACTAGTTTTTGCCAAATGTTGGTTATTTGTCTGCTGATGTCGGGAATATATGGTATGCAGCAGTATATGGTTTCGTGATTTTTTGATTCGTGAGAAAAATTTACTTTCGTTGGTAGACTTTGCTTTCTATCTAGGTGTGTGTGCATAATGTTTTCTACTATTTGTGGAGAAAACTTATTGATGTTGATGAAGTATTGTTTAATTCATCGTTTAATTTTATCTGGTGAGCATTGTTTTATGGCTGTGTTTATTTGGTTTCTTAGTATGTTGAGTTTTTGTTTTGTTTCATGTGCTGAGTTCCAAGGAATGTTTCGTTCAGTATGGGTAATTTTTTTGGTGGATTTCTGTTTTGAATTGTGTGTCGGTTCTTATAATTTTGAGGTTAAGAAATGATATTTGATTGCTTTCTTCCTGTTCACATATGAAGTTAATGTTGGGATGTATAGAGTTAATGTGATTGAAAAAATTAAGTATATGTTATGTAGATCTGAATCCTGCAATCGTGTCATCTACATATCTGTACTAGAATAGTGGTGGATGTAATGCTGTGTTAATTGCTTGTGTTTCAACTTGTGTTATAAAAATATTGGCGAGAACTGGTGATACCGGGTTGCCCATGCTCAGGCCATTTGTTTATATATAGTTGTGGTTGTTGAACATGAAGTTTGTCTTTATTAGCAACCCTCCTAGAATTCACCACATAATAAGTTTTCTGCATTATTCATGACAGAAGGAAGTGTTGCAGTAAAAACCATCATCAGACTTTCATACAAATGCTCTTTATGATTATTACTATTAAACGTATAATTGTATACCAGCCTTTCATTACCAGATTAATATTTATAATATCAAATTAACTAGAATGCATTATTAATAACAACAAGTTGAAAATATGGTTCACCAATGATCATCTTCTATGGACGTTCTAATCTGTATATTATTAGGAATGGTACTCTGAATATTATGCCTTATGTCAGGTTTCAGTAACCACTCTCACTAGTACCACTGGCCCCAATTTTATTTTGATGGACAAGAACACTCGGATCCAGGACAATGTCTCACCTCCATGATTATTGAGTCTCACTTTAAAACAAAACAACTCTTGATGTTGCATACTCATTGGTAAATTCAAAGTTTTGCACACACAAAAAAGTCTTTGTTACAAACACATCAGATTTCACTTGTGTAAACTCTTAAACTTTCTAAATAAATTAAAACATAAATGAAGTTTAAATTTACAGGTCTTGTAATATTTACAGAGTTAACTACTCATCATTACTAAATGATATTTAGTATCTAAGACTTTCCTGGATTCTTCCTTTATTTATATTTAACGTTAGTAAGGAAGAGAGGACTTCACAATTAGTTCACCACAACAACTATAATGGTATAGTTCCATGTTGTTGATATGTTTAAGTTATTTCAGGCTGCTAATGATGAGTACAGAAATACATTAAATACTGTAAATTATATAATATTATCCACATTACAATCGATCGACTTTTAAAATGAGAAACGTTGTTTGATTCGTTTCATTTTTACTCCCTTCAAACATTTTAAAGCAGAAACATTTCTTTGATATTGACAGATTCATTTACTTTTTTTTGTTTATATTGTTAAGTCATGAAACACATTCATTAATAGTACTGATTTTTATTATTTATTTTATCTGTAATTAATAGTTTGATTTTTGTATTTAGTACATTTATAATACTTTATTTCTCTTTAAACAGGTTTTTATTGTTATTATTATTGTTCTCTTTTTTTACACAGCATTATATTTACAGTAGGTTGCTGTTGCTATTTTAAATTAAGTACAAAACTACACAATAGGCCATCTGTGCTCTGACCACCACGGGTATCGAAACCTTGGTTTTAGCGTTGTAAGTCCGCAAACATACCGCTAAGCCACTGGGAGGCATTTACAGTGGGAAAAGTCAGTGTGATACGTGGAAGGCCCGGCATGGTCAGGTGGTTAGGGCGCTCGACTCCTACTCTCAGTGTCGCGGGTTCGAATCCCAGTCACACCAAACATGCTTGCCGTTTTAACTGTAGGGGCGTTATAACGTGGCGGTCAATCACACTACTCGCTGGTAAAAGAGTAGTCCAAAAGTTGGCGGTGGGTGGTGATGACTAGCTGCCTTCCTTGTAGTCTTCCACTGCTCACTTAGGAACGGCTACTACAGGTAACCCTCGTGTAGTTTTGCGCAAAATAAAAAAAACAGACAAACAATCGAAACATCGTACAAAATAAAGTACAGAAAGTTTTGATTGAGAGGTATCAATTCATTCTTTATTATCATTTATCTGAGTTTTTCTTCTCACGTCTCATTTAACATGACCATGTTATAATATTCTTTGTTAATTACTTTTTTAGCATTCTTTTTATTTTGTTATCAACAATTCACTGCGTCATGTTTCAAAATAAATTTACAACTATTTTATGTCGAAAATATAAATAACTGTTTATAACCTGTGAAGTTTATTTTGAATTTTGCGCAAAACTACACTAAGGCTATCTGTGCTAGCTGTCTCTAATTTAGCAGTGTAAGATTAGAGGGAAGGCAGCTTGTCATCACCACCCACTGCCAACTCTTAGTCTCCTCTTTTACCAAATAATAGTGTGATTAACCATCACATTATAGAGCTCTCCCGACAGAAAGGACGAGAATGTTTGGTGTGACAATGATTCGTACCCACGATCATCAGATTACGAGTCGAGTGCTTTAACCACACAAGTAAAGGTATTATGGGAAATATCATACATCAAAAAACATTTTTGAAATTTTTCTAAACCGCTTTATCAAAAATATTGAGAAGCGTTTTCATTGTTAAGTATCTTTTTATAAGAGAGAAACAATCCTAACACATAGACGTTGGATATATATGGACAATAGATAATTCATATACAAAAACACTTAGTCATGAAAAAGAATCACAATCTCTTTCCTTACATATAATAATTTACACTGAGATTTATTGTCAATTGTAATTTCGTTACACAATTTAGTTCACTTCTTTTTATCAATATTTTGGTATTTAAGACCCTGTTAGATGTGTACTTTACAAACTGTACCTTTTCTAAGATCCATCTTAACCTGGCTGCTTCAAAAGCGACAATCCCAAGGAACGTGTCCAGTGTCCTAAAAATCATTACAGCAACTACTTTGGATCATATAACTGTTGGTCCTGTCCGAAAGATCAACATACAAATCCTGGAATGTCCGGTGTGGCCAGTTGGCTAAGGCGTTTAACTCGTAAACTGAGGGTCGCTGGTTCAAATCCCTGTCGCACCAAACATGCTCGTCCTTTCAGCTGTGGGGGCGTTATAATGTCACGATCAATCCCACTATTCATTGGTAAAAGAGTAGTCCAAGAGTTGGCGGTGGGTGGTGATGACTAGTTTCCTTCCCTCTAGTCTTACACTACTAAATTAGGGACGGCTAGCACAAATAGCCCTCGTGTAGCTCGCATGAAATTCATGAAACAAATAAGCATATCTTGGAGCTTGCTTCCTGGATACATGTAATAATTGTAAGTGCTTAACTTTTAATAACTTTACAACTTCTTTTCAGGGTCATTGACAACTCATGTTATTTATGTTCACTTCTTGTATAGCGAGTGAAGAAACTTACAGTATAAGTTTAATATGAAGATCAGGTATTTGACACGTGGCCTATTTCTCCTATTTTGTTATATTTTTATTATTTAGTATCCCTGTGTTATGTATAAAGCGTTTGGAATGCCATGTTGTTGTTTATATTATTGTTTCGAAGTTCAAACCAATAAAATGTGTTGTTATTCATGTGGAAATTTATAGAATTAGGTAGATCGATCATTTATTTTGACCTAGTGTCTGTACGAGACGAACCCAGATTACTCTGGAATTCTGGGAAGTTACGCGATTGTTCGAGAACACAGTAGGCCTACTAGTATATAAACAGACGGCGATGCGAGAAGAGTGAGTCAGTCATTCGTTTGAGAAATTTTCAATGTTTGCTGTGTGTTTATTCAACTTGGGTTTGTGACTGGAGCTAGATCTACAAAAGCTGTGATTTTATTTCGTTAATCTTTACGATTCATTCGAATTACTGATTATACTGAAGGTCAACACGTACAGGACTGTTTAGGGGAGACCGAGGCAAGTTAGAAAACGATAAATTTGAGACATTTATCAAAGACATCGTAAAAAGAACTTCGTCAAATTTATTGAACTATGAATTGTTTCTGGACTTCTCCATTCAAACTTCGGAATTTCTTCGAGGGACCAAATTCACTCCCTAGACTGGAATTTTGGATTTCTGATCTGGACTTTTGAACTTTCATTCTGGATCATAAAATTGGACACAGGCCAGTACCATTTTGTATTGTAATTAATTTTGAAGGTTGAAACTGAATATCTGTCATTGTGATTATATAATTTATTTTATATCTGTCACATATATAATAGTTTATTGTAATAAATTATATAAGCTGTTATCTGTGTCTTTCTGTTGCGTTCAGTCCACATAAAAAACGTAACACCCTGATTGGATTTTATGTTTCTTCAAAGGGGTTTGACTAGTTTTAGTTTATATGTTCTTTATCAGTTACGTTTTAATCATATATTTTCTCTTTGATTTGTTAAACTTGTTGTCATGTTTCTGTTGCTTTTTTAAAAACACGTTTAGTATTCCTAGAGATTTGAATGATACGTTCTCCAAATACACGGAATTTCAAGTGTGGTGGCTGTAGTTAAATATTTTCAAACTGATGCAATTTGAAATGTCTTCATTATAAAATACTCGTTTTCTAAACAAATAATTCCATCAACACTTCATTTGAAAAGAGTGATTCAGTAACAATAAAAGTGTTAAACAATTATATTATTGTTTTCATTTCAGGTACTATGATATTTATGATAATAACATTTCCGCTGTTATTTTTCGAGGAGGGATTACCACTAATGGTACTTGTAGCATGGTAAGCACAAATTTTCTATTGGTAAAATTTGTTTATTGTTAGGTGGAAAACCATCCAAAGGATCGAATTTCTAACTAATGTTATTCACCTTCAAGTTTACAGCTAACTGGTTAACTGTCTAACAGTTTAGAAATAATTCAATCTATTCAATGTTTATTATCGTGATTTTTAAACTGATTTCTTTTTATCAATGTTTGTAATGGTATTTACGATTTTTATAATGATTAAATGTTTCTAACTTGTAAACGACTTATGACCCAGAAAGGTGTGTACTTTAAAACCATATAATTAAACTCGAAATTTTTAACTGGTACTTAGAGTAGGCAAAATAATTTACATTTAAATACAAATTGTTGGTGTTAGTTTTACGTCATAACCAATCAACAAATTTACAATAAAATTGGTGTTTTCATTTTATTTTTTCCTCTCTTACCGTAATCTAGAATCTAATTTAAATTTGTCGTGCTATAATGAAGCTTTCTTATGTTGATTTAACATAACAAGAATCCTTTCAGTTAAATGTGCCAATTATCCAGTGTACTAATATACTACTGTGGTATTATAATGACGCTAATGTTTAACAGGTTATATTACAATTGTTGTTATTTGCCGTTTAGCTCATGTTACTTTCAATATAAATGTATATCTACTGCCCCCAGCAAGAACAGCGGAATGTTTCCGGAATTACAATGCTAAAATCAGCGGTCCGATTCTTCTCGGTGGGCTCAGCAGATAGCCCGATGTGTCTTTGCCGTAAGAAAACACACACACGTATATCTACTGATGTCTGTAACTATAGAGATATTTATCAAAGCAACATCTTTTTCTTTTAGTTTTATGTTGTGGAGACAATACAAGTCAGATGTCTGTATGAGACCAATACAAATAAATGAAGAAATACAGACTGAAGATGGATTCACAGGAAATCCAGGAGAAAAAGCAAAAAATGATTACGTCAGTATTAACAAACTGTGATCTGAGGTTATAATCATGGGTAACAGTTTCATCTTACGTCGTTATAGATGTTCTTGATACGTGGTCTCTTGGTACATGGACGTAAACATCACTAGAGAGGATATACGTCGGTATATTTTATCTGTGTCAACATTTCCATCGCCTAATGTAGTATTAACGTTCTATAAATTTTAATTTTCCATACTGGCTTCACAATCTCTTCATTATCATAAGATAAATCTAGCTTATTCAACTCACTGGATCCCACTTTAATATTAACTTTTTATCAGTTGTGTGGTTTTCATCAGTCATATATTCGGAATAATAGGGTTTCTTTAATCTATTAACACGTAACAACTGTTTTCTTTTTCCACACATTTCTTTATTCTCAAAATAAATTAAATTCGTTTCTTTAAGGACTCTGAAAGTGTCTTTCCACAGTTTTACTTGTTTCTTGGTGTTTTCTCTCTTAACGATAAGGGTATAAAAAATAATTTATATGTTAATTTTACATCATCGGTTTCGCCTTTTATTTGTTTTTTTCTCTCTATGTAGAGCAGGTTGTGTTGAATGTTTTTTATTAATCTCAAAGGCTAACGGCATTCTCTGTTATAGCTCAGTCTTGTAATCATAACCTTCTGCATGATAAAATATTTTTGTGGTCATTATCTCTTGCCTAGGCAGCAGTACATCTCTGCCGTGTAAAAGAAAAAAACACGGACTTTTTAAAGTAGACTCATTTTTAGCATTTTTGAAATAGATGAACCAGTTCTTCCCAAGTTTTATTATTTTTTTCACAGTATTGAGAGATCATATCTAGCAAAGTTCTGTTTCCTCTTTTTGATCAAACAAGCAAGTTATTTTAACTCGTCATTATTTTCTTCAGTAATCACATTATCTAATTCACAAATAATTGGGCCACACACTCACGTAAAATTAATAAATCAGTTTTAATATTTAATTAGCTAATCCTCAAAGTAAGTTTACGGGATATGAAGTTGGCTTGGAGACAGTCGAAGCTTTCTTTAATAATACAGTTTTTTTTAGAAGATGCAATGACATCTGGCCATTGCCCCCCAGTGGCTCAGCGGTATGTCTGCGGACTTACACGCTAAATCCGGGTTTCGATACCCGTGGTGGGCAGAGCACAGATAGCCCATTGTGTAACTTTGTGCTTAATTCAAAATAACATAATAATAACATCTGGCCATCTATTTTTATTTTAAAAAATGAAAGAAGTGGCGGTAAGAATAATTATATTCACTCTTTACTATCAACTACTGTCAGAAATCTTTATGAGATGGGAGTTTATCATAATATTAAATCAAAATTTTTTTAGTTCACCGGTACATACACAAATATAAACTTTGTTGTTTCCTTTTATACTGTTTGAATCACACTAGACGGCACTATGTTCCAGAAAATCTTTTAAATGAA
The DNA here is from genome assembly GCA_011833715.1 of Carcinoscorpius rotundicauda. Lineage (NCBI taxonomy): Eukaryota > Metazoa > Arthropoda > Merostomata > Xiphosura > Limulidae > Carcinoscorpius > Carcinoscorpius rotundicauda. The sequence goes on from CM022406.1 coordinate 17,526,070, forward strand.
ATATTTATTTATCAAATAAAATCATGGTTTCAGAACATTTAAAATACAAAATTTAAGTTTATAGATTTCTCCGTTTTTGTCAATTCCAATCCAAACATAAAATACTTCTATTAACATATTTTCAACGTTTCCTTTTCGATAATGAACTGAAACGGTGTTGTAGAACAATGTCTTTGTCTTCACTTTACGGTAACACTTCCACATTTCCTGCATGGTTACAGTGTGACATGTTGTTGTTCAATTTAATGGGATTCATCAAAACTGTTAAAAGTCAAACAGTATTATAGTGTTGATTAGTGATTTAAATTTGTTTATCAATATATCTGGAAGAGAATCTAATTATAAAGTACGACTTTTGTAAAATTTAAAATCAATAAATAGTAATCTGGGCCATAAAAGTTTCGTAACTCAGAGCTATGGCCTTCACTGTGATGGCGCCATTATAACACATTAGATAAATTCGTAAATTTGAAGAATACTATTAACATAATCAACTGACTTGCAGCTGATATCAACGTATTCCATTTCAGTATAACAGAATTCCCAGTAAAATAATACTGTGACAAACGTTATCATCATATAAAACAACAAACAAGAAAATTATGTTGAATTTACCATCAAGCTCCTCGCGCAGAATCTGTCACAACACCAGTAAAATAATCTTTATGTTGACAAGATTCACTAAATTAATCAGTCATTTCTTTAACAGGTATTAATACAAATTTGGCTAAACGATTTGAACTAAACATGAATAATGCCATTTATTTTATTCTTAATCTGTTCTATGTATGAACATTTCGCAATAAAGTATTAAAACGTTAAGGAAAAAAGTTATAGGACAAGCTAATTTATATCGTACTAGTTTGTGTAACTGTATGTTTCCGTGAAATAACATTGGATCTACAGAATTTCCTCACGGAAAAAGCAAATAGCTTGGTTGTTTAATGGTCCTAATCCATAAAACATGAAATTTATAATTTATTTTTTTACAGAATTTCATTCCACTTTTGATGATTACGGTCTACACTGAAGGAAGGTACGCTGAAAACTGAAGTAACAAGAAAACCCGAAACATCCACAATGGTAATAGTGGTTACAAATATTTCTGGGGAAATAGCAGAGCTCTTAACAGACGTAGGAATAAAAGTGTTTTTGACAAGAAACCGGATTTTGGAATATGTAACGGAAATGGAAGATACAAAAAGAATATGTTTAGAAGAGACACGGAAGTTGGCTTGGTTTTTCACAATGACCCAACTTAATAGATGGGTTAACAAGAGAAACACGAACAACAAGACAAGGAGATTCCGGAGGAAGAAAAGAAAGTGAAACAAGATTGGATAGTGAGCTAAGATTGAATGACAGTCTACATTTGGACGCGTAAAATCGCACTGGTGAAAGGTAATTGGAAATAACTGACTTAATTTCGATGCTTAAGTTAGTATAAATAAGTAAGAATATCAACATTTAAAAACGAAAGAGTTTCAAAGTTTCACTTTTCAAATAATAAAGTTAATCAACTTAACTACCAGGCCATACCACTCGGCTCGTATATCTGAGGATCGCTGGTTGAAATTATGTTTTCCCTATCACTAGTCAAAGTTTGCCCCAACATTTTCAAAATTTGTGACTAATGTAATGTCTTTTTTATTAATATGAAAATTATCTCATAGGACAAAAGAATGCATAATCTGTTTTTTTTAATAACTATAACCTCATATTGTCATCATTGGTATGTTAAGTTTTTGGAAGAATCTGGTTTGATAACTTTAATGTTTTTAAAATATTTGAATATTTTAATAAATTTGCCGCCTTCTAATGGTAAATATAAGTCGTTGCTTTTCTAGGTAATGTGTAATACCCAGGAGTTTAAAATGTATACACTTTAAAAAACGTATCAGGTATGAAATGAGAAACATAAGGGCCTAAGGTCACTTTGTTTATTTAATGCAAAGCCACACAGTGGTCAATTTGATCTTTATTTTTCGCATAGATATTAGCGATTTAAGTAATTAAAGTCATCGAACAGTCGTTGGGAGAAGAGAGAGAACAGTTGTGTTTGTGTAGCGTAAGTAATCTTCGATTTTATTAAAGGGTAAGAATGGGACATTTTAACCTCCACTTCAAAATTAGCTGAAAGGAAATAAGAGGAGATTCATAAATAGAATAGCATCTGCGATATATTATTTGTTGCGAAAGATCCCACTGGTGTATTTATATATATATATATATGTCGGGCATAATAACATTTAATGGAAACTGAACTTATATGAAAAGAAATATTATCCATATATATGTATGAATAAAAGTATAGTTGTCTTCAAACATGAAGTTCCTCAGGATAACAAAGAGAAAGTTTGCAGATCTTTGTCATCCTGAATATGACCTACATAGGTGGAAACATTGTTGTCTACTTTATTTTAATAAAAGTTTTAATTCCCATACCAAACGTCTTGAGATAAATTTTCGCTTCAAGTGAGTTTCTCGTTATCACGAATAAACTTCCCAAATCCTTTGAAAATTATTAAAGTTAATTAAATAGCTTACGTAAAAAAACATCGACATTTTTTTCTTTTTAATTCAACTTATATTAAACTTTATAGATGTTTTCCTTTTTACAGCTTCTTAGAATCTGGATTATCGCTGGTAGAAGTGATGTTGTGAAATATTTCCTTTGTTCAATCAACAACCCGAAGGTAATATAGTGAAAACAAAAATATCGAAATTACTATAAACTGAATTTTGATATAAATAATTTTTGCATTGGAATTTAGTTTGATTTTTACGTAACAGAAAACAAAGAACAATAAACCGAATAAAGTAAGAAATAAAGTGTAATTTATAGTTAAAATAAAACTTTTGTTAATCTGTTTGTCTGTGTTTCTCCTCTACCAGGAACACGTTTCGATACGGAATCATATGCTTACGCAAACGCAAACATACGTGGCAGGGGTTTAGTTTAGAGAGAGAGAAAACAGAAGAATTCTCTCTCCAACTGGGGTGTTGAGGATCGTTGTGGTTCCTCTTCGTCCCCTTACTTGAGAAATTGTTAAAATATCCGTGAGGTTTTTCCTTTACTTCTCTTTAATATTTCTAAGTGGAGTGGAGTATTTGTGAGTGAGAGGAGAGACGAGAGAACCGGACGAGAGCAGCATAAGTGAAGTGAGCCAGACCTTGGCCCGAGGACGGATTACAGTTGCGGCTGGCGAATTGATTTTAAAATTTACTGTTTACTATGACTAGATACCCTATGACTGAGTAAACGGCCCTTTTCAGAATGTATCTGGGACTTGCAGATCCGATGCCAGAGATTTTGCTGTGGGGGAAACGGGAGTACCTCGAGAAAACCCACTTTCACGATCTGGGCGCCGAAAAATCTACCCAGACCATGCCCGGAATTAGCTAAGAAGAAAGATAGGAAAAAAAATAAAAATAAATAAATTAAATTAAAAAAGAAGAACTGATGAGCTATGACGGTGGTACACATGAAAACTGTTAGCTGCGGTCTTGTAGATTGGGTGGTACCTTCGTCGTGAACTTGTTTTCACACTTGAAGCCCATTGGTGCAAGTGAAAAACGTGGTCTCGGAGGTGGAACAACTGGCTGTTCTTCGGTGAGTTGTTCTTCGTTGGTCTGTGATGCTTTGTTTATTCTTGTGATTTTAGTTTGAGTTTTCTGAGTGGAGGTAGTTTGTTTTTCAGTTTGAACTGTCGCGTCGATGGCTTCCTTGGTAATGGTTTGAGTCTAGCTGGTTGTTAAATTCTGTAGAACTTGAATTGAAGTCAGGCATGATCTGTCCTCTTTCCTTCTTGGATTGCTGACACTTGGCGTGTTGCTAGCTGAGGGAGTTGACGTCTTCTTGGTTGAGTTAGCTGTATCTGTTTTCGTGTTTCTTCTGGTTGGATCTGGACTCGACGGTATTTTTGTAGTTTCTTGTTGAAAGTTGTCCGTTGGTTGTTTATGATGTCTGGAAGCTTTGTTTGACCAAGTGTTGAAAGGTCGTCGATGTGGGCGTTCGGCTCTAAAGTGGAATATGTAATAATAACAACCCTCACGTAAAATACAGTCAGCACTGTACTTCGACGTTGTCACTATCTTCATAAAGTACGTAGGCAGGTCAGTGTTTTTAGACAAAATTCAGTGAACAGCATACACATTGGCTTGGATTTGATATTCTATGGCTTGTTTGATTTCTTCTTGTTCTATTAATGGGTCGACTCCCATGAGGAATACTGATTAAAAACTGACTGGACTTTTAGGAGGGAAACAACTTACATTAAATTTGGTGTTCCATGGTTGGCAAAGATAAATTTGGTCTGCAGTAGTGGCTGGTTGGATAAGTATTCCGCCCCAGCGTAAAATTCGGGTCGTGGATGGTTCAATGTTTGCCCCTGGCTTGACTCGGGCGATCAACGTGGCGACTTGAAACGGTTTGAGGTTCGACGATTACCGACGGAACTAACGGCCTGACTGGCGAGGATGAACGTTTCGTTCTGAAAAGCATTTTGGGAGAGATATTAGCACGTCTGACTTGCTCAGTGATTAGCTCTGGAACTTCTCTAACTATTACGCTGTTCACTCATCAAATGCTTGGTTAGGCTAGTTTGTTATTAATATATTTTGACAAAAATATTTGAATAACGAAATTAATCAATGGGTTTATTAAAGAAAAACCTGACGTGTAGTTTTATAATATTTAGACTTCTTTATTAATTCCACAGTGAAGATAGCTTCAACTTGTAAACTGAATAAAGTTTGATACATGTAAACATAGTGTTTAGTTTATGATGAGCAGTGTTTAGAGAAACGTAATATTTTTGACATCCTTTATCGGAACAAACAGAAATTTGAGAGAAAATGATAAAACTCTTTTAAGTCCCAGAGTGAAACTCATCTTAAGTATTTTTGTACCAACAGAGGGCAGCATCTTATATAAATAAATGTTTTTATATTTAAGAATAATTTATTCTTAATATATATGAAAAAAAAACGATTATAAATTTTCTTCAAGAAATGATACACCTTTATTGACTTGCCACTGACAACCAACTTTTACCTTTGTCACTACAATGAATAAATTTCAGGATCAAACATTTGACCGTGCAGTAAGTATTCAAGTCGACTTGAATTCGAGAGGTGGAAGACTTTCGAAACGTGGTCCTCTTCACTTGTTTCCACAACAGGCAGTTGCCGTCCATTCTACGAAGTTTCATGATATTTTATAGTTTTATTCCCATCCATATTAATGTTAAATTAATCTAATACAAGTACAAATCATCAGAAACATACACAGGTGATGACAAAATAGAAACAATAGTTTTATATTTCGTGAAATACTAAGAAAAGAATAATCTTAGATTTTGTATTGTAATCATGTCATAATATAATTAATTTTTAAAATATAATGGGATTAAATACTTACTGAGAATAAACTTTCTGAAACAAATAAAAAATAAATTTATTATTATTTATTATCCTTTGTCTAATTTCCACTAGGTCTGGCATGGCCGAGCGCGTAAGGCGTGCGACTCGTAATCCGAGCGTCGCACTAAACATGCTCGTCCTCCCAGCCGTGGGGGTGTATAATGTGACAGTCAATCCCACTATTCGTTGGTAAAAGAGTAGCCCAAGAGTTGGCGGTGGGTGGTGATGACTAGCTGCCTTCCCTCTAGTCTTACACTGCTAAATTAAGGACGGCTAGCATAGATAGCCCTCGAGTAGCTGTGTGCGAAATTCCAAAACAACAATACAATACTTATTTCACACCTTCCTCCCCCCAGTGGCTCACCGGTATTTCTGCAGACTCACCTCACTAGGAATCTGTTTTCAATACCTTTAGTTGGCAGAGCAGAGATATTATCAAGCAAAACACTGAAGGATTCATTTTTGTCCACGTGACTAACGTGGTTGGTTTAACCTCAAAAAGGCACTTGCAATGAATATTAAAATGCACATGTTGGAAAGATGAGAAGATAAAAATGTGTTTAATATATAATGAAGTGAAATAATAGTTATGACATTATTACATTTTCGTTTGTTAATTTGTTTCTAAATTTTGTGAAAATCATGTTGTTACTTTCAGAGTGAACAATTTGCTTTATGACAGATTTGAATATCGAAAGGGCTGAAAATATATTAAAACTATTTCTACGTATCAATTACTTCGAACCTTGCGCATTGGAGACTCCTTTATGATAAATCAGGAAAGGCTCGCGCAGATCATCCTCGAGTTGCTTTCCGCGAAATTCAAAACAAATCAAATCAAACCGAACAAAAATTGCATATCTTTAACAATTTTGTTGCTAAAGAAATTTTTCAACAGCGAATAAACCATAAACCTGATTTATTTTTAAAATTTGGAAGCATACTAATTGATATCTTTTTTAGATTAATTTAAAGTTCAAAATTAAGTGTGTCAGATGTTGATTCTGGAAATTGTGTTGAATGTGAAACGTTATTGTATGAATATATTATGTTGGTATAATACTTTTAATTAATGAAGTTTACTGAAAATATATTTCACAAATTCTTAAAAACCAAAATTGAGAAAATATCACGAAAGAATTTTCACCGTGTTTCTTGACCAAAACTTGCCAATTCACCAATCATTGGTAATCTTAGTAAACACAATGTTATACTGCTGTTTTGGTTTGTTTCGAAATTCGCGCTCAGCTACACGAGGACAATCTGAGCTAGTCATTCTTATTTTGCGCTAAGACTAGAAGAAAGACAGCTAGTCATCACCACCGAACGCCTACTTTTAGGCTACACGTTTACTAATAAATAGTGGGATTGGTCATAACTTATAACGTTCCCACGGTTGAAAAGGCGAACATGTTTAGTGTTGACGGGAATATTCTGTTACTGAGATATGGCAATGTAAGAAAACAAAGTAAAGGAATTATATAATATACATAAAAACATTGTTACGTTTTGTTTGTATCGTTTGTTTTTATATCAAGAAAACTCAAACTTTATATTAAAAAGTTGTTATGCATTTCCATATTTAAAATGTTCATTAATTCATTCGTAATAGGAGGGTCGTGGGTTCGAATTCCATCAAACCAAATATGCTCGCCCTTTTAACTGTAAGGGAGTTATAATGTTTCGACCAGTTCCACTATTTGTTGGTAAAAAAGTAGCCTAAAAATTATCTGTGGGTAGTGATGACTAATTTCCTTCCCTTCAGTCTTACATGGCATAATAGGGACCGCGAGTGCAGATAGCCCTCGTGTAGCTTTGGGCGAAATTCAAAACAAAGAAACAATAATGAATTCATACTTACTTCACTCTAATGTCTCCGGATTTACAACGTTAAAATCAGGTGGTTCGATTCTCCTCGGTGGGCTGAGCTGATAGCCCTTTGTGGCTTTGCTAT
>CM022406.1:17534447-17550918 GCA_011833715.1 Carcinoscorpius rotundicauda
AACATACTTTTCAAATGAGTACATAAACTAAATTACTGTCTAGACTTGCAGACACATGACCACCTATTTATGCTTCAAACTATACTTTGCCACATTTAGCATTGCTCATAGTTTGTCACATAATACAAAAGTAAGAAGTTTCATTATTCCTCTCAATATTTCTTTTGAAATAAAAAAAAACAAACTAAAATTGTATAATACATCAAACACTAACACACTTGATAATAATTTCTTTACAATATGATTGTAAAGTGACTTAAATTTTGAATTTAGCCTAGTGATATGTAGATAGGAGTTTAAATTGTCATTATTAAAAGGTTAAACACTATCCAGATTCCCTTTATCTCTCTCCCTCTCTTTTATTCTCCAAGAGAAAGCAAGTACAGAACTTTGTTATTCTGTGGTACTGTGCCTACCTCAACATTCTTAATATGGCTAGAAATACCAAAGAATTTTAAGTAAGCAGCAAACTTAATTAATGTACAAATAGTAACTCTATTAACACCATTAATACAAATATTTAAAAACAGAGGCCCAAATGCTGGGCACTGAGGCTTTCCACTCGTAACAAGGATCCAGTTTGATGGAACTTTAGTACTAACCATATGCTTTCTTCCATTTAATTAATTATTTTTCCCAATCCATACTGATAAGATTTTCTAAGCTAATCTCATTTCGTAGCACATAATTAAAAGGTTTTTCCAAAACTATAGTAAACAAGTCCAAATAACAAGTAATGTTTACAGAAAGATAAAGATAACAGATTTATGAAGCAAAATTAAGACACTGTAAAAAATTTGACCTCAAAACTTCTAAATGTATATGGTGAGTTATGTATTAGATTGATACTCTCTTTTATTAAATGAAAATGTATTTTCTAGATTGTTTTGTTCTCAGTTTATTTTCATTGTGTGTTTACATATTTTAAGCCTTATTTAAACTTGTTAATAGAATGGTTTGGAGTGCTGTTCATCTGCCAAGGGCATTACCAAGGAGGAGTATTTTGTTTCACTTTGTACATGCCAAACAATTATCCTGATGGGGATTGTCCAGTAGGTGATCAACCTTAATTGTTTATTTTTTGAAATTATTAGCATTATAAAGGTATACAAAAATGTTTTTAAGACGTTCTTGTGAAATTTATCACAATGATTTCAGAAATATCATAATTTTGTGCATCATTTTTTTTTTGTGTTATTGCTCATTGTATACTAGAACATTATCAATCAGAAGTTAGAGTAATAGTTTATACATTCATTCCAAGGCTGATATATCCTTAATAAAAGTTCTCAAAATTATTGTGCATGATTTGACATTATTAAGAAAAATCAACTGAGGACATTTAAAAAAAATATCGTCTCATACCCTCCATATGAGAACTTTGAAAATTGCATTGAGTTTCAGATCCCTACCAAAAGGTACTTTTTTAAAGTATAAATTTATTAATTATTAAAAGATAATGTTTTTAAATATCTGGTCTTAATATGTAAAGTAATTATACAGCTTAGGCAACTTAATTGAATTTTTAGCATAAACTTTAATCATTAAAATTAGCACAAAATTTATGCTTTTATGAATTTTAAAAATTCTAGGAAAAATGGCTTATTCTTGCTTTTTCTACAGCATTTAATTCTTATATTATTTTACCTATTAGCATTGTTTCCTTTTATATTAATTGCATAATTTATTCTCTAAAAGGAGCATTTTCATAACTTGCAAAGAAAAGAGTTGAAATGTAATTTGAGAATGATGAATGATAAATAAATTAGAATTTATTTAGAGGTTAATATCTGTGGTTTCAATGAAAATATCTTGTTATTACATAATTCTTTTGTACCTTCCTTACATTATTTCCTCATTCAAAACTACAACAAATTTAAGCACTTATGTTGCCAAAAGTTTTGTATAAGCTAATGTTGCTAGTGATGTTAATTGACATTAATCAACTTGTAAAAAATTACTGATAAAGCGAAAACACTGGCTGGTTCACATTCTTTTTGAGAAATTATCTAGTCTATCACCCTTGTATATATGATATATTTTTGAATATTATGCAAACTGTTACATCACATCTTTAGAACTACATATATTATTAAATCTTTTGATCTCAGTGTTATCAAAGTCTGTAGCTCCCTATTGCTGATACTTCAATTTCAACATTACAATTTGAGCTACAGTATTTTCTTTAAAACCTCTTACAAGTTAGTTAATGACTTCTGTAAGGCATTAGCTACAAAATTACAACACTACATTAGTGAGCATAGAAAAAGTTTAACTGTTCAGCCTAATTTGAAATCACTGAACATTTGTAACAAAGGTTGTGTGTCAGGCATAATTTTCACAGCTTTAAAATTACGTTTTCTTTGTGATTTTAGAGAAAAACATAAATAATGAACATCAATTATCCTGTAAATATCAGACTGGAAAGGAAATATCATAGTTTTTTTTAATACTTTAATAAATCGAACACAAATTTGTCTTTAATGACAAATTTAATCACGATAATGTTTGCCCTCACTTTCCGTGACATAACTCCATCTTTTGAGTAAGTTATGGATTCCTTGTGAATAAAATTATTTTGGTTTAAATTCAAAAACACAATCTTTAGTTAGATTTGAGTTCCTCCTCATTTGCATACCTTTTTCCACCCAGGTAATATTGTAAGGATCTGAAAAGATGGTAATCAGATGGAGTAAGATTTGGCAAATGGGATGGATGAGGCACAACTTCCCATTTCAAGGCCTGAAGTGTTTTTTTTATCATTTTTTCAGTGTATGATGTTGCATTTTCATGAAAAATTATGACACATTTTTGATTGAATAATGCAGCTTTTTTCTTATCAGTACTTGGTGTAAGCTCTCCGACTGATGACACTATTTTTCAGCCATGATTGTTTCATTTGGATCCAAAACTTAATAATAGATTACACCTCCCGGATTCCACCAAATATAAAGCAAATCCTTTTTTGGGTGTAAACCACTTTTCAATGTTAGAACAGGTGTCTGACAGAAGTTCAACCATTGTCTCTTATGTTGATTGTGCTCATAAAAAATCTGCCTTCCTTACCACTAGTAATTCTTTCTATAAATGGTTCACTATCATTTCTTGTTCTCAAAGATGAACAAATGGTGACCCTTTGAGCACTTTGATTATTCATCAAATATGGAACCCATTATCCAAGTTTAAAAACTGTTCTAAGCTTGTGTAGGTGGGTAATGATTGTTGAATGGATCTGTTGAGCCATTTCTTGCATGGTCAATTTTGAATTTGCTTCAACTTTAACTTACAGGGTATCTTTATTGATTGATCTTGGCCATTTAGAATGTATGGAATTGGTGAGATTAAATTCTCTTGATTGAAGCTTTGTGAACCATTGTTTGACAATTCCTGATATTCAACACATTTTCTCCATAAATTGTGCATCTGTTTCTTAATGAAACTTTGTAGAATGGACAGTAACTGCCTGTTGTGGATACAAGTGTAGAGGACGATGCTTTGAAAGTTTTTGGTCTTTCATCTTCAGGTCAGTGTGTGTGTGTTTGTAGGTGTTGTTGGTTTTTATAAAGTTTTCTGTTGGATTGTGGAGAGTGTGTTATGATTTGTCGGATTATCACTGTTTCTGACTGGATGAGAGATTTCCTGTAGATTCAACCAATGACAGCCACAGGATATTCATCTCTAATCCAGAATCTCTGTTAAGTGAAGGTTTAATAATATTAATATAAAAGAATTTATCATTTCTTGACATACTCATCAACAAACAAATAAGACAAATAACCACAACTGTGTACAAAAAATCCACCCACATGGACAGATACTTAAACTTCCTGTCCTATCATCCAACCTCAATAAAACGGAGTATAATTCAATGCCTAAATAAGAGAGTAGAATGCCAAAAGATCATAGAGAGTTTTAAACAGAATGGTAACACTTCGTCCTCCATCAAAAACTCTTTGAAGAAGACCACAACAGAAAGAAAAGATCAAAAAGTCAAAACCACTATCACGATTTATTTACCATACCAGCAACATTTTAGTGAAAAACTTAAATGCATATTTAAGATATTCAATATAGAAGTCCAGTGGAAATCCTACAGTACCTTTAGGTCCATTCTGATAAAAAAAAAACAGCAAACTTCCAAAGAGAATCTCAAAAATGTCATCTATGAAATTTTGTGTTCCTGCAATGATACATAAATTGGAGAAACTCGTGAAAAGTATAAAAGAACTTAAAGATAGTACAACACTCATGAAAATGCACATTTCAGCCATTACAGAGCACACTACATCAACTGGACACAGAATAGACTGGGAGAAAACAAGAATCATCAACACAGACAAATTCTGTAAGACAAGAAAAATCAAAGAATCATTTTATTTTAACACCATTAAACCTTCACTAAACACAGATTCCAGATTAGAGGTGAATGTACAGGAAGTCTCTCCTCCAATCAGAAACATTGATAATGCAATTAATCATAACAATTTCTCCACAACCCACCAGGGCACTATAAACAACCAACAACACTTACATACACACTGACCTGAAGAAAAACAGGAAGATGACTTTCAAAACATCATCCTTTACATTTGTCTTCACAACAGGTAGTTGTCATCCATTCTACAAAGTTTCATCATGAATATTCTGCCTGAACAGTCTGTAAACTGTACATGCATAACTTGTAGTCTCTGAAGCTTTTAAACCTTTTTTAGTTCATGTAGCATACATGCCCCTCTTTTGAAACTATTCCTTAGGTTTTTATAGGTTAAATGTTTTTTCTAAATCTTTATCAATTAACTTGAAGTAAGAAGTAAGGCTTATTAATACATTGTCATTGAGAAAAAGGCAAACATTTCAAAGTTGTTTTCCTCAAAACTCAATCACAACTTTTTGAAAAAAAACGTTATTTGCTTTCAAACTTCATATGTACTTATAAATTGAAATTTAAATATATTTTGTATAAAAATTTCATATTATTTTCTTACAACTAATAGTTTTTGAACCATCCATTTTTCATCCTTCAATAAATATTGAAACTGGATAATTAGATTTAAAGAGAGGATTCCAGAAATGGAGGTCAGTTTAAGATACAGCCATTATTATTGTTTTACAAATTGAAAGTATTTCCATATCAGACACTGAACTGCATTATTTAAATTTGGTTGTTAAGGAAATTAATATATTTGATAAAAGGAATAATTTCACGTTTCAAATATATGGGCTTCATTCACCACATAATGCTATACATTTGTAATGTTTTTGATATTTTAATATCAGCAATGTACCATCCTTAACATTTAGTGTGAACACATTTGTAATAAAATTGATATTCAGTGGTTTTTAATAATAAAACAGTAATTGAATAGTTTAAATTGTTGTATAATAAGTATAAAACATATTTATATAATTCCAAAATAATAATTCATCTACTTGCACAAGAATGCCATTTCCTTTACATGTTTGCTTGTGAGATTTGTATGCTACTAGCCTTGTGCTAATTTGTACTTAAATTCTCATATTTAACATGAACTGGTTAAATGCAATGGTAGCTCTCTACCAGTAGCAGGGTAACGTGATCTCCATTTGTACTAACTCCCTCTATGCACTTGCATTTGTGATAACTTTATTCTTTTTCTTGGCATTGAAGTTTCAAATTTGTGTTCAATTTGATGAGATTTACATTTGTTAATAAAACTTAGGTTTTTGTTTTCTATAGTTTTTGTAACAAAAATGTTGATTATTGTCTTCAATTCTCAACTAAATGTAACTGATACTTAATTACTTATCTTATACTCTGGCTTCTGGAGGCTTGTTTATTTTTGAGAATGTTCAACATGCTATGGATTACCATAGGTTGACTGGTTCATTTACCCCAGTCCCTTCACCTGATGTTCTTTCTACCAGTCAGGTGTAGCTTATTGTACTTCAAATGCAACCTGATTTGCTTTGAGTAGTGTCTTACCATTTGGAGAATGTCCAGTCTCTTCTGATTTTCATTCTCATGTGTGTTCATTTCCTAATTTTTTAACTGTATCCTGTAATATTCTTTTTCACTTTTTGAACCCAGTTTCTGAAGTTTATTTTGTTTTTCTTCCTACCTTTTTATTAAATTTTTTTTTCCTATCACACCCAGATGTTTCATCCTGCTTATATTTGTGACACTTTTCATGTCTTGACTTGCAAATGTTCATCTTTTCTAGATTCTCTGTCTTTTGTTACCTATTTGGTCTGCTTTGTGATCAGGCCACTTGCTTTATATTTGATTCTGTGGTTCCCCATTTTTGCATTTTCATCTTTTTCTCACCACCCCTGTCTTTCCTCCATATATTGTCTGAGGCATTTCACCATGCTTTAGAGAAGTTTTGTGAATAATTTTTTTTTCTCTTTGCTGTTTTAACCTATTCCACTTCTGTTCTATCCCTCCTTACTATGTTTTCCTTTATTAGGACTTGTTGAGTTAAGTTGCATTCCATTTTACTCTACCTTTCTCTTTGTCTGGATTCCTTTCTTCAGGTAGCCATTGTTGATGGTGTTCATTTCTCACTGAAGACCTGGTTTGAAGTTATATCATTTATATCCTTATTACTTTCTCGTGTTCTTTGATTCCCATTCCATGTTTAATCAATTTATCAAAAACCTTCTCATTCCAGGTTGTAGAGCTTTTTTTTTCTCCTTCCATTACCTAACAACTGGTGCATTGCTTATTTTGACAGTGTGATTTTTATTGTCATGAATGACACTCTAGACACCCAATTGTTTTACCTTACCTCTAGCTGAACTCATTTTCAATAGTCTCTCTTTCCCCATCTTTCTTTGCTCCTTTTCCCACTTTTTTTTCTATGACTCTGCATGGTCTTTTTACCTGGTCTGTAGTTTCTTTCGTTATCACATCAGATACCGTTTCACACATTGCTATTAATCCGTTTTCCCTGTGTTTTCTATTTTTTGTCTATCAGATTTGCATCTTTCAATTCCTCTTCAATTGTTCTCCATGGCACAGCATTAACTATTTTTGTATTCATTTGGCCCAGGACTGTCATTTTTTTGAGATGATTGACTTCTGTTGGCCCACTTTTCCCCTCAGTGTGGATTCCTGTACGTGGTGAGGGGACCTCCCAGGGGGAAGGTTCTGTTCTGTCTGGTTACCTTCTCTGGAATCTAAACATCCACCCACGTGTTTGCCATGTGTGGCGACCCGTGAAGGGGAGGAGAGGATCCTGGTGGTTGAGGGGTCCAACCCTAACACACCACTTTGGCCTCGAATTCCTGTAGACGGGCAGCCTTTGGGTGGTCCCCGTTGAGTCAGTCGGCTGGTCCACTTGGGCTAGAGTCAACCAAGTGCCAGTGTTGGAAGTTCTCAATGGGTGTTGTGGACATTGTGCCTGATGTTTGGGTATAGTGCTCACGAAACGCTGGCATTGCTGCATTGTCCTTGCATGACTTTGTAGTGCATCCCCTTGTCGGGTTCCATGGTGGGTGGGGTCAATGGGTACCAAAACTTTTCCTCTTTCTATGGATCCTCAAAAAAAATTTAAATAAAATAGTGAAAAAACAGTCAATGGGTAAGCGACCACGTCTTGAATATTCTGAACAGCAATCTTCAACATCGGTAACACATGTACCTCATTTTCTTATATTACATTCTCTTTTGGAAAAACCTTTAAGGCAAATATCCCCTTTTTTTATTTAGAATGGACTAGAGGGACTTGCTGGCTCTCCAGAGTCAGTAAAAAAGCTTCGATCTGGTGACATATTGGTTGAAACATCCACATCCCAACACAGTGAACTCCCCTTGAATTCAAAGGCAATTGGGGATATACCTATTGAGGTTACACCTCATGCTACGTTGAATTCTTCACGAGGAGTTATTGTTGAAAGGGATTTGAAGAACGTTCCCGAGTCAGAGATTCTCCCTGGTCTCTCCACTCAAGGAGTTTCTGCAATGAGGTGCATCTCCACTCACAAAGATGGAGTTACATTGCCAACAAATACCCTCATTTTAATATTTACTTCACCACGTGCACCTGCCACCATCAAGGCAGGTTATCTCATTTGCAGGGTTCGGCCATACATTCCAAACCCTCATCGATGTTTCCAGTGTCAGAGATTCGGCCACTCAAAGACATCTTGTCATAGTTCCCTGACATGTGCTCGTTGTGGAGGCAAGGACCACGATGCCTATGACTGTGACATGCAATGGTTTTCACCTCTCTTACTTTCATTCTTGCCCAAAATGGTTGGAGGAAAAAGAGGTGCAGCGTTTGAAAACGACACATAACATTAGTTATCTTGAGGCTCGGAAATTGCTGTCCACAACTTCATCTCGGACATATGCTGCTGCAATTTCATTCCACAACTACAGTGGGAGTGCAGACAGATCTCTCTGTGCATCCAAGGGAATCATTTTCAAAACAAATGAAAAGCCTTTTAACCTCCGTGGTTAAAAAGGTTGATGAATCAACTTCCACACCCATCTCTGTTCCTCTTATACCTTCCAACAAATCTCAAGATCCACATCCTTCAGTTTCAAATACAAGCATTTTCTCTGATACATCTTTTTCTCCCACCACAATATACAAAACAATTATTCGTTCACGTCCTTCCAATAATAAAAACCTGCCCACTCGACCCAGAGCATGATCCATGGAGGTTGATAGACCTCCTCTGACTAAAGACAGTAAAGAAAAAAAGACGTGGTCATAAACCAAAGGGTTCTCCAGCCACTTCGCCTACCCATTCTTAAAAATGGCCACCTTGATACAATGGAACTGTCGAGGTTTACGTTCTAATCTGGATGATATCAAAACACTGATTGCTTCCTACCATCCTGTTTGTCTTTCTTTTCAAGAAATATTTCTCAAACTGCTGATACAATCTCCATTTGGCAGTTTTCTCTGTACAGAAATGACAAGTTGTGTGATGGTCAAGTACATGTAGGGGTGGCACTGTTGGTTGATCAACATGTGCCCACCCTGTCTTTGTCACTCAACACACCCTTGGAGGCTGTAGCCATCCGTGTTTCCTTGGGTCATACCATCACTGTTTGTTCTCTGTACCTGTTCCCTGGAGAGACATATGATCAATCAGAACTTGATGCTCTCGTTGAACAGTTGCTATTTCCATTTCTAATCCTGGGGGATTTTAATGGACATCATCCCCTCTGGGGAAGTGCTATTATTGATGGGAGGAGTCGATCTGTAGAGCGGATGCTCTCTGATCACAATCTTTCTCTTTTCAATACTGGTTCTTCCACTTACTTTCATGCACCTAGTCAGTTCTTTACTGCTATTGATCTCTCAGTTTGCTCCCCTTCATTATTCTCCCATTTTTCATGGAGGGTTGATGGTAATCCACTAGGCAGTGATCATTTTTCGATCCTTTTGAGAGAGACTGGCCGTGGTCGATGCCACCTTACCCGCGTGCTCCGGTGGAAGCTGGATCAATTGAACTGGTCCACTTTCACTGCTCTCGCAGAACTTGATCCTGCCATCGTAAATCATCCATCAATAGACGACTGTGTAACAGCGGTAACTGACTGTATTATACATGCAGCTGCTCAGTGTATTCCTAAAACCTCAACACGTTTTCCACGATATCCTCGTCCATGGTGGAATCCTGCTTGCCACTTAGCACGGAAGGCTCAAAAACGGGCCTGGGATACTTTTCATATATATCCCACACTTTCAAATTGTGTTGCTTTCCAACAGGCCCGTGCACATGCTAGGTGGGTAAGACGTCAAAGCCAGAAGGACTCTTGGTTTAAGTTCACAACCAGCATATCTTCTACTACCAGTTCCAAGATCATATGGGACAGGATTCGAAAGGTTAATGGGCACTACACTTCTGTTCCCCTCTCAATCTTACTCTCTGATGGTCAGGAGGTGACTGATGTCCGAAACATCGCTAACACTCTAGGTGAAAGCTTTTGCCGGGTATCTAGCACTTCTGCTTGTTCCTCCACCTTCCTGGCCATCAAGACTCGGGCAGAGCGATCACCTCTTTTCTTTCAAACTGACTGTTTCTTTGACTATAATTGTCCCTTTACCCTGGTGGAACTAAAAATGGCCCTTCATCGGTCTGCCAGTACGTCTGTTGGACCTGATGATATTCATTATGACATCACCTCTTTCCTTTCAAACTGACTGTTTCTTTGACTATAATTGTCCCTTTACCCTGGTGGAACTAAAAATGGCCCTTCATCGGTCTGCCAGTACGTCTATTGGACCTGATGATATTCATTATGACATGCTGCACCATCTATCTCCTGCTTCTCTTGATGTCCTTCTGATTGTCTTCAACAGGATTTGGCAGGAGAATGCTTTTCCTGATGCCTGGTGCAAGGCTATTATTTTACCTTTCTCTAAGCCAGGGAAAGATTCCAAGATTCCTTCAAACTATCGTCCAATTGCTTTGACGAGCTGTCTCTGTAAGACTTTAGAACGGATGGTTAATACTCGTCTTGTTTGGTTCCTTGAATCAAACAACCTCCTCGCCCCCAGTGTGGGTTCCATCCAGACACTCTACCACAGACCACCTAATTCGTTTTGAAACATCTATCAGAGAAGCCTTTCTCAACTGCCAACATCTTGTATCAATATTCTTTGACATAGAGAAGGCTTATGACACAACATGGAGGTATGGCGTTTTGCGAGACCTCCATTCATATGGGTTACGTGGCCATCTACCCATGTTTATTAAAAAATTTTTAATGGACAGGAGATTCCAAGTTCGTGTGGGTTCGACACTTTCCCGTTCTTTTGTACAGGAATTTGGAGTCCCTCAAGGCTGTGTATTGAGTGTCACACTCTTCAGTATAAAGATAACAAAAATCTGCCACCCAGTTTGGGTTTTGTCGACAGCACTCTACCACAGACCACCTAATTTGTCTTGAAACATCTATCAGAGAAGCCTTTCTCAACTGCCAACATCTTGTATCAATATTCTTTGACATAGAGAAGGCTTACGACACAACATGGAGGTATGGCGTTTTGCGAGACCTCCATTCATATGGACAACTCCCTCTCACTGTTGCGAATGGATTGTATGTCGACGATTTTCACATCTCATGTCAGTCGTCAAACATGAGATATACTGAGCGGCAACTACAAACTACCCTCAATCGTGTACAGAAGTGGACTCTGAGGAACGGGTTTAATTTCTCTCTCTCCAAAACTGTATGCATGCACTTTTGCTGTCGACGAGGTATTCACCCTGATTCTGAACTTCATATCGGTGAAGTTTTGCTGCTAGTGGTCCCAGAGACAAAGTTCTTGGGGCTTATCTTTGATTGTAAACTGACCTCTATACCACAGTTAAAGCAGCTTCGGGTCAAATGCACAAGAGCACTGAACATCCTCCATGTCCTCTCTTCTACTAGTTGGGGGGCAGATCGCTGTTCAGTGTTGAAGATATATCGTGCTCTTATTAGATCGAAACTCGACTATGGATCACTGGTCTATGGCTCTGCCAGACCCTCGGCCTTAAAGATGCTGGACCACATTCATCACCAAGGACTTCGACTCTGCACTGGGGCTTTCCGTATCTCTCCAGTTCAAAGCATATACATTGGATCTCATGAACCTTCTCTACACCTTTGCTGTTTGCAACTATCTTTACAATATACTTCGAAACATCGTTCCTTACCAAACCATCCCACCTGGGAATGTGTTTTCCTTCCTTGGTGGGCAGTACTTTTTCAGAACAGACGATCTGTCATTGCTCAATTTGGCCTTCGCATCCAGGTGCAATTGGATGAATTGGGTCTGTCCTTGGATAACATTGCAGATTCCACAGGTCGGCCCATCCCACCATGGCTAATTACAGCCCCCAAATGTGACCTTTCTTTCAGTCACCTAAAAAAGGCAGATACTCCACATTGGAAGTACCGTCTTTTATTCAATGAATATCTTTCAAACAATCATTCAGTTCCCATTTATACAGATGGTTCCAAATCAGGTGATTCAGTGGGCTCTGCTATGGTTTGCTATGGGTCAGTAGTTGCGTGCAGAATCCCTTCTACAGCTTCTGTGTTCACTGCTGAACTGTATGCCATATCTCTTGCCCTGGATCATATTGCAGCTGAGCAGTACTCCAACTGCACTATTTATACTGATTCGCTTAGCTCTATACTTGCCTTGGAATCGCTACATGTTAGCTCACATCCTATTCTTGCTAATATTCGAAACCGACTGGCCCATTTCTGATTAGAAGCTACTTCAATCCAGTTTTTCTGGATACCAGGCCATGTTGGTATTCGCAGGAACGAGCTTGCAGACATGGCAGATAAATATGTCTGCTTCAGCATTGTCACCCCTATGCCTATTCCGTACATGGACTATGGTGTTGTCTTCAAGGCTCGGTTCCGTGCCAGCTGGCAGTCTACTTGGAGTGAGCAACACAACAACAAACTCTTTCGAATCAAACCCAGAATTGGAGTTTGGCCATCCAGCTTCCGTAAAGTTTGGAAGGAGGAAGTTGTTCTCGCTAGGCTACGCATTGGTCACAGTATTTTAACTCATCATTTTCTTTTATCTGGAACTGATGCACCAATGTGTAGTTTGTGTAACACTCAAATCACTATCAGCCACGTTTTACTTTCTTGCCATCGTTACAATTCTCAACGATGGCAATATTTTAAACATATTTTTTCCAAGGGTCAGTCTGTGACATTGGACAGAGTTATTGGTGATGGTGACTCTGTCCACCTTGATAATGTTTTTAATTTTTTAATGGCCATTAATCTTTTTAATCTCATTTAAGTGTTGCATATTTATTCATTACACCTTTTTAATTGTGGCTCCTTTTTTTAGAGTTTTAATCTCTCTCATTCAATTTGACATTGGACAATGGCCAGAACAATAAATAACTCGACACCAGGACTGGAAAGGCTAACTTCAGGTGACTAACGCTACTGTTTGAACTACTCGTTAGTCGTCCTGGCGAGTTGTTATTATACTTTTGCTGCATATTGTTTCACACTTTTACTACTTTACTTTTTAGTACTGGCCATATTGACTCATAACCCGGAACCAGGACTGGAAGGACCAACTTCAGGTGACTGACGGTGGTTTTTATTCTTATCTGTTAGTCTTCCTGGCGGGTTATGATCATTACCATTCTGCTACAGGTAGTTTTTTACATCTTTGTTGACTGTATGTCAACATTGGTTTTTGCACCATTTTCTGTTTTAATTGCCGTTTTGCTTTTATTTTCAATTACTTTTACAAATTTTACTCCATTTACTTGACTTTTATCTTTTTACTGAACATTTGGCTACTCATTATTACGATTTTGCCGAGTGTCTTTTGAAACTTTTATTCTTTTACATTTTGATAATAGCTGCTATGACACATAACCCGGAACCAGGACTGGAAAGGCCAACTTCAGGTGATTGACAGAGGTTCTTGAACTTGCCTGTTAGTCTTCCTGGCGGGTTATGATCATTACCATTTTGCTAGAGTAAATAGTTTATAACTTTGAATACTGGATGTCACCATTGGTTTTTACACCATTTTCTGTTTTAATTGCTGTTTTGTTTTTACCTTCATTTACTTTTACAAATTTTACTCCATTTACTTGACTTTTATCTTTTTACTGGATATTTGGCTACTCATTGTTGAGATTTTGCAGTGTGTCTTTTAAAACTTCTATTCTTTTACATTTTGATACTGGTTGCTGACACATAACCCGGAACCAGGACTGGAAAGACCAACTTCAGGTGACTGACAGTGAGTCTTGAACTTACCTGTTAGTCTTCCTGGCGGGTTATGATTATACCTTTTTGCTAGAGTAAATACCTTACAACTTCTTATACTCTGCCTTCTATCTTAATGTTGTAGACTAGGTGTCAACATTGATTTTATACCTTTTTGTTTCACCTTCATTTCCATTTATGTCTTTGACTGCATTACTTTTTTACCGGATGTCTGGCGCAGATAGCCTTGTTGCTTTGTGCCATAAAACACTAAATGAATCAAAATATAATGATTTATTTTAATTATTGTTTTCAAATGTTTGTTTATTTGTTTTTATTTCCTAACTGATTACATTAGTAAAAATAAAGATATAGATTTTAAATTGTTCATTGCAACTAACATGAACTAATAATAAGACTTTATAATTAATTTTATCACTAATTACTTGTAACACATCGGTTTTATAAATAATAAAAACATTGAATGTGATGTACATTTATTAATTAAACTACTAGAAGTCTAATTAGACCCCCCTCTTCATAAAAGAAAGAAATAGAAACTATTCTTACAATGAGAACAGTTGTTGAGAAAGTTTAAATATGCTTGGATATAGCACATATTTTTAACTGTCATGTGTTGATAAAGTTAAAATATAGGTTGTTTTTTATAGCTTTGTAAAGTTTATTTTCTGTTCCCTTTGTTGTGAATTCTGAATGTATTTGTGTATAAAATTATATATATGTTAAAGCTATAGAAATTTTCTTCAAAGAGAAAATATATGATAACCAGGCATAAGGTAAGTAAGCTTATACAGTTTAAAGATGGGTTGAATGGATAACAAATCTTGTTAAGTTTAACATGATAATGAATGCAGTTTTTAGAAAAGGTTTTGTCATCATCAGGTTTAATAATATACCTATACACTGAAATGTATGTTGTATAAAGCAAAGAGAATGCATAACTTGAGATTGCTTAAAGCATAATAGTTATTTGGTTGATGCTCTGTTTATAATTACTATTTTTACTTTTTAAGACACATTATGATTTTATTAAGTTGCAGTAATTGCAAACATATTTTTTAATATGTTCACCAAATAAAAAACTGTCATCAAGTTGTACAGGTTTACTATGTAGTGAATATGGTAGAAAATTGCAAAATATTGTGATGTTGCAAATATTTATTAAGTATTGTTCTAGTATGTTTATTTTGTTCAATTAATGAAGATAAATAAATTGTTTAACTCGAAATGGCAACTGTTAAAAAGATGAAGGCTATCATGTGAAATTAAGGGTAATTTAAAAATTAGTGAAAAAAAAAGAAACCCAGAGTGGAAGAAAAAAATTTAAAATGATACTATGTTAGAATAATGCAGTGGTTGAAAAAAAGTTAAGGAGTTAGCACGTGCTTTTTTGTATTGGTTGTAAAAGGTGTGGTAATAATGGGTTGACTGTAATTGATCAATTTAAGGAATCAGTTGTTACTTTCCACAAAGTAGGGCACGCAATTATTATCTTATGAGATTATTAGGAATTTAGTAACAAAAAAGGGAAGAGGAACATTATTTAATGTTGTACTTTGTATTATTTTTGCTTATTTGACTGGTGGTAATAAATACAAACTGTGTATGTTCGAATCCTGATTTGTTCTTGAACAGAACTAATATACAAAAATTGTAAGCTTTTAGTTTACAATGGTCCATGTCTTGGATACCTTTCATCTCCTTCCAATAATCCCATCATTACAATACACACTATTTTGTGGTTCTACTTTTTGGCATGACTCTTGCTCCTTATGTCTCTAGCCATGTTATGAGGGCTTTAACTTGCTACATTCACAGTCTTGATCTTTGTTTCTTTTCCATTCTGGACACATGGCTGCATTTGGCTTCTACCGTTTCTACAGGTATATTCATTATTAATTTAGAAACAATTTCTCTGAAAAGGCATGTCTTAATTTTTGTGTTGTTTTTTACTCTTATATTTGTTCATTTACTCTCCACTTCTAATTTGGGCTCATCCATTTTCACTTTGTTTGCAAATTATAGAATATCTGGTTACCAGAGCCCTTTTGATCCAATGGTCACATAACGAACAGTCTGGCTGTATACACCATTTTGCTTGTGCTGTTCATTTCTGTATGTGTTCTCTGCCATCTCCCTCCCAGTGTCTTGTTGAAGTTTCCTAACACTCCTTGTCAAGTTCTGTTGATAGCACATTATTTACCAGCTCTTTCTTGTTTTCCTCCTTTTCTAACTTTCTTTATTACTCTTTCATCTGGGAATGTTGTCCTTTATTGTTCTCATGTGGGATTGTCCATTTTTTTCTCAGTGGGAACTTTCTCATGTTGTATTGCCTTTCTTTCATACTGCTTGATTCATCCTTTCACTCTAGGATCCCAAACACAGTTGGTAATGATCTGTCCAGATGATG
The DNA here is from genome assembly GCA_011833715.1 of Carcinoscorpius rotundicauda. Classification (NCBI taxonomy): domain Eukaryota; kingdom Metazoa; phylum Arthropoda; class Merostomata; order Xiphosura; family Limulidae; genus Carcinoscorpius; species Carcinoscorpius rotundicauda. Next base: position 17,550,572 of record CM022406.1, read on the forward strand.
AACTCCTTCCTGTACAGGTAGTTCTGGAACTTTTTAATGGTAAGTACGATGGCTAGACACACTCATTCAGTAACAGAGTAGTTCTCACTACTTAACAGTTTTTTACTTGTATACATTACTGAAAATGGTCCATCTCTATATTATTGTAAGAGCACTTTCCCAATTTAAATGACTGAAGCATCAGCCTAAACATTTAATGGTTTGTTGAAGTCTGGAATGCAACCAGGTGTCATCATTTCTACTTTATTTTGTTTCATAAGATTTTCTTTGTCAGGTTAGTCAATGGTGCACCAATTTCAACATAGTTTGGGATGAATTTCCTGTAATATCAAAATAAATCCAGAAGG
>CM022406.1:17551918-17606057 GCA_011833715.1 Carcinoscorpius rotundicauda
GCTTTAACTGTGGTATAAAGGTCAGTTTACAATCAAAGATAAGCCCCAAGAACTTTGTCTCTGGGACCACTAGCAGCAAAACTTCACCGATATGAAGTTCAGAATCAGGGTGAATACCTCGTCGACAGCAAAAGTGCATGCATACAGTTTTGGAGAGAGAGAAATTAAAGCCGTTCCTCAGAGTCCACTTCCGTACACGATTGAGGGTAGTTTGTAGTTGCCGCTCAATATATCTCATGTTTGACGACTGACATGAGATGTGAAAATCGTCGACATACAGCCCATTCGCAACAGTGAGAGGGAGTTGTCCATATGAATGGAGGTCTCGCAAAACGCCATACCTCCATGTTGTGTCGTAAGCCTTCTCTATGTCAAAGAATATTGATACAAGATGTTGGCAGTTGAGAAAGGCTTCTCTGATAGATGTTTCAAAACGAATTAGGTGGTCTGTGGTAGAGTGCTGTCGACGGAACCCACACTGGGTGGCAGATTTTTGTTATCTTTATACTGAAGAGTGTGACACTCAATACACAGCCTTGAGGGACTCCAAATTCCTGTACAAAAGAACGGGAAAGTGTCGAACCCACACGAACTAGGAATCTCCTGTCCATTAAAAATTTTTTAATAAACATGGGTAGATGGCCACGTAACCCATATGAATGGAGGTCTCGCAAAACGCCATACCTCCATGTTGTGTCATAAGCCTTCTCTATGTCAAAGAATATTGATACAAGATGTTGGCAGTTGAGAAAGGCTTCTCTGATAGATGTTTCAAAACGAATTAGGTGGTCTGTGGTAGAGTGCTGTCGATGGAACCCACACTGGGTGGGCGAGAGGAGGTTGTTTGATTCAAGGAACCAAACAAGACGAGTATTAACCATCCGTTCTAAAGTCTTACAGAGACAGCTCGTCAAAGCAATTGGACGATAGTTTGAAGGAATCTTGGAATCTTTCCCTGGCTTAGAGAAAGGTAAAATAATAGCCTTGCACCAGGCATCAGGAAAAGCATTCTCCTGCCAAATCCTGTTGAAGACAATCAGAAGGACATCAAGAGAAGCAGGAGATAGATGGTGCAGCATGTCATAATGAATATCATCAGGTCCAATAGACGTACTGGCAGACCGATGAAGGGCCATTTTTAGTTCCACCAGGGTAAAGGGACAATTATAGTCAAAGAAACAGTCAGTTTGAAAGGAAAGAGGTGATGTCATAATGAATATCATCAGGTCCAATAGACGTACTGGCAGACCGATGAAGGGCCATTTTTAGTTCCACCAGGGTAAAGGGACAATTATAATCAAAGAAACAGTCAGTTTGAAAGAAAAGAGGTGATCGCTCTGCCCGAGTCTTGATGGCCAGGAAGGTGGAGGAACAAGCAGAAGTGCTAGATACCCGGCAAAAGCTTTCACCTAGAGTGTTAGCGATGTGCCGGACATCAGTCACCTCCTGACCATCAGAGAGTAAGATTGAGAGGGGGACAGAATTGTAGTGCCCATTAACCTTTCGAATCCTGTCCCATATGATCTTGGAACTGGTAGTAGAAGATATGCTGGTTGTGAACTTAAACCAAGAGTCCTTCTGGCTTTGACGTCTTACCCACCTAGCATGTGCACGGGCCTGTTGGAAAGCAACACAATTTGAAAGTGTGGGATATATATGAAAAGTATCCCAGGCCCGTTTTTGAGCCTTCCGTGCTAAGTGGCAAGCAGGATTCCACCATGGACGAGGATATCGTGGAAAACGTGTTGAGGTTTTAGGAATACACTGAGCAGCTGCATGTATAATACAGTCAGTTACCGCTGTTACACAGTCGTCTATTGATGGATGATTTACGATGGCAGGATCAAGTTCTGCGAGAGCAGTGAAAGTGGACCAGTCCACTTGATCCAGCTTCCACCGGAGCACGCAGGTAAGGTGGCATCGACCACGGCCAGTCTCTCTCAAAAGGATCGAAAAATGATCACTGCCTAGTGGATTACCATCAACCCTCCATGAAAAATGGGAGAATAATGAAGGGGAGCAAACTGAGAGATCAATAGCAGTAAAGAACTGACTAGGTGCATGAAAGTAAGTGGAAGAACCAGTATTGAAAAGAGAAAGATTGTGATCAGAGAGCATCCGCTCTACAGATCGACTCCTCCCATCAATAATAGCACTTCCCCAGAGGGGATGATGTCCATTAAAATCCCCCAGGATTAGAAATGGAAATAGCAACTGTTCAACGAGAGCATCAAGTTCTGATTGATCATATGTCTCTCCAGGGAACAGGTACAGAGAACAAACAGTGATGGTATGACCCAAGGAAACACGGATGGCTACAGCCTCCAAGGGTGTGTTGAGTGACAAAGACAGGGTGGGCACATGTTGATCAACCAACAGTGCCACCCCTACATGTACTTGACCATCACACAACTTGTCATTTCTGTACAGAGAAAACTGCCAAATGGAGATTGTATCAGCAGTTTGAGAAATATTTCTTGAAAAGAAAGACAAAGAGGATGGTAGGAAGCAATCAGTGTTTTGATATCATCCAGATTAGAACGTAAACCTCGACAGTTCCATTGTATCAAGGTGGCCATTTTTAAGAATGGGTAGGCGAAGTGGCTGGAGAACCCTTTGGTTTATGACCACGTCTTTTTTTCTTTACTGTCTTTAGTCAGAGGAGGTCTATCAACCTCCATGGATCATGCTCTGGGTCGAGTGGGCAGGTTTTTATTATTGGAAGGACGTGAACGAATAATTGTTTTGTATATTGTGGTGGGAGAAAAAGATGTATCAGAAAAAATGCTTGTATTTGAAACTGAAGGATGTGAATCTTGAGGTTTGTTGGAAGGTATAAGAGGAACAGAGATGGGTGTGGAAGTTGATTCATCAACCTTTTTAACCACGGAGGTTAAAAGGCTTTTCATTTGTTTTGAAAATGATTCCCTTGGATGCACAGAGAGATCTGTCTGCACTCCCACTGTAGTTGTGGAATGAAATGCAGCAGCATATGTCCGAGATGAAGTTGTGGACAGCAATTTCCGAGCCTCAAGATAACTAATGTTATGTGTCGTTTTCAAACGCTGCACCTCTTTTTCCTCCAACCATTTTGGGCAAGAATGAAAGTAAGAGGGGTAAAAACCATTGCAGTTTATGCAATGTGGGTTCATGTCACAGTCATAGGCATCGTGGTCCTTGCCTCCACAACGAGCACATGTCAGGGAACTATGACAAGATGTCTTTGAGTGGCCGAATCTCTGACACTGGAAACATCAATGAGGGTTTGGAATGTATGGCCGAACCCTGCAAATGAGATAACCTGCTTTGATGGTGGCAGGTGCACGTGGTGAAGTAAATATTAAAATGAGGGTATTTGTTGGCAATGTAACTCCATCTTTGTGAGTGGAGATGCACCTCATTGCAGAAACTCCTTGAGTGGAGAGACCAGGGAGAATCTCTGACTCGGGAACGTTCTTCAAATCCCTTTCAACAATAACTCCTCGTGAAGAATTCAACGTAGCACGAGGTGTAACCTCAATAGGTATATCCCCAATTGCCTTTGAATTCAAGGGGAGTTCACTGTGTTGGGATGTGGATGTTTCAACCAATATGTCACCAGATCGAAGCTTTTTTACTGACTCTGGAGAGCCAGCAAGTCCCTCTAGTCCATTCTAAATAAAAAAAGGGGATATTTGCCTTAAAGGTTTTTCCGAAAGAGAATGTAATATAAGAAAATGAGGTACATGTGTTACCGATGTTGAAGATTGCTGTTCAGAATATTCAAGACGTGGTCGCTTACCCATTGACTGTTTTTTCACTATTTTATTTAAATTTTTTTTGAGGATCCATAGAAAGAGGAAAAGTTTTGGTACCCATTGACCCCACCCACCATGGAACCCGACAAGGGGATGCACTACAAAGTCATGCAAGGACAATGCAGCAATGCCAGCGTTTCGTGAGCACTATACCCAAACATCAGGCACAATGTCCACAACACCCATTGAGAACTTCCAACACTGGTACTTGGTTGACTCTAGCCCAAGTGGACCAGCCGACTGACTCAAGGGGGACCACCCAAAGGCTGCCCGTCTACAGGAATTCGAGGCCAAAGTGGTGTGTTAGGGTTGGACCCCTCAACCACCAGGATCCTCTCCTCCCCTTCACGGGTCGCCACACATGGCAAACACGTGGGTGGATGTTTAGATTCCAGAGAAGGTAACCAGACAGAACAGAACCTTCCCCCTGGGAGGTCCCCTCACCACGTACAGGAATCCACACCGAGGGGAAAAGTGGGCCAACAGAAGTCAATCATCTCAAAAAAAATGACAGTCCTGGGCCAAATGAATACAAAAATAGTTAATGCTGTGCCATGGAGAACAATTGAAGAGGAATTGAAAGATGCAAATCTGATAGACAAAAAATAGAAAACACAGGGAAAACGGATTAATAGCAATGTGTGAAACGGTATCTGATGTGATAACGAAAGAAACTACAGACCAGGTAAAAAGACCATGCAGAGTCATAGAAAAAAAAGTGGGAAAAGGAGCAAAGAAAGATGGGGAAAGAGAGACTATTGAAAATGAGTTCAGCTAGAGGTAAGGTAAAACAATTGGGTGTCTAGAGTGTCATTCATGACAATAAAAATCACACTGTCAAAATAAGCAATGCACCAGTTGTTAGATAATGGAAGGAGAAAAAAAAAGCTCTGCAACCTGGAATGAGAAGGTTTTTGATAAATTGATTAAACATGGAATGGGAATCAAAGAACACGAGAAAGTAATAAGGATATAAATGATAAAACTTCAAACCAGGTCTTCAGTGAGAAATGAACACCATCAACAATGGCTACCTGAAGAAAGGAATCCAGACAAAGAGAAAGGTAGAGTAAAATGGAATGCAACTTAACTCAACAAGTCCTAATAAATAAAAACATAGTAAGGAGGGATAGAACAGAAGTGGAATAGGTTAAAACAGCAAAGAGAAAAAAAAATTCTGCACAAAACTTCTCTAAAGCATGGTGAAATGCCTCAGACAATATATGGAGGAAAGACAGGGGTGGTGAGAAAAAGATGAAAATGCAAAAATGGGGAACCATAGAATCAAATATAAAGCAAGTGGCCTGATCACAAAGCGGACCAAATAGGTAACAAAAGACAGAGAATCTAGAAAAGATGAACATTTGCAAGTCAAGACATGAAAAGTGTCACAAATATAAGCAGGATGAAACAGTTGGGTGTGATAGGAAAAAAAAATTTAATAAAAAGGTAGGAAGAAAAACAAAATAAACTTCAGAAACTGGGTTCAAAAAGTGAAAAAGAATATTACAGGATACAGTTAAAAAATTAGGAAATGAACACACATGAGAATGAAAATCAGAAGAGACTGGACATTCTCCAAATGGTAAGACACTACTCAAAGCAAATCAGGTTGCATTTGAAGTACAATAAGCTACACCTGACTGGTAGAAAGAACATCAGGTGAAGGGACTGGGGTAAATGAACCAGTCAACCTGTGGTAATCCATAGCATGTTGAACATTCTCAAAAATAAACAAGCCTCCAGAAGCCAGAGTATAAGATAAGTAATTAAGTATCAGTTACATTTAGTTGAGAATTGAAGACAATAATCAACATTTTTGTTACAAAAACTATAGAAAACAAAAACCTAAGTTTTATTAACAAATGTAAATCTCATCAAATTGAACACAAATTTGAAACTTCAATGCCAAGAAAAAGAATAAAGTTATCACAAATGCAAGTGCATAGAGGGAGTTAGTACAAATGGAGATCACGTTACCCTGCTACTGGTAGAGAGCTACCATTGCATTTAACCAGTTCATGTTAAATATGAGAATTTAAGTACAAATTAGCACAAGGCTAGTAGCATACAAATCTCACAAGCAAACATGTAAAGGAAATGGCATTCTTGTGCAAGTAGATGAATTATTATTTTGGAATTATATAAATATGTTTTATACTTATTATACAACAATTTAAACTATTCAATTACTGTTTTATTATTAAAAACCACTGAATATCAATTTTATTACAAATGTGTTCACACTAAATGTTAAGGATGGTACATTGCTGATATTAAAATATCAAAAACATTACAAATGTATAGCATTATGTGGTGAATGAAGCCCATATATTTGAAACGTGAAATTATTCCTTTTATCAAATATATTAATTTCCTTAACAACCAAATTTAAATAATGCAGTTCAGTGTCTGATATGGAAATACTTTCAATTTGTAAAACAATAATAATGGCTGTATCTTAAACTGACCTCCATTTCTGGAATCCTCTCTTTAAATCTAATTATCCAGTTTCAATATTTATTGAAGGATGAAAAATGGATGGTTCAAAAACTATTAGTTGTAAGAAAATAATATGAAATTTTTATACAAAATATATTTAAATTTCAATTTATAAGTACATATGAAGTTTGAAAGCAAATAACGTTTTTTTAGTTTTTTTTCAAAAAGTTGTGATTGAGTTTTGAGGAAAACAACTTTGAAATGTTTGCCTTTTTCTCAATGACAATGTATTAATAAGCCTTACTTCTTACTTCAAGTTAATTGATAAAGATTTAGAAAAAACATTTAACCTATAAAAACCTAAGGAATAGTTTCAAAAGAGGGGCATGTATGCTACATGAACTAAAAAAGGTTTAAAAGCTTCAGAGACTACAAGTTATGCATGTACAGTTTACAGACTGTTCAGACAGAATATTCATGATGAAACTTTGTAGAATGGATGACAACTACCTGTTGTGAAGACAAATGTAAAGGATGATGTTTTGAAAGTCATCTTCTTGTTTTTCTTCAGGTCAGTGTGTATGTAAGTGTTGTTGGTTGTTTATAGTGCCCTGGTGGGTTGTGGAGAAATTGTTATGATTAATTGCATTATCAATGTTTCTGATTGGAGGAGAGACTTCCTGTACATTCACCTCTAATCTGGAATCTGTGTTTAGTGAAGGTTTAATGGTGTTAAAATAAAATGATTCTTTGATTTTTCTTGTCTTACAGAATTTGTCTGTGTTGATGATTCTTGTTTTCTCCCAGTCTATTCTGTGTCCAGTTGATGTAGTGTGCTCTGTAATGGCTGAAATGTGCATTTTCATGAGTGTTGTACTATCTTTAAGTTCTTTTATACTTTACACGAGTTTCTCCAATTTATGTATCATTGCAGGAACACAAAATTTCATAGATGACATTTTTGAGATTCTCTTTGGAAGTTTGCTGGGTTTCTTTTTTATCAGAATGGACCTAAAGGTACTGTAGGATTTCCACTGGACTTCTATATTGAATATCTTAAATATGCATTTAAGTTTTTCACTAAAATGTTGCTGGTATGGTAAATAAATCGTGATAGTGGTTTTGACTTTTTGATCTTTTCTTTCTGTTGTGGTCTTCTTCAAAGAGTTTTTGATGGAGGACAAAGTGTTACCATTCTGTTTAAAACTCTCTATGATCTTTTGGCATTCTACTCTCTTATTTAGGCATTGAATTATACTCCGTTTTATTGAGGTTGGATGATAGGACAGGAAGTTTAAGTATCTGTCCATGTGGGTGGATTTTTTGTACACAGTTGTGGTTATTTGTCTTATTTGTTTGTTGATGAGTATGTCAAGAAATGATAAATTCTTTTATATTAATATTATTAAACCTTCACTTAACAGAGATTCTGGATTAGAGATGAATATCCTGTGGCTGTCATTGGTTGAATCTACAGGAAATCTCTCATCCAGTCAGAAACAGTGATAATCCGACAAATCATAACACACTCTCCACAATCCAACAGAAAACTTTATAAAAACCAACAACACCTACAAACACACACACACTGATCTGAAGATGAAAGACCAAAAACTTTCAAAGCATCGTCCTCTACACTTGTATCCACAACAGGCAGTTACTGTCCATTCTACAAAGTTTCATTAAGAAACAGATGCACAATTTATGGAGAAAATGTGTTGAATATCAGGAATTGTCAAACAATGGTTCACAAAGCTTCAATCAAGAGAATTTAATCTCACCAATTCCATACATTCTAAATGGCCAAGATCAATCAATAAAGATACCCTGTAAGTCAAAGTTGAAGCAAATTCAAAATTGACCATGCAAGAAATGGCTCAACAGATCCATTCAACAATCATTACCCACCTACACAAGCTTAGAACAGTTTTTAAACTTGGATAATGGGTTCCATATTTGATGAATAATCAAAGTGCTCAAAGGGTCACCATTTGTTCATCTTTGAGAACAAGAAATGATAGTGAACCATTTATAGAAAGAATTACTAGTGGTAAGGAAGGCAGATTTTTTATGAGCACAATCAACATAAGAGACAATGGTTGAACTTCTGTCAGACACCTGTTCTAACATTGAAAAGTGGTTTACACCCAAAAAAGGATTTGCTTTATATTTGGTGGAATCCGGGAGGTGTAATCTATTATTAAGTTTTGGATCCAAATGAAACAATCATGGCTGAAAAATAGTGTCATCAGTCGGAGAGCTTACACCAAGTACTGATAAGAAAAGAGCTGCATTATTCAATCAAAAATGTGTCATAATTTTCCATGAAAATGCAACATCATACACTGAAAAAATGATAAAAAAAACTTCAGGCCTTGAAATGGGAAGTTGTGCCTCATCCATCCTATTTGCCAAATCTTACTCCATCTGATTACCATCTTTTCAGATCCTTACAATATTACCTGGGTGGAAAAAGGTATGCAAATGAGGAGGAACTCAAATCTAACTAAAGATTGTGTTTTTGAATTTAAACCAAAATAATTTTATTCACAAGGAATCCATAACTTACTCAAAAGATGGAGTTATGTCACGGAAAGTGAGGGCAAACATTATCGTGATTAAATTTGTCATTAAAGACGAATTTGTGTTCGATTTATTAAAGTATTAAAAAAAACTATGATATTTCCTTTCCAGTCTGATATTTACAGGATAATTGATGTTCATTATTTATGTTTTTCTCTAAAATCACAAAGAAAACGTAATTTTAAAGCTGTGAAAATTATGCCTGACACACAACCTTTGTTACAAATGTTCAGTGATTTCAAATTAGGCTGAACAGTTAAACTTTTTCTATGCTCACTAATGTAGTGTTGTAATTTTGTAGCTAATGCCTTACAGAAGTCATTAACTAACTTGTAAGAGGTTTTAAAGAAAATACTGTAGCTCAAAATGTAATGTTGAAATTGAAGTATCAGCAATAGGGAGCTACAGACTTTGATAACACTGAGATCAAAAGATTTAATAATATATGTAGTTCTAAAGATGTGATGTAACAGTTTGCATAATATTCAAAAATATATCATATATACAAGGGTGATAGACTAGATAATTTCTCAAAAAGAATGTGAACCAGCCAGTGTTTTCGCTTTATCAGTAATTTTTTACAAGTTGATTAATGTTAATTAACATCACTAGCAACATTAGCTTACACAAAACTTTTGGCAACATAAGTGCTTAAATTTGTTGTAGTTTTGAATGAGGAAATAATGTAAGGAAGGTACAAAAGAATTATGTAATAACAAGATATTTTCATTGAAACCACAGATATTAACCTCTAAATAAATTCTAATTTATTTATCATTCATCATTCTCAAATTACATTTCAACTCTTTTCTTTGCAAGTTATGAAAATGCTCCTTTTAGAGAATAAATTATGCAATTAATATAAAAGGAAACAATGCTAATAGGTAAAATAATATAAGAATTAAATGCTGTAGAAAAAGCAAGAATAAGCCATTTTTCCTAGAATTTTTAAAATTCATAAAAGCATAAATTTTGTGCTAATTTTAATGATTAAAGTTTATGCTAAAAATTCAATTAAGTTGCCTAAGCTGTATAATTACTTTACATATTAAGACCAGGTATTTAAAAACATTATCTTTTAATAATTAATAAATTTATACTTTAAAAAAGTACCTTTTGGTAGGGATCTGAAACTCAATGCAATTTTCAAAGTTCTCATATGGAGGGTATGAGACGATATATTTTTTTTAAATGTCCTCAGTTGATTTTTCTTAATAATGTCAAATCATATACAATAACTTTGAGAACTTTTATTGAGGATGTATCAGCCTTGGAATGAATGTACAAACTATCACTCTTAACTTCTGATTGATAATGTTCTAGTATACAATGAGCAATAACACAAAAAAAATTATGCACAAAATTATGATCTTTCTAAAATCATTGTGATAAATTTCACAAGAATGTCTTAAAAACATTTTTGTATACCTTTATAATGCTAATAATTTCAAAAAATAAACAATTAAGGTTGATCACCTACTGGACAATCCCCATCAGGATAATTGTCTGGCATGTACAAAGTGAAACAAAATACTCCTCCTTGGTAATGCCCTTGGCAGATAAACAGCACTCCAAACCATTCTATTAGCACGTTTAAGTAAATAAGGCTTAAAATATATACACACACAAAGAAAATAAACTGAGAACAAAACAATCTCGAAAATACATTTTCATTTAACAAAAGAGAGTATCAATCTAATACATAACTCACTATATACATTTAGAAGTTTTGAGGTCAAATTTTTTCTTACAGTGCCTTAATTTTGCTTCATAAATCTGTTATCTTTATCTTTCTGTAAACATTACTTGTTATTTGGACTTGTTTACTATACTTTTGGAAAAACCTTTTAATAATGTGCTACGAAATGAGATTAGCTTAGAAAATCTTATCAGTATGGATTGGGAAAAATAATTAATTAAATGGAAGAAAGCATATGGTTAGTACTAAAGTTCCATCAAACTGGATCCTTGTTACGAGTGGAAAGCCTCAGTGCCCAGCATTTGGGCCTCTGTTTTTAAATATTTGTATTAATGGTGTTAATAGAGTTACTATTTGTACATTAATTAAGTTTGCTGCTTACTTAAAATACTTTGGTATTTCTAGCCATATTAAGAATGTTGAGGTAGGTACAGTACCACAGAATGACAAAGTACTGTACTTGCTTTCTCTTGGAGAATAAAAGAGAGGGAGAGAGATAAAGGGAATCTGGATAGTGTTTAACCTTTTCATAATGACAATTTAAACTCCTATCTACATATCACTAGGCTAAATTCAAAATTTAAGTCACTTTACAATCATATTGTAAAGAAATTATTATCAAGTGTGTTAGTGTTTGATGTATTATACAATTTTAGTTTTGTTTTTTTTATTTCAAAAGAAATATTGAAAGGAATAATGAAACTTCTTACTTTTGTATTATGTGACAAACTATGAGCAATGCTAAATGTGGCAAAGTATAGTTTGAAGCATAAATAGGTGGTCATGTGTCTGCAAGTCTAGACAGTAATTTAGTTTATGTACTCATTTGAAAAGTATGTTTCAAAGATAAAATACAGACTAAATTTTGTTTACCTCTCACAGGTGCAAGCCCCATCTTCCACAGTTAACCTGGTTAGTTGATGTGCTCTTTTGAAAAGTATGTTTCAAAGATGAAACACAGACTACATTCTGTCAACCCCTGACAGGTGCAACTCCCACCTTACACAGTTAACCTTCAGAAGTTAAACATACTTTTAACATGTACATGTTTACAACTCTTAGAAACAATTAATCTCAAACTATAATTCAACAACAGTTATTTGAAATTAGCACCAAACTGTTGTCCTCAAGTAAATGTAACTGTTTAAACTAGTATTGGCTACTTTGTTCACAGTAGCACTTCATTTGTTTCTTACATAAATGTTATAGAGACACACTTAAGTTGTATGTACATTTTTATATTTTATGTATTCTGTTTTAAAATTCACATTTGAAAGGTTTAATAACTGCTGAAAAAGAACCAAACTTTGCCCTTGCTCTACATGTCTTACAGTGCAAAATAGTGTATTAAGTTATTTTTGTCAAAAATAAAGGTATCTCTGCTGTTCATACCATTCTATTGCCTGCTGGTTCCTGTTGACGTGATGTATATAATCAACAGTGAGGAACAGGAAAGGAAAATGAAACATTTGAAATGAACTATAACTGAAAACAGATGTGAAATTATGCATATGATCCAAGGAAGATATTTTAAGATGAATTATTCAACAGAGTTAAAATGAAAAAACACATTTCTATTTCTTAATTTTAAGCATTTCATTGAACTATAAATGAATTATAATTTAAAACTTAAAATATTCTTAAATCAAAAAACTATTTCCAATAGTACTTACCCTCTACTTACATTTACAACTATTATTCAACAGCCAGGAAAACACTGGCTCTCAATGGAGAGGAAGAGAGGGAGGAGTGTATGAGAGGGGTATTAGTGGAAATACATTCCTGATTTAACAAAATGTTAATTTCAAAAAATACTCACCCCCTCCTACACTTATAGTTAAAATCCCACATTGATAAGGTGAAGGGACTGATGAAAGCATTATCTGTATGGATCATAACTGAGTCAATGGATAATTCATAACCTAGTGCACAACATTCAGAACAGACATGTTCTTCATATATGGGTGGAAATGTTACCCAATTTATCAACACTACAAGCTAGACCCAAAGAAAGTAGCCAAGATTTCACTACTCTAAATTGGAATTAAAAAGCCATGTTCCTTATATCTCACACTGTTGGTTAGGACAAGCAGACTGTAAACTACATATATAGATATGCTCCCTCCCTTTACCATCTCATAGAGATATGTTATGATATCATCAACAGTGGACTGCAGAAGGAATTTCATCATCTTTGTTGATACATCAAAATCTATGAAGCCACTAGAAACAAAACAGTAGACAAAAGGCACGAGGAATATTTCAATATGTTAAGTGGAGATTTGAAGAATCTTTCCCTAACTTTCTCATCATATTGAGGACATTCCCTTTCACTAAGTGTGTGAGCAATACAATAAATAAATAGCTCTTCCAAACTGAAATTAAGACCTACTTGAGGTCCACAATAAGCCAATTAATGCTCAATAACCAAGCCATCCTCTCCATCAAGTCCGAACTAGCTGATCCAATTAACTCCAAAGCTGTGATAGAGAAGTCTGGGTCATTAAAAGCTAGGAAGATGTGATCCATCTTATCGGAACAACAACCGGATGCTTAGCAGGACAAGTGTGACTGTTTAACTGCAAATATCTTATACCAGATTTGTAATAAAGTTATTTCATTTGGCTTGGTGTTTAATTTAGCACACAAGTCCTCAGGAATGGCACTCTGAAATCTTGCCCAGACTGATATTTTCCCTCACTTCCACTGGGTAGGAATGTCTTTGGTAAAAGCAGTTTTATTTTTCTGATACAGAAACTGGCCTTTGGAATGGATTGTTTTCAGATGTAATACATGTAGTAAATTTAATGGAGTTTCAGAAAAAACTTGGCAAGTATTTTAAAAACTTGTAGTTTCACCTACAATTACTTTAATGGATGGGATAGCCTGAAAGAGCTGACAGGTCCCTTGCTGTCCTTAAATTTTATGTTAATGTAACAAATTAAATGTTCTTTGTTTTCAATACAATAATGCAGAATTCTATTCATTTTCATGGAAATAAATACATGTACAATTTTATAATTAAAATGCAAGATAAGCCCAAAAGATACTTTCATTATTAGTTTTCTTTCTGTGAACAACTGAGTATGCAAACTAACATTGTTTAATGGTAGCTATGCTACAAATACTCACCGATTCTTACAAAACTAACCATGGGTAAAACAGTGACATATTTTATAAAGCTTTTCTATTTCTGTAACAGCTTTGAACTAGTATTTCATTTTTGCAGTAACTTCTGAAATAAATAGTTATAATTTTATCACAATAAACTCAAACAATTTCCCATACCACAATTTCCTATGTTAAAAATGATACACTACATTTGTATTAACGTAAAAGTGATGTTTAAAATACAGAGATTAACTTACTCAGTGGTGAACCAGCTGATGGAACAACATATACCCCAGGTAACCTTTGTCTCTGAAGCATCACACTGTAAGAAAAGGGAAAAGTTACAATAATATTATTGCATCACCACTTGAATAATATTTTGAAATGCGCATTATCTCTTGAAATTGGCATTTACTTTGATATTTCAACCACTTATGTCTTTCAGGTGTGCACACGTATATAGCCACTGTACCCGTTCATTAGATGAATGAAACAAAAACTCGTATCAACCAAGAGATTGAAAATTGTGCCTTATTTTTCTTTCTTAAACATAATAACATTAAAAATGCAATAAAAATATATAAAGGATACCAATAATAAAAGAAAGACACCATTTATAAAAATTATATCAGTGGTGACATAGTCATTCTAATGCTGAAGGATACTCAACATTGATAGTTTTTCCAAATTTAGAAAAGAAGACTAACCCTCTCACATGACCTTCCTTAAGTCACTGTGCTAAGTTTGGTGCTGACTGATCAAGAAATGTGGAAATCTAAAAGGAATAGATGCACATGCATATTGACATATACTGATATATGTTACATAGAACATTCTTCACTTAGTAAATAAAATTAATGAGTAAGTAGTTTGAAAGATGACATTTTCCTAAGTTGAAAATGTATCTCTAATAATACCTCCTCTGATAATATCCATATTTCTCAGTCTCCAGCATTTCCACCGTTTGCCCATCTTAGCTTAATATTAAAAAAAATTGCTCTAACCTTTTATATCCCACTCAAATTCTTCAGGTGAATTCTAATTTTCAAACTTCTTCTATTTAGGTACAATATATGAACACCTTATTCAAGACATAAAATGGAATTTAGTGGGGAGGTAGGATGGGATAGTGTCAGCAGAAGAAGTGTTATTAAAAATATATTTTCAGTGTTGGAAAATGTTAGCTTCCAAAACATACTAAGCATCCACTGAAAGTATGGCTACATTGAGGCTGGTGTAGGCATTATCCATACAGAAAACATCTGTACAGAACAAGAGTGTACCACAATAAAAATTGGTATATGAGTGGGAGAACTGCACTACATCAAGAACAGATATGTTCTTCACCTGTAACTTTGCTCTTGACATCAAAGGTGGAATAGAACACAAGTGTCAGTAGAGATCAGACCTAACCAGACTGCTGAAATTCCACAACTTGGGATTGGAACTAAAAGAGTTGTGGCACCTACGTACCATGGTAGTGGCATACACACACACACACACTTAGTTTTGATTGTATCCCAACCTGTAGCTAGAGTATGATACACCTCACTACATTGGAATCATTATGATGAAAATGTAAACAGTACCTAAATAGACAAACTTTCTCCTCCACTTGAAAAAGTCCAAAAGGCAACACACTAGGCATAGAATGACAGGATTGTGTAAACCATACTCAACCAAAGGAACAGAACTCATCCAGTCTGGAATTGTGAACACTCATCCTTACTTCTCAACCATACGAAGGAGTATTTCACTTAACCCAGAATTATGGAGAAAACGTAGAACCTGCACTCAACCAATGACCTAGGATGAAACCATTTTGCGCTTGGAATTTTAAGGAGATAGCTGACCTCCCTTCCTGAACTTTGTACAAAACCAACACTGATCAAAAAGAAGAGCCACACAATCCTCAACTGGATAGCATCATGTCAAACTTCAGCTGAAATTGCAAGTAGGCTCAAAAGCAAGGTGTCACTCCTACTAACATCTGGGAAAAACATCCAGAGACCCAAAAAGGAGGGCCCCAACTTCACCCTCTTCTCCAAGACTGGAGGAACACATTCAAACACCCTGGATGAAAAAAACAAAAACAATGTCCATCACCCCAGCGACTCGAAACTGGGAGTTCCCAAGCTCCTTTTGTAGTCTGGTGAGTAATACATGTTGGGAAATCCTGAGAAACAGTGTTATGAAAACAGTACAATAGCAAACCAATTATAAACCATAGTCCATGTTTCGAAAAGGCACAGCAGTGATAGCGCCAGAGCAGACAGATTTAGCTGCAGTGTCTGCAAGCTCATTTTCCCACAAATAGCAACGTTGGTATCTAAACAAACTGAATCAAATCAGTTTTGAATATCGGCAAGAACAGGGAATAAACTAACGTGAAATGGTTCCAGGGCCAGTAGAGAACTAAGCAAGTGAGTATAAACAATGCAATTTGAGTACTGCTTATCTTCTATGTGATCCAGGGCAAGAGAAATGGCATACAGTTCAGCAGTGAACACAGAAGCTGTAGAGGGGATTCTGTGCACAACCACTGAACCACAACAAACTATGGCAGAGCCCACAGAGTCACCTGATTTTGAACCATTTGTATAAATAGGAAGGGAAAGATGGTTTGAAAGATGCTCAGCAAATAACAGACAGTATTTCCAATAGGGAGTATCTGCATTTTTCAGATGACTTACAGATAGGCCACATTTGTAGTCTGTAATAAGACATGGGATGGGCTGACTGGTGGATACAGTAATGCTGCCCAAGGACAAACCCAATTCACTCAACTGCTCTTGGATAACAAGGCCAAAAGAAGCAATGGCAGATTGCCTGTTTTGAAAAAGCATGGCCCATCAAGGAAAAAACAAAACAACCCACAACCCCAGGTGGGATGCTTTGGTAAGGAATGAAGTTTCAAAGAACACAGTAGACAGTTGCAAATGGCAGAGGTGCAAAGGACGTTCATGAGACTTTGTGTGTAAGTTCTGAACTGGGAAGTGCAGAAAGCCCCGATACAAAGCCAAAGTCCCTGTAGATGAACGGGGTTCAGCATTTTTAAGGCCAAAATCCTGCCAGAGCCATGAATCAGTGATCCATAGTCTAGTTTCATTTGAATAAGAGAACAATATATCTTTAGTATAGAACATCAATCTGCACCCAAAATGGTGGAAAGAATGACAAGGAGGATGCTCAGTGCTCTTGTACATTCGACCCGTAGTTGCTTGATGTGTGGTATAAAAGTCAGCTTACGGGCAAAGATAAATTCCAAGAACTTTGATTCAAGGACCACAGGTAGCACAACTTCACCGATACAGAGTTAGGATCAAGATGAATACCTCATTGGTGATAAAAGTGCAAGCAAACAATTGTAGAAACAGAAAAGGTAAAACTGTTTGCTGTGATCCACTTCAATACATGATTGAAGGCAGTCTGCAGCTGCTGCTCAATATAACACATGTTAAATGCTGACATGGGATGTGAAAGTTGTTGACATAGGGCCAGTTCACAACAGTAAGAGGGAGTTGGCATTAATCTTTATAATGAAAAGTGTGACATTCAAAACACAGCCTTGAGGGACTCCAAGTTCCTGTAGAAAAGAACAGAAAAGTGCTGAACCCACACAAACTTAGAATCACCTGCCCATGAAAAATTTTAAAATAAATATGGGCAAATGGTCATGTAACCCATATAAATGGAGGTCTTGCAAAATACCATTACTCCATGTTGTATCATATGTCTTCTCAAGGTCAAAGAATATTGATACAAGATGTCCTTTGAGAAAAACTTCTCTGGTTGAGGGTTGAAGCAAATCAGGTGGTCCACAGTGGAGCATTGTCATCAAAACCCATGCTGGGTGGGTGAGAAGAGGCTGTTTACTTTGAGGAAACAAACAAGATGAGAATTAACAATCCTCTCTAAGATTTTGTATGGACAGCTTGTTAAAGCAACTAGATGGTAATTTGAAGGATTCTTAGGATCCTTCTCAGATTTAGAGTCAGGTAGGAAAATAGCCTGGTGCCAGGCATCAGGAAAAACATTCTACTGCCAGATCTAGTTAAAAACAATCAGAAGAATAGCAAGAGATGAATGGCACAGCATTTAATAGTGTATATCATTAGGTCTGACCAACAAAGGGCCAGTTTGAGTTCCACAAGTGTAAAGGAACGATTATAGTCATAGAGACAATCAGCCTGAAAGGAAAGAGGTAATCATTCTGCCCGAGTCAAGTACGTCAATGAGTTATTACAAGCCACATAACACCTGAAGGTTCTACAGGACATACCAACAGATCAGGATTAGAACGTAAACCTCGACAGTTCCATTGTATCAAGGTGGCCATTTTTAAGAATGGGTAGGCGAAGTGGCTGGAGAACCCTTTGGTTTATGACCACGTCTTTTTTTCTTTACTGTCTTTAGTCAGAGGAGGTCTATCAACCTCCATGGATCATGCTCTGGGTCGAGTGGGCAGGTTTTTATTATTGGAAGGACGTGAACGAATAATTGTTTTGTATATTGTGGTGGGAGAAAAAGATGTATCAGAGAAAATGCTTGTATTTGAAACTGAAGGATGTGGATCTTGAGATTTGTTGGAAGGTATAAGAGGAACAGAGATGGGTGTGGAAGTTGATTCATCAACCTTTTTAACCACGGAGGTTAAAAGGCTTTTCATTTGTTTTGAAAATGATTCCCTTGGATGCACAGAGAGATCTGTCTGCACTCCCACTGTAGTTGTGGAATGAAATGCAGCAGCATATGTCCGAGATGAAGTTGTGGACAGCAATTTCCGAGCCTCAAGATAACTAATGTTATGTGTCGTTTTCAAACGCTGCACCTCTTTTTCCTCCAACCATTTTGGGCAAGAATGAAAGTAAGAGGGGTGAAAACCATTGCATGTCACAGTCATAGGCATCGTGGTCCTTGCCTCCACAACGAGCACATGTCAGGGAACTATGACAAGATGTCTTTGAGTGGCCGAATCTCTGACACTGGAAACATCGATGAGGGTTTGGAATGTATGGCCGAACCCTGCAAATGAGATAACCTGCCTTGATGGTGGCAGGTGCACGTGGTGAAGTAAATATTAAAATGAGGGTATTTGTTGGCAATGTAACTCCATCTTTGTGAGTGGAGATGCACCTCATTGCAGAAACTCCTTGAGTGGAGAGACCAGGGAGAATCTCTGACTCGGGAACGTTCTTCAAATCCCTTTCAACAATAACTCCTCGTAAAGAATTCAACGTAGCATGAGGTGTAACCTCAATAGGTATATCCCCAATTGCCTTTGAATTCAAATGGAGTTCACTGTGTTGGGATGTGGATGTTTCAACCAATATGTCACCAGATCGAAGCTTTTTTACTGACTCTGGAGAGCCAGCAAGTCCCTCTAGTCCATTCTAAATAAAAAAAGGGGATATTTGCCTTAAAGGTTTTTCCGAAAGAGAATGTAATATAAGAAAATGAGGTACATGTGTTACCGATGTTGAAGATTGCTGTTCAGAATATTCAAGACGTGGTCGCTTACCCATTGACTGTTTTTTCACTATTTTATTTAAATTTTTTTTGAGGATCCATAGAAAGAGGAAAAGTTTTGGTACCCATTGACCCCACCCAACATGGAACCCGACAAGGGGATGCACTACAAAGTCATGCAAGGACAATGCAGCAATGCCAGCGTTTCGTGAGCACTATACCCAAACATCAGGCACAATGTCCACAACACCCATTGAGAACTTCCAACACTGGTACTTGGTTGACTCTAGCCCAAGTGGACCAGCCGACTGACTCAAGGGGGACCACCCAAAGGCTGCCCGTCTACAGGAATTCGAGGCCAAAGTGGTGTGTTAGGGTTGGACCCCTCAACCACCAGGATCCTCTCCTCCCCTTCACGGGTCGCCACACATGGCAAACACGTGGGTGGATGTTTAGATTCCAGAGAAGGTAACCAGACAGAACAGAACCTTCCCCCTGGGAGGTCCCCTCACCACGTACAGGAATCCACACCGAGGGGAAAAGTGGGCCAACAGAAGTCAATCATCTCAAAAAAAATGACAGTCCTGGGCCAAATGAATACAAAAATAGTTAATGCTGTGCCATGGAGAACAATTGAAGAGGAATTGAAAGATGCAAATCTGATAGACAAAAAATAGAAAACACAGGGAAAACGGATTAATAGCAATGTGTGAAACGGTATCTGATGTGATAACGAAAGAAACTACAGACCAGGTAAAAAGACCATGCAGAGTCATAGAAAAAAAAGTGGGAAAAGGAGCAAAGAAAGATGGGGAAAGAGAGACTATTGAAAATGAGTTCAGCTAGAGGTAAGGTAAAACAATTGGGTGTCTAGAGTGTCATTCATGACAATAAAAATCACACTGTCAAAATAAGCAATGCACCAGTTGTTAGGTAATGGAAGGAGAAAAAAAAAGCTCTACAACCTGGAATGAGAAGGTTTTTGATAAATTGATTAAACATGGAATGGGAATCAAAGAACACGAGAAAGTAATAAGGATATAAATGATATAACTTCAAACCAGGTCTTCAGTGAGAAATGAACACCATCAACAATGGCTACCTGAAGAAAGGAATCCAGACAAAGAGAAAGGTAGAGTAAAATGGAATGCAACTTAACTCAACAAGTCCAAATAAAGGAAAACATAGTAAGGAGGGATAGAACAGAAGTGGAATAGGTTAAAACAGCAAAGAGAAAAAAAAATTCTGCACAAAACTTCTCTAAAGCATGGTGAAATGCCTCAGACAATATATGGAGGAAAGACAGGGGTGGTGAGAAAAAGATGAAAATGCAAAAATGGGGAACCACAGAATCAAATATAAAGCAAGTGGCCTGATCACAAAGCAGACCAAATAGGTAACAAAAGACAGAGAATCTAGAAAAGATGAACATTTGCAAGTCAAGACATGAAAAGTGTCACAAATATAAGCAGGATAAAACATCTGGGTGTGATAGGAAAAAAAAATTTAATAAAAAGGTAGGAAGAAAAACAAAATAAACTTCAGAAACTGGGTTCAAAAAGTGAAAAAGAATATTACAGGATACAGTTAAAAAATTAGGAAATGAACACACATGAGAATGAAAATCAGAAGAGACTGGACATTCTCCAAATGGTAAGACACTACTCAAAGCAAATCAGGTTGCATTTGAAGTACAATAAGCTACACCTGACTGGTAGAAAGAACATCAGGTGAAGGGACTGGGGTAAATGAACCAGTCAACCTGTGGTAATCCATAGCATGTTGAACATTCTCAAAAATAAACAAGCCTCCAGAAGCCAGAGTATAAGATAAGTAATTAAGTATCAGTTACATTTAGTTGAGAATTGAAGACAATAATCAACATTTTTGTTACAAAAACTATAGAAAACAAAAACCTAAGTTTTATTAACAAATGTAAATCTCATCAAATTGAACACAAATCTGAAACTTCAATGCCAAGAAAAAGAATAAAGTTATCACAAATGCAAGTGCATAGAGGGAGTTAGTACAAATGGAGATCACGTTACCCTGCTACTGGTAGAGAGCTACCATTGCATTTAACCAGTTCATGTTAAATATGAGAATTTAAGTACAAATTAGCACAAGGCTAGTAGCATACAAATCTCACAAGCAAACATGTAAAGGAAATGGCATTCTTGTGCAAGTAGATGAATTATTATTTTGGAATTATATAAATATGTTTTATACTTATTATACAACAATTTAAACTATTCAATTACTGTTTTATTATTAAAAACCACTGAATATCAATTTTATTACAAATGTGTTCACACTAAATGTTAAGGATGGTACATTGCTGATATTAAAATATCAAAAACATTACAAATGTATAGCATTATGTGGTGAATGAAGCCCATATATTTGAAACGTGAAATTATTCCTTTTATCAAATATATTAATTTCCTTAACAACCAAATTTAAATAATGCAGTTCAGTGTCTGATATGGAAATACTTTCAATTTGTAAAACAATAATAATGGCTGTATCTTAAACTGACCTCCATTTCTGGAATCCTCTCTTTAAATCTAATTATCCAGTTTCAATATTTATTGAAGGATGAAAAATGGATGGTTCAAAAACTATTAGTTGTAAGAAAATAATATGAAATTTTTATACAAAATATATTTAAATTTCAATTTATAAGTACATATGAAGTTTGAAAGCAAATAACGTTTTTTTAGTTTTTTTTCAAAAAGTTGTGATTGAGTTTTGAGGAAAACAACTTTGAAATGTTTGCCTTTTTCTCAATGACAATGTATTAATAAGCCTTACTTCTTACTTCAAGTTAATTGATAAAGATTTAGAAAAAACATTTAACCTATAAAAACCTAAGGAATAGTTTCAAAAGAGGAACATGTATGCTACATGAACTAAAAAAGGTTTAAAAGCTTCAGAGACTACAAGTTATGCATGTACAGTTTACAGACTGTTCAGACAGAATATTCATGATGAAACTTTGTAGAATGGATGACAACTACCTGTTGTGAAGACAAATGTAAAGGATGATGTTTTGAAAGTCATCTTCTTGTTTTTCTTCAGGTCAGTGTGTATGTAAGTGTTGTTGGTTGTTTATAGTGCCCTGGTGGGTTGTGGAGAAATTGTTATGATTAATTGCATTATCAATGTTTCTGATTGGAGGAGAGACTTCCTGTACATTCACCTCTAATATGGAATCTGTGTTTAGTGAAGGTTTAATGGTGTTAAAATAAAATGATTCTTTGATTTTTCTTGTCTTACAGAATTTGTCTGTGTTGATGATTCTTGTTTTCTCCCAGTCTAATCTGTGTCCAGTTGATGTAGTGTGCTCTGTAATGGTTGAAATGTGCATTTTCATGAGTGTTGTACTATCTTTAAGTTCTTTTATACTTTTCACGAGTTTCTCCAATTTATGTATCATTGCAGGAACACAAAATTTCATAGATGACATTTTTGAGATTCTCTTTGGAAGTTTGCTGGTTTTTTTTTTTATCACAATGGACCTAAAGGTACTGTAGGATTTCCACTGGACTTCTATATTGAATATCTTAAATATGCATTTAAGTTTTTCACTAAAATGTTGCTGGTATGGTAAATAAATCGTGATAGTGGTTTTGACTTTTTGATCTTTTCTTTCTGTTGTGGTCTTCTTCAAAGAGTTTTTGATGGAGGACGAAGTGTTACCATTCTGTTTAAAACTCTCTATGATCTTTTGGCATTCTACTCTCTTATTTAGGCATTGAATTATACTCCGTTTTATTGAGGTTGGATGATAGGACAGGAAGTTTAAGTATCTGTCCATGTGGGTGGATTTTTTGTACACAGTTGTGGTTATTTGTCTTATTTGTTTGTTGATGAGTATGTCAAGAAATGATAAATTCTTTTATATTAATATTATTAAACCTTCACTTAACAGAGATTCTGGATTAGAGATGAATATCCTGTGGCTGTCATTGGTTGAATCTACAGGAAATCTCTCATCCAGTCAGAAACAGTGATAATCCGACAAATCATAACACACTCTCCACAATCCAACAGAAAACTTTATAAAAACCAACAACACCTACAAACACACACACACTGATCTGAAGATGAAAGACCAAAAACTTTCAAAGCATCGTCCTCTACACTTGTATCCACAACAGGCAGTTACTGTCCATTCTACAAAGTTTCATTAAGAAACAGATGCACAATTTATGGAGAAAATGTGTTGAATATCAGGAATTGTCAAACAATGGTTCACAAAGCTTCAATCAAGAGAATTTAATCTCACCAATTCCATACATTCTAAATGGCCAAGATCAATCAATAAAGATACCCTGTAAGTCAAAGTTGAAGCAAATTCAAAATTGACCATGCAAGAAATGGCTCAACAGATCCATTCAACAATCATTACCCACCTACACAAGCTTAGAACAGTTTTTAAACTTGGATAATGGGTTCCATATTTGATGAATAATCAAAGTGCTCAAAGGGTCACCATTTGTTCATCTTTGAGAACAAGAAATGATAGTGAACCATTTATAGAAAGAATTACTAGTGGTAAGGAAGGCAGATTTTTTATGAGCACAATCAACATAAGAGACAATGGTTGAACTTCTGTCAGACACCTGTTCTAACATTGAAAAGTGGTTTACACCCAAAAAAGGATTTGCTTTATATTTGGTGGAATCCGGGAGGTGTAATCTATTATTAAGTTTTGGATCCAAATGAAACAATCATGGCTGAAAAATAGTGTCATCAGTCGGAGAGCTTACACCAAGTACTGATAAGAAAAGAGCTGCATTATTCAATCAAAAATGTGTCATAATTTTCCATGAAAATGCAACATCATACACTGAAAAAATGATAAAAAAAACTTCAGGCCTTGAAATGGGAAGTTGTGCCTCATCCATCCTATTTGCCAAATCTTACTCCATCTGATTACCATCTTTTCAGATCCTTACAATATTACCTGGGTGGAAAAAGGTATGCAAATGAGGAGGAACTCAAATCTAACTAAAGATTGTGTTTTTGAATTTAAACCAAAATAATTTTATTCACAAGGAATCCATAACTTACTCAAAAGATGGAGTTATGTCACGGAAAGTGAGGGCAAACATTATCGTGATTAAATTTGTCATTAAAGACGAATTTGTGTTCGATTTATTAAAGTATTAAAAAAAACTATGATATTTCCTTTCCAGTCTGATATTTACAGGATAATTGATGTTCATTATTTATGTTTTTCTCTAAAATCACAAAGAAAACGTAATTTTAAAGCTGTGAAAATTATGCCTGACACACAACCTTTGTTACAAATGTTCAGTGATTTCAAATTAGGCTGAACAGTTAAACTTTTTCTATGCTCACTAATGTAGTGTTGTAATTTTGTAGCTAATGCCTTACAGAAGTCATTAACTAACTTGTAAGAGGTTTTAAAGAAAATACTGTAGCTCAAAATGTAATGTTGAAATTGAAGTATCAGCAATAGGGAGCTACAGACTTTGATAACACTGAGATCAAAAGATTTAATAATATATGTAGTTCTAAAGATGTGATGTAACAGTTTGCATAATATTCAAAAATATATCATATATACAAGGGTGATAGACTAGATAATTTCTCAAAAAGAATGTGAACCAGCCAGTGTTTTCGCTTTATCAGTAATTTTTTACAAGTTGATTAATGTTAATTAACATCACTAGCAACATTAGCTTACACAAAACTTTTGGCAACATAAGTGCTTAAATTTGTTGTAGTTTTGAATGAGGAAATAATGTAAGGAAGGTACAAAAGAATTATGTAATAACAAGATATTTTCATTGAAACCACAGATATTAACCTCTAAATAAATTCTAATTTATTTATCATTCATCATTCTCAAATTACATTTCAACTCTTTTCTTTGCAAGTTATGAAAATGCTCCTTTTAGAGAATAAATTATGCAATTAATATAAAAGGAAACAATGCTAATAGGTAAAATAATATAAGAATTAAATGCTGTAGAAAAAGCAAGAATAAGCCATTTTTCCTAGAATTTTTAAAATTCATAAAAGCATAAATTTTGTGCTAATTTTAATGATTAAAGTTTATGCTAAAAATTCAATTAAGTTGCCTAAGCTGTATAATTACTTTACATATTAAGACCAGGTATTTAAAAACATTATCTTTTAATAATTAATAAATTTATACTTTAAAAAAGTACCTTTTGGTAGGGATCTGAAACTCAATGCAATTTTCAAAGTTCTCATATGGAGGGTATGAGACGATATATTTTTTTTAAATGTCCTCAGTTGATTTTTCTTAATAATGTCAAATCATGCACAATAATTTTGAGAACTTTTATTAAGGATATATCAGCCTTGGAATGAATGTATAAACTATTACTCTAACTTCTGATTGATAATGTTCTAGTATACAATGAGCAATAACACAAAAAAAAATGATGCACAAAATTATGATATTTCTGAAATCATTGTGATAAATTTCACAAGAACGTCTTAAAAACATTTTTGTATACCTTTATAATGCTAATAATTTCAAAAAATAAACAATTAAGGTTGATCACCTACTGGACAATCCCCATCAGGATAATTGTTTGGCATGTACAAAGTGAAACAAAATACTCCTCCTTGGTAATGCCCTTGGCAGATGAACAGCACTCCAAACCATTCTATTAACAAGTTTAAATAAGGCTTAAAATATGTAAACACACAATGAAAATAAACTGAGAACAAAACAATCTAGAAAATACATTTTCATTTAATAAAAGAGAGTATCAATCTAATACATAACTCACCATATACATTTAGAAGTTTTGAGGTCAAATTTTTTACAGTGCCTTAATTTTGCTTCATAAATCTGTTATCTTTATCTTTCTGTAAACATTACTTGTTATTTGGACTTGTTTACTATACTTTTGGAAAAACCTTTTAATAATGTGCTACGAAATGAGATTAGCTTAGAAAATCTTATCAGTATGGATTGGGAAAAATAATTAATTAAATAGAAGAAAGCATATGGTTAGTACTAAAGTTCCATCAAACTGGATCCTTGTTACGAGTGGAAAGCCTCAGTGCCCAGCATTTGGGCCTCTGTTTTTAAATATTTGTATTAATGGTGTTAATAGAGTTACTATTTGTACATTAATTAAGTTTGCTGCTTACTTAAAATACTTTGGTATTTCTAGCCATATTAAGAATGTTGAGGTAGGTACAGTACCACAGAATGACAAAGTACTGTACTTGCTTTCTCTTGGAGAATAAAAGAGAGGGAGAGAGATAAAGGGAATCTGGATAGTGTTTAACCTTTTCATAATGACAATTTAAACTCCTATCTACATATCACTAGGCTAAATTCAAAATTTAAGTCACTTTACAATCATATTGTAAAGAAATTATTATCAAGTGTGTTAGTGTTTGATGTACTATACAATTTTAGTTTTGTTTTCTTTATTTCAAAAGAAATATTGAAAGGAATAATGAAACTTCTTACTTTTGTATTATGTGACAAACTATGAGCAATGCTAAATGTGGCAAAGTATAGTTTGAAGCATAAATAGGTGGTCATGTGTCTGCAAGTCTAGACAGTAATTTAGTTTATGTACTCATTTGAAAAGTATGTTTCAAAGATAAAATACAGACTAAATTTTGTTTACCTCTCACAGGTGCAAGCCCCATCTTCCACAGTTAACCTGGTTAGTTGATGTGCTCTTTTGAAAAGTATGTTTCAAAGATGAAACACAGACTACATTCTGTCAACCCCTGACAGGTGCAACTCCCACCTTACACAGTTAACCTTCAGAAGTTAAACATACTTTTAACATGTACATGTTTACAACTCTTAGAAACAATTAATCTCAAACTATAATTCAACAACAGTTATTTGAAATTAGCACCAAACTGTTGTCCTCAAGTAAATGTAACTGTTTAAACTAGTATTGGCTACTTTGTTCACAGTAGCACTTCATTTGTTTCTTACATAAATGTTATAGAGACACACTTAAGTTGTATGTACATTTTTATATTTTATGTATTCTGTTTTAAAATTCACATTTGAAAGGTTTAATAACTGCTGAAAAAGAACCAAACTTTGCCCTTGCTCTACATGTCTTACAGTGCAAAATAGTGTATTAAGTTATTTTTGTCAAAAATAAAGGTATCTCTGCTGTTCATACCATTCTATTGCCTGCTGGTTCCTGTTGACGTGATGTATATAATCAACAGTGAGGAACAGGAAAGGAAAATGAAACATTTGAAATGAACTATAACTGAAAACAGATGTGAAATTATGCATATGATCCAAGGAAGATATTTTAAGATGAATTATTCAACAGAGTTAAAATGAAAAAACACATTTCTATTTCTTAATTTTAAGCATTTCATTGAACTATAAATGAATTATAATTTAAAACTTAAAATATTCTTAAATCAAAAAACTATTTCCAATAGTACTTACCCTCTACTTACATTTACAACTATTATTCAACAGCCAGGAAAACACTGGCTCTCAATGGAGAGGAAGAGAGGGAGGAGTGTATGAGAGGGGTATTAGTGGAAATACATTCCTGATTTAACAAAATGTTAATTTCAAAAAATACTCACCCCCTCCTACACTTATAGTTAAAATCCCACATTGATAAGGTGAAGGGACTGATGAAAGCATTATCTGTATGGATCATAACTGAGTCAATGGATAATTCATAACCTAGTGCACAACATTCAGAACAGACATGTTCTTCATATATGGGTGGAAATGTTACCCAATTTATCAACACTACAAGCTAGACCCAAAGAAAGTAGCCAAGATTTCACTACTCTAAATTGGAATTAAAAAGCCATGTTCCTTATATCTCACACTGTTGGTTCGGACAAGCAGACTGTAAACTACATATATAGATATGCTCCCTCCCTTTACCATCTCATAGAGATATGTTATGATATCATCAACAGTGGACTGCAGAAGGAATTTCATCATCTTTGTTGATACATCAAAATCTATGAAGCCACTAGAAACAAAACAGTAGACAAAAGGCACGAGGAATATTTCAATATGTTAAGTGGAGATTTGAAGAATCTTTCCCTAACTTTCTCATCATATTGAGGACATTCCCTTTCACTAAGTGTGTGAGCAATACAATAAATAAATAGCTCTTCCAAACTGAAATTAAGACCTACTTGAGGTCCACAATAAGCCAATTAATGCTCAATAACCAAGCCATCCTCTCCATCAAGTCCGAACTAGCTGATCCAATTAACTCCAAAGCTGTGATAGAGAAGTCTGGGTCATTAAAAGCTAGGAAGATGTGATCCATCTTATCGGAACAACAACCGGATGCTTAGCAGGACAAGTGTGACTGTTTAACTGCAAATATCTTATACCAGATTTGTAATAAAGTTATTTCATTTGGCTTGGTGTTTAATTTAGCACACAAGTCCTCAGGAATGGCACTCTGAAATCTTGCCCAGACTGATATTTTCCCTCACTTCCACTGGGTAGGAATGTCTTTGGTAAAAGCAGTTTTATTTTTCTGATACAGAAACTGGCCTTTGGAATGGATTGTTTTCAGATGTAATACATGTAGTAAATTTAATGGAGTTTCAGAAAAAACTTGGCAAGTATTTTAAAAACTTGTAGTTTCACCTACAATTACTTTAATGGATGGGATAGCCTGAAAGAGCTGACAGGTCCCTTGCTGTCCTTAAATTTTATGTTAATGTAACAAATTAAATGTTCTTTGTTTTCAATACAATAATGCAGAATTCTATTCATTTTCATGGAAATAAATACATGTACAATTTTATAATTAAAATGCAAGATAAGCCCAAAAAATACTTTCATTATTAGTTTTCTTTCTGTGAACAACTGAGTATGCAAACTAACATTGTTTAATGGTAGCTATGCTACAAATACTCACCGATTCTTACAAAACTAACCATGGGTAAAACAGTGACATATTTTATAAAGCTTTTCTATTTCTGTAACAGCTTTGAACTAGTATTTCATTTTTGCAGTAACTTCTGAAATAAATAATTATAATTTTATCACAATAAACTCAAACAATTTCCCATACCACAATTTCCTATGTTAAAAATGATACACTACATTTGTATTAACGTAAAAGTGATGTTTAAAATACAGAGATTAACTTACTCAGTGGTGAACCAGCTGATGGAACAACATATACCCCAGGTAACCTTTGTCTCTGAAGCATCACACTGTAAGAAAAGGGAAAAGTTACAATAATATTATTGCATCACCACTTGAATAATATTTTGAAATGCGCATTATCTCTTGAAATTGGCATTTACTTTGATATTTCAACCACTTATGTCTTTCAGGTGTGCACACGTATATAGCCACTGTACCCGTTCATTAGATGAATGAAACAAAAACTCGTATCAACCAAGAGATTGAAAATTGTGCCTTATTTTTCTTTCTTAAACATAATAACATTAAAAATGCAATAAAAATATATAAAGGTACCAATAATAAAAAGAAAGACACCATTTATAAAAATTATATCAGTGGTGACATAGTCATTCTAATGCTGAAGGATACTCAACATTGATAGTTTTTCCAAATTTAGAAAAGAAGACTAACCCTCTCACATGACCTTCCTTAAGTCACTGTGCTAAGTTTGGTGCTGACTGATCAAGAAATGTGGAAATCTAAAAGGAATAGATGCACATGCATATTGACATATACTGATATATGTTACATAGAACATTCTTCACTTAGTAAATAAAATTAATGAGTAAGTAGTTTGAAAGATGACATTTTCCTAAGTTGAAAATGTATCTCTAATAATACCTCCTCTGATAATATCCATATTTCTCAGTCTCCAGCATTTCCACCGTTTGCCCATCTTAGCTTAATATTAAAAAAAATTGCTCTAACCTTTTATATCCCACTCAAATTCTTCAGGTGAATTCTAATTTTCAAACTTCTTCTATTTAGGTACAATATATGAACACCTTATTCAAGACATAAAATGGAATTTAGTGGGGAGGTAGGATGGGATAGTGTCAGCAGAAGAAAGTGTTATTAAAAATATATTTTCAGTGTTGGAAAATGTTAGCTTCCAAAACATACTAAGCATCCACTGAAAGTATGGCTACATTGAGGCTGGTGTAGGCATTATCCATACAGAAAACATCTGTACAGAACAAGAGTGTACCACAATAAAAATTGGTATATGAGTGGGAGAACTGCACTACATCAAGAACAGATATGTTCTTCACCTGTAACTTTGCTCTTGACATCAAAGGTGGAATAGAACACAAGTGTCAGTAGAGATCAGACCTAACCAGACTGCTGAAATTCCACAACTTGGGATTGGAACTAAAAGAGTTGTGGCACCTACGTACCATGGTAGTGGCATACACACACACACACACTTAGTTTTGATTGTATCCCAACCTGTAGCTAGAGTATGATACACCTCACTACATTGGAATCATTATGATGAAAATGTAAACAGTACCTAAATAGACAAACTTTCTCCTCCACTTGAAAAAGTCCAAAAGGCAACACACTAGGCATAGAATGACAGGATTGTGTAAACCATACTCAACCAAAGGAACAGAACTCATCCAGTCTGGAATTGTGAACACTCATCCTTACTTCTCAACCATACGAAGGAGTATTTCACTTAACCCAGAATTATGGAGAAAACGTAGAACCTGCACTCAACCAATGACCTAGGATGAAACCATTTTGCGCTTGGAATTTTAAGGAGATAGCTGACCTCCCTTCCTGAACTTTGTACAAAACCAACACTGATCAAAAAGAAGAGCCACACAATCCTCAACTGGATAGCATCATGTCAAACTTCAGCTGAAATTGCAAGTAGGCTCAAAAGCAAGGTGTCACTCCTACTAACATCTGGGAAAAACATCCAGAGACCCAAAAAGGAGGGCCCCAACTTCACCCTCTTCTCCAAGACTGGAGGAACACATTCAAACACCCTGGATGAAAAAAACAAAAACAATGTCCATCACCCCAGCGACTCGAAACTGGGAGTTCCCAAGCTCCTTTTGTAGTCTGGTGAGTAATACATGTTGGGAAATCCTGAGAAACAGTGTTATGAAAACAGTACAATAGCAAACCAATTATAAACCATAGTCCATGTTTCGAAAAGGCACAGCAGTGATAGCGCCAGAGCAGACAGATTTAGCTGCAGTGTCTGCAAGCTCATTTTCCCACAAATAGCAACGTTGGTATCTAAACAAACTGAATCAAATCAGTTTTGAATATCGGCAAGAACAGGGAATAAACTAACGTGAAATGGTTCCAGGGCCAGTAGAGAACTAAGCAAGTGAGTATAAACAATGCAATTTGAGTACTGCTTATCTTCTATGTGATCCAGGGCAAGAGAAATGGCATACAGTTCAGCAGTGAACACAGAAGCTGTAGAGGGGATTCTGTGCACAACCACTGAACCACAACAAACTATGGCAGAGCCCACAGAGTCACCTGATTTTGAACCATTTGTATAAATAGGAAGGGAAAGATGGTTTGAAAGATGCTCAGCAAATAACAGACAGTATTTCCAATAGGGAGTATCTGCATTTTTCAGATGACTTACAGATAGGCCACATTTGTAGTCTGTAATAAGACATGGGATGGGCTGACTGGTGGATACAGTAATGCTGCCCAAGGACAAACCCAATTCACTCAACTGCTCTTGGATAACAAGGCCAAAAGAAGCAATGGCAGATTGCCTGTTTTGAAAAAGCATGGCCCATCAAGGAAAAAACAAAACAACCCACAACCCCAGGTGGGATGCTTTGGTAAGGAATGAAGTTTCAAAGAACACAGTAGACAGTTGCAAATGGCAGAGGTGCAAAGGACGTTCATGAGACTTTGTGTGTAAGTTCTGAACTGGGAAGTGCAGAAAGCCCCGATACAAAGCCAAAGTCCCTGTAGATGAACGGGGTTCAGCATTTTTAAGGCCAAAATCCTGCCAGAGCCATGAATCAGTGATCCATAGTCTAGTTTCATTTGAATAAGAGAACAATATATCTTTAGTATAGAACATCAATCTGCACCCAAAATGGTGGAAAGAATGACAAGGAGGATGCTCAGTGCTCTTGTACATTCGACCCGTAGTTGCTTGATGTGTGGTATAAAAGTCAGCTTACGGGCAAAGATAAATTCCAAGAACTTTGATTCAAGGACCACAGGTAGCACAACTTCACCGATACAGAGTTAGGATCAGGATGAATACCTCATTGGTGATAAAAGTGCAAGCAAACAATTGTAGAAACAGAAAAGGTAAAACTGTTTGCTGTGATCCACTTCAATACATGATTGAAGGCAGTCTGCAGCTGCTGCTCAATATAACACATGTTAAATGCTGACATGGGATGTGAAAGTTGTTGACATAGGGCCAGTTCACAACAGTAAGAGGGAGTTGGCATTAATCTTTATAATGAAAAGTGTGACATTCAAAACACAGCCTTGAGGGACTCCAAGTTCCTGTAGAAAAGAACAGAAAAGTGCTGAACCCACACAAACTTAGAATCACCTGCCCATGAAAAATTTTAAAATAAATATGGGCAAATGGTCATGTAACCCATATAAATGGAGGTCTTGCAAAATACCATTACTCCATGTTGTATCATATGTCTTCTCAAGGTCAAAGAATATTGATACAAGATGTCCTTTGAGAAAAACTTCTCTGGTTGAGGGTTGAAGCAAATCAGGTGGTCCACAGTGGAGCATTGTCATCAAAACCCATGCTGGGTGGGTGAGAAGAGGCTGTTTACTTTGAGGAAACAAACAAGATGAGAATTAACAATCCTCTCTAAGATTTTGTATGGACAGCTTGTTAAAGCAACTAGATGGTAATTTGAAGGATTCTTAGGATCCTTCTCAGATTTAGAGTCAGGTAGGAAAATAGCCTGGTGCCAGGCATCAGGAAAAACATTCTACTGCCAGATCTAGTTAAAAACAATCAGAAGAATAGCAAGAGATGAATGGCACAGCATTTAATAGTGTATATCATTAGGTCTGACCAACAAAGGGCCAGTTTGAGTTCCACAAGTGTAAAGGAACGATTATAGTCATAGAGACAATCAGCCTGAAAGGAAAGAGGTAATCATTCTGCCCGAGTCAAGTACGTCAATGAGTTATTACAAGCCACATAACACCTGAAGGTTCTACAGGACATACCAACAGATCAGGATTGGGGATGTCATAAAGGTGAGAAATGGCTGGCAAATGGATTGGTAAGAAGGCTCCTCCTTTCCTGATTGCATGAGTCTTGGGAAGAAAAGACCTATCAGAGTAAAGCAGGACAAATGGGCAATGATAAATCATCTAATGCAAATGAATTGCAAATAACACTGACCAACAATAAAAATAGTATTTAACAGAACAATAAAGAAAAGAACAAGGAACTAAGGCCTCAAAAGGAGGATGAGACATGAAAAACTGTAAAATCCCAATTTGGTAACTTGAAAAGTTTGCTTTAGCTAAAGAATACAAAAGGATTCTAGCAGACCATATAGAACTGGGGATTCAAAGTCCTTCCAATATTTGGAATGCCTAAAAATAGTGGATAAAGATGCCTTATATAAAGCGATTGTAATGGCTTCTCAAATACCCATGTCATAACACAGGATATGGTAAATACTTTGGAATGAAGAGGGTTTAAATACCTCTCAATACACAACTGACAATAAATATTTCACTTCTGTTGATAAATGATCACGGCTGGCCTACAGAGATATATAATTAAATACAAAGGAACAGGAACACAATTTCCAAATTTGAAAATGGAGTTTCCATATATCTGGGTGGAGAATGTCTGATCAAGGTTACCTCAGCAGAGACTGAGAATATGAAAGAAATAAAGGTGGACACTCCTGCAGGTAGTGAAGAAGCAGAAACTATGCTTGAGTTGACCAATATGGTGTAACCAAGAGAACTCAACAGGGAATCAAACAAACCATAGTTAGAACCTGCGTAAACAGCCAAACTGGGAGAAAATGCATACAGATATGAATCTGTCCAGTGCTAAATGAACACATCTGCTGCAATGCTTGAGAATAAGGTACTGAAGATCAAAACAACTGTAGTGTAGGATTATTCATCGGAGATCTGAAATATGAGCAAATCCACTTATAAACCTCATGATGTAGCATCATTTATGCTGGAAAATTGGTTGGGTGAAGACAAGTGATCTGAAATTAAATTTAACCCGTTTGGAACATGACATACTCAATGACTCATTGGATAAGAATATGCACAGTAAAGAAGGTCCAAGGTATGAAAACAAAGGTCTTGAGAATGTGTACTTCCTCGAAGAGAAATCTGAGATACCACCATGGAATTGTCAGAATGTATCATATCAATTTTACCCTTCAAGGAAAACATACTTTGAACCATTGCCCAGTGTACTGCATGAAGTTTAGAACATTGATGTGAAGGATAGACTTGTCTTCCATCCAAGTACCCTGGAACTCCTAACCTTGAAGATAAGCACACCATACCTAAAAAAAATCTCTGAACAAATGGATCTTGGGATGAGGTGGTGGAATAAAAGTGTTGTTCTGATCCAATCACTATTTCACAAATTACAATGTTGCTCCTATGTAAAGAGACAGCTCATCCAAATGATCAGGATGCATGATCTACTGATTCCACAGTGATCAGTAAAAAGACATCATATGCATTCATCCCAAAGGAAAGATAGGCTCAATGGATGCCCACATCCATAAAAAAAAAAGAGATAACCAAGAGAAGTAAAAGCCTGACAGCTCTTTCCATGGCTTGAAGCCTTATGTATGGTGGTTGAACACATCTTAAGAGAGTATTGAAAAATACACACAGATGAATGAGATATTGTACTGGTGACAAAATATATTTCTTCAGTGTGATAATGAACCCCAATTTTGTGGCTTCTGAAAGGAGAATGAGAGTGTTGTTCTACTAATTGATAAGAAGGAGCAAGTTTTCCATATAATGATGTATGCACATATCCATGTAATTCAGGTGATGAGAAAAACTTCAAAACTTTGAAGAAGACACAAGATGCTGATATAAAACCGAAAGGTAAATCTCTGAACTGCAACACTCCCCAAAACCTCACAAAAATCCAAGAAAACAACTGAAGAAAAGAGGCTGGAGGTGACTTATCAAAATGTTTCTCTGTTTGGGTCAAAATAGTAAAAGGAACAGCCAGAAAAGCAAGTTTAAATTCTCCTCAATGATTTGCAAAAGCCACCTCAGAATCCTCTGAAGAGATACCCTTGGTTTGCATCACAACAAATCATATCATGGTCATGTTTGAATGAGACTGACCCATCCCATCAGGTGACAAACACGAGACATGAGAGGCAGAAGAGGAGAGGTTTGCTTGAGCTCTGCAACAGAAACAGTAACTTGAGAAATTATACTTATCAGTAAGATTTTTTCATTTTTATGTAATTTATAAATATAAACAAAAAGATTGAGATTTTGCCTAAGGTACTTGAGTGGAGTATAAAAGACTGAAGCAAGCATTCTAAATGCTTAGATAGACAAAGAATCAAAGTCTTAGAGATTGAGAAATGGCTATATTATCAACAGACGTAAGTATGATTTGGAAACAATTTTCTCAGTAAAGGTAACTAGTGGGTTGGCTTCTCAGTTCAGCAAATACATCTTTTGATTCTTACTTCAGTGAATAGAATACTAGTTACTGCAACACCTGCAAAAGTAGTAGTGATATTAAAACTCACAACTCTTGTTTTATTGGCTCATTGACAAGCCTTATTTGAAAAAGGAATGAAGTTAGTCAAAACATTTTCATTGTAGAAGCTACTGCAGTTAATAAAAACATGGGATTTCATGTCTGGAGAAATGCTGACAGAAATTATGATTTGTTTCATGATAAAAATTGCTAACAGCAATAAAATCATTATGTAGTAACACACAAGGACAAATTTTATAAGGTCTTTCAAACAAAACAATATATGATTCATGTGAGAAATAACTTAGTGAATTAATTATAGCCTTAGCACTAATTAGAGAAGTAATGTACGTGTACAATTATTAAAACTGATTATGGATAAAGCTTTTTCAATGAATCTTTTATTATGCACTATTCAACATTCTCAACACCCACAACTCATGAAGTTAATAAAGGAAATGATAGATAAATTTTGAATAAAAATCAAGATATCCTGAAATTTAATGAACTGTAAACCATGGTCTGTCTACATATAGTTTTTAAGAAGCAACTGTAATTTAATTGAACAAACTTACTATTCAGTCACCAAAGAGTATTCCACATGGAATGGTGCATGACTTGGGTCATTTTGCAGGCTACTTTTCTGGCCAACCACATTCACAGACAATTCATACAATGGAACTACACAAAATAAAACCTGAAATTTTATATTTTACACAAGTTTAGTTTTAGTAGAAATATATATTAAAACAAAATCATTAAAATATTTTAGTTTAGGTAAAATAAAAAGTGACTGACAAAGTAGCTGTAACAATATTATCCTTGATGCTCAGAAATAGTTACCAGAAAATTTTAACTGAAGTCTTGAGTACTGAAGAAATAAAATATTTGGCACTTAGAACAAAGATTTATTCAAAACTTTTTCTTTAGCCTTTGATAAATCAAGAAAGTGTTGCCTGAGGGGTGGATAGATGCTTATGTTTATTTTATTTTTAAAGGGCATATTAAGTTAGAGAGATTATATGTCAGTTAATCTTACTTGCACAGTGAAAAAAATCTAAGTCTGGTAAAAGAAGATTTACAAAGTAATTGAGAGAAAAATTATCTCATAAAAATTAAATATGCTTTCACCAACGGAAAATCTTACTTATCTGTTACAAAAGAAAGATTGTAGACTTGATGAATTTGGGTTCTCATTAAGCTTTTGATAAGGTGCCACATAAAAGATTAGCAAGGTAAATCACACTAGTAGGAGTTAGGTAAAGACTGGAGAGTGGGATTTATAGAGAGGCTGGAAGAAAAAAAAAAGAAAAAAACAGCAAACATTTGCTGCAAAGTCTAACCAATCTAACAGACCCTTGTTTTTAGTGGAGAAACTCAGGGGATCAGTGGTATGATACTGATGTGAAGAACTAATAAATCAGTCAAATTTGCCAATGACAAACTAATTATTTTAGCTGTATTAATTATGTTGAGGGTCACATTTTAAATAGGACAAACATTTGGTAAATTATTTTTAACTATATTAAGTGCAATAATTATTATAACTTGGATTATGCATTTGATATAGATGGTTTTAGATGTAGCAGATAAGTCATTTCATGACAGATCAAAGACCATATTATTAAGTTTGTTACATTGCATTAAAAATTTTATTGTACTATTTTTTGAATTTACATCAGTAAGTTTAGAATCAAACTGAAGGTTATAATTCAAACTTTAATATAATATATGAATTAATTTCTTAATTTAAAAGTAAATATTAAAAGAATACATCCAAATGTAGATATTAGTGAGTCGCATGGTATGTTAAATGTAGCATTGTTTAAAATTTGACGTTTCTGATGTCAATGTACCAAATCTATAGTTTTGTTCAAATTTAAGAACTCAAATTATAAACATTATCAAGTTGTAATATCAAATAACAACCTCATATCTTTTTATTTTACTGAGTTATAGCTTATATACTTACATAGTGGCCCAATTCACCTCTTTCCATTTTTGGAAACAGTTTCTTATACACAATTACTTCAATATATGATATGAATAACAAATATATCCCCAGAATTTTCCCAGTGGTTTTACCTGCCATTTTAATCTTTGAAAAGGTTTCCACATTCCTTCAATTCAGGATTTAAAGATTGCATCTTTAGCTTACTTGAAGTTTCATACATTTTTTTTAAATCTAAATATATAAACCAAGTCCAAAGTTCATAACAAAAAGAAATAATTGTTTCCTTTACTTCTTGATTTATAATTTTATATGTTAAGAAAAATAAGTTTAATAATTTATTTCTAAATTGGAAAAATCAATATACAGATATATATAATGTATAATAATTGATATATGACTATATATCATAAAATACTAGCCCACTAAAACACAGCCAAGACAGGGAAAATTAGAGATCAGTTATATTTTACTGGGTATAAGTGCATGTGCCCTGTATCAATGAAAGATTTGTAATGCAATTAGACATGACTGTAAGGTCAATATAATAAAAAAATTATATGAAAATATATACCATTATGAGACTTAAGCTACTTAAACATTTGTACTTTCATCTTATAATTCTAGCATAAAAAAGCATAACTTATATTTCCTAATTTTTTATGATGTTTACAAGGTTGGTCAAGTGAATGACCCTACATAGCTTGAGTAAAGAAACTTAAAAAATATAAAGTCTTACATCTGATTTTTTTTATATAGCATACTTGTAATGTTTACTAAAAGTCTATCAAAGTTTGTGAAGATACACATACTGTATCAAAAGTTATAATGCAAATACTTAATGCATGCAAATGTGTAGACAAACTCATGTATCATACACCAAACCCATAGCAAAAGGGTTAATACAACTCATAGCACATACTCATTACAAGTCAAAACAGGCATTCCTTTTTAAAATAAATAACTATATAGTTGTCACTTGGAATACTGTTTGCTGTTTTAGTGCAAAATACAAATGCTCCTTATAAAAAAACCAAAAAGACAAGTGTGGCTGAAAGTACCAACCCAAGATGAATCACAAAGAGCACAACAAATACATTTAAAGAAGAGCATTACTGCTATGACAGGAGAGAGATGACCAAGAGGGGTGGTTAAATAGGATGACATGAAATAAAAAACATCATACAAGAAAAAGAGTTGCTTAAAATGTATGAACTAAGAACAACAAATTCTGTAAAAACATTAAAAGCAAAATGTTACGATGGGAGTGGGGTTTCAAATTTGAGAGATGACTCATTACTACTGTTTGTTAGTTTTTAAATTTTATTTCTTCTTAAATATTTACAAATAGATTTAAGTGACATCTCTCAACCTGAACAACTGTTAGATGCAGTGGTCTAGAACAATGAATAATACAAAGCCTATTCGAGTATATTATTTTTTGTTATACAATAATTACTTCATGATTAAATATACATCTTAGTCTACAAATGTATGAAAAAATAAATTTCTATTCAGGATAAATTTTTAATTATTATTCTTATTTTAACAACATGAATCCTTGAGAAAAAAATTTTCATAATTGTTGTAAAATTTCAAGTTGCATTACTAATTAAATTTTTTTTAAACTCATTTCTTTTCAAATTATTCTTACTTTTTCAATATAAATACAGTATCCTAGCCTGCATTTGCCTTAAGTCTCCTAGGCTGAAGTTCTGTCTTCCCTCCAATTATTCTGCCACTGACTAGATAGAAACAAAATCAAATATGACAATCAAATTAATTTTGACCTTACAAGGAATTGGAAAGAATGATACTTCTTGATTGATTGATTGATTTAGTGTTTTATGGCACAAAGCAACAAGGCTATCTGCGCCAAACAACCGGTAAAAATGTTGTAAAAGACATAAATGGAAATGAAGGTAAAACAAAACAAAGTATGAAACCAGTGTAGACACCTAGTCTACAAGGTTAAGATAGAAGGCAAAGTGTAAAAAGTTGTAAGGTAGGTATTCTATCAAAAAGGTATAATCATAACCCGCCAGGAAGACTAACAGGCAGGTACAAGACCCACTGTCAGTCACCTGAAGTTGGTCTTTCCAGTCCTGGTTCTGGGTTATGTGTCATAGCAACTAGTATCAAAATGTAAAAGAATAGAAGTATTAAAAAACACACAGCAAAAGCGCAACAATGAATAACCAAA
Source organism: Carcinoscorpius rotundicauda (assembly GCA_011833715.1). Classification (NCBI taxonomy): domain Eukaryota; kingdom Metazoa; phylum Arthropoda; class Merostomata; order Xiphosura; family Limulidae; genus Carcinoscorpius; species Carcinoscorpius rotundicauda. The sequence continues at coordinate 17,591,856 of CM022406.1, forward strand.
TGTTCAGTAAAAAGAGAAAAGTCACGTAAATGGAATAAAATTTGTAAAGGAAAAAGAAGGTAGAAACAAAACAGCAATTAAAACAGAAAATGGTGTAAAAACCAACGGTGACACCCAGTCTTCAAAGTTATAAACTATTTACTCTAGCATAATAATAATGATCATAACCCGCCAGGAAGACTAACGAACAAGTTCAAGAACCACCGTCAGTCACCTGAAGTTGGCCTTTCCAGTCCTGGTTCTGGGTTATGTGTCATAGTAGCTATTATCAAAATGTAATGGAATAAAAGTTTAAAAAGACACTCAGCAAAATCATAATAAAGAGTAGCCAAATGTCGAGTAAAAAGATAAAAGTCAAGTAAATGGAGTAAAATGTGTAAAGGTAATTGAAGATAAAAACAAAATGGCAATTAAAACAGGAAATGGTGCAAAAACCAGTGATGACATCCAGTCAACAAAGTTGTGAAGGACAACCTGTAGCAGAATGGGAATGATCATAACCCGCCAGGAAGACTAACAGGTAGTATATAAACCACCGTCAGCCACCTGAAGCTGGTCTTTTCGTCCTGGTTCCGGGTTATGAGTCAATATGGCCAGTACAAAAAGGTAGTAAAAGTACGAAATGATAAGCAGCGAAAGTATAACAGTAACCCGCCAGGAAGACTAACGAGTAGTTCAAACAGACAGTTCAAATAGAAGCGTTAGTCACCTGAAGTTGGCCTTTCCAGTCCTGGTGTCGAGTTATTTAATGTTCTGGCCATGGTTTAATGTCGCATTGAATGAGAGAGAATAAAACTTTAAAAAGGAGCCACAATTAAAAAGGTGTAAAAAATAAATATACCACACTTAAATAAGATTAAAAAGATTAATGGCCATTAAAAAATTAAAAACGTTATTAAGGTAGACATAGTCACCATCACCAATAACTCTGTCCAATGTTACTGGCTGACGCTGGGAAAAAATATGTTTAAAGTATTGCCATCGTTGAGAATAGTAATGATGGCAAGAAAGTAAAACATGGCTGATAGTGATTTGAGTGTTACACAAACTACACATTGGTGCATCAGTTCCAGATAAAAGAAAATGATGAGTTAAAAAACTGTGACCAATGCGTAGCCTAGTGAGAACAACTTCTTCCCTCCGAACTTTACGGAAGCTAGATGGCCAAACTCCAATTTTGGGTTTAATTTGAAAAAGTTTATTATCGCATTGTTCACTCCAAGTGGACTGCCAACTGGCACGGAGCCGAGCTTTGAAGACAACACCATAGTCCATGTACGGAATAGGCATAGGGGTGATGGAGCTGAGGCATACATATTTAGCTGCCATGTCTGCAAGCTCGTTCCCATGAATACCAAACATGGCCTGGTATCCAGAAAAACTGAATTGAAGTAGCTTCTAATCAGAAATGGGCCAGTCGGTTTCGAATATCTGCTAGAATAGGATGTGGGCTAATGTGAAGTGATTCCAAGGCAAGAATAGAACTAAGCGAATCAGTATAAATAGTGCAGTTGGAGTACTACTCAGCTGCAATATGATCCAGGGCAAGAGATATTGCATACAGTTCAGCAGTGAACACAGAAGCTATAGAGGGGATTCTGTGTGCAACTACTGACCCACAGCAAACCATAGCAGAGCCCACTGAATTTCCTGATTTGGAACCATCTGTATAAATGGGAACTGAATGACTGTTTGAAAGATATTCATTGAATAAAAGACGGTACTTCCAGTCTGGAGTATCCGCCTTTTTTAGGTGATTGAAAGAAAGGTCACACTTGGGGGCTGTAATAAGCCATGGTGGGATGCGTCGACAAGTGGAATCTGCAATATTATCCAAGGACAGACCCAATTCATCCAAATGTGCCCGGATGCGAAGGCCAAACGGAGCAATGACTGATCGTCTGTTCTGAAAAAGTACTGCCCACCGAGGAAGGAAAACACATTCCCAGGTGGGATGCTTTGGTAAGGAACGAAGTTTCGAAGTATATTCTAAAGACAGTTGCAAACGACGAAGGTGTAGAGGAGGTTCATGAATTTCAATGTATATGCTTTGAACTGGAGAGGTACGGAAAGCTCCGGTGCAGAGTCGAAGACCTTGGTGATGAATGGGGTCCAGTATCTTTAAGGCCGAGGGTCTGGCAGAGCCATAGACCATTGATCCATAGTCAAGTTTCGATCTAATAAGAGCACGATATATCTTTAACATTGAACGGCGATCTGCCCCCCAACTGGTAGAAGAGAGGACACGAAGGATGTTCAGTGTTCTTGTGCATTTGACCCAAAGCTGCTTTAAGTGTGGTATAAAGGTCAATTTACGATCAAAGATAAGCCCCAAGAACTTTGTCTCTGGGACCACTGGCAGCAAAACTTCACCGATATGAAGTTCAGGATCAGGGTGAATACCTCGTCGGCGGCAAAAGTGCATGCATACAGTTTTGGAAAGAGAGAAATTAAAGCCATTTGCATGAGTCCACTTCTGTACACGATTGAGGGCAGTTTGTAGTTGCCGCTCAATATATCTCATGTTTGATGACTGACATGAGATGTGAAAGTCGTCAACATATAGCCCGTTCATAACGGTGAGAGGGAGTTGTTCAGTGATGGCATTTATCTTTATACTGAAAAGTGTGACACTCAATATACAGCCTTGAGGGACTCCAAGTTCCTGTACAAAAGAACGTGAAAGTGCCGAACCTACACGAACTTGGAATCTCCTGTCCATTAAAAAATTTATAATAAACATGGGTAGATGGCCACGTAACCCATATGTATGGAGGTCTTGCAAAACGCCATACCTCCATGTTGTGTCGTAAGCCTTCTCTATGTCAAAAAATATCGATACAAGGTGTTGGCGGTTGAGAAAGGCCTCTCTGATAGAGGTTTCAAGACGAATTAGGTGGTCTATGGTGGAGTGCTGTTGACGGAACCCACACTGGGTGGGTGAGAGGAGGTTGTTTGATTCAAGGAACCAAACAAGACGAGCATTAACCATCCTTTCTAAGGTCTTACAGAGACAGCTCGTCAGAGCAATTGGACAATAGTTTGAAGGAATCTTCGGATCTTTCCCTGGCTTAGAGAAAGGTAAAATAATAGCCTGGCATCAGGCATCAGGAAAAACATTCTCCTGCCAAATCCAATTGAAGATAGTCAGAAGGACATCAAGAGAATCAGGAGAGAGATGGTGTAGCATGTCATAATGAATATCATCAGGTCCAACAGACGTACTGGCAGACCGATGAAGGGACATTTTTAGTTCCACCAGGGTAAAGGGACAATTATAGTCAAATAAACAGTCAGTTTGAAAGAAAAGAGGTGAAGGCTCTGCCCGAGTCTTGATGGCCAGGAAGGTGGAGGAACAAGCAGAAGTGCTAGATACCCGGCAAAAGCTTTCACCTAGAGTGTTAGCGATGTTTCGGACATCAGTCACCTCCTGACCATCAGAGAGTAAGATCGAGAGGGGAACAGAAGTGTAGTGCCCATTAACCTTTCGAATCTTGTCCCATACGATCTTGGAACTGGTGGTAGAAGATATGCTGGTTGTGAACTTAATCCAAGATTCCTTCTGGCTTTGACGTCTTACCCACCTAGCATGTGCTCGGGCCCGCTGGAAAGCAACCCGATTTGAAAGTGTGGGATATCTGCGAAAAGTGTCCCAGGCCCGTTTTTGAGCCTTCCGTGCTAAGTTGCAAGCAGAATTCCACTATGGACGAGGATATCGTGGGAAACGTGTCGAGGTTTTAGGAATACACTGAGCAGCTGCATGTATAATACAATCAGTTACTGCTGCAACACAGTTGTCTATTGATGGCAGATTTACGATGACAGGATCATGTTCTGCGAGAGCAGTGAAAGTAGACCAGTCTGCCTGATCCAGCTTCCACCGGGGTACGCGGGTAGGGTGGCATCGACCACGGCCAGTCTCTCTCAAAATGATCGGAAAATGATCACTGCCTAGTGGATTACTGTCAACCCTCCATAAAAAATGGGAGAATAATGAAGGGGAGCAAACTGAGAGATCAATGGCAGTGAATGACTGACTTGGTGCATGAAAGTAAGTGGAAGAACCAGTATTGAAAAGAGAAAGATCGTGATCAGAGAGCATCTGCTCTACAGACTGACCCCTCCCATCAATAACAGCACTTCCCCAGAGGGGATGGTGTCCATTAAAATCCCCCACGATTAGAAATGGAGATGGTAACTGTTCAACGAGAGCATCCAGGTCTGATTGATCATATGTCATTCCAGGGGACAGGTACAGAGAACAAACAGTGATGGTACGACCCAAGGAAATACGGATGGCTACGGCCTCCAAGGGTGTATTGAGTGACAAAGACAGGGTGGGCACATGTTGATCAACCAAAAGTGCCACCCCTCCATGTACTCGACCATCACACAACTTGTCATTTCTGTACAGACAAAACTGCCGAATGGAGACTGTATCAGCAGATTTGAGAAATGTTTCTTGTAGAGAAAGACAAACAGGATGGTAGGAAGCAATCAGCGTTTTGATATCATCCAGATTAGAACGTAAACCTCGACAGTTCCATTGTATCAAGGTGGCCATTTTTAAGGACGAGCAGGTGAAGTGGTTGGAGAACCCTTCGGTTTACGACCTCGTCTTTTGTCTTTACTGTCTTTCTTCGGAGGAGGTCTATCAACCTCCATGGATCCTGCTCTGGGTCGAGTGGGCAGGTTTTTGTTATTGGAAGAGGAATCAAGTGACTGAGGACGCGGACGAATAATTGTTTTGTTTATTGTGGTGGGAGAAAATGATGTATCAGAAGAAATGCCTGTATTTGAAACTGAAGGACATGGATCTTGAGGTTTGTTGGAAGATGTTGGAGGAACAGAGATGGGTGTGGAAGTTGATTCATCTACTGTTTTAACCACGGAGGTCAAAAGGCTTTTCAGTTGTTTTGAAAACGATTCTTTTGGAGGCACAGAGAGATCTGTCTGCACTTCCACTGTAGTTGTGGAATGGAGTGCAGCAGCATATGTCCGAGATGGGATTGTGGACATCAATTTCCGAGCCTCAGGATAACTAATGTTATGTGTCGTTTTCAAATGCTGCACCTCTTTTTCCTCCAACCATTTTGGACAAGAATGAAAGTAAGAGGGGTGAGAACCATTGCAGTTGATGCAATGTGGGTTTATGTCACAATCATAGGCATCGTGGTCCTTGCCTCCACAACGAGCACATGTCAGGGAACCACGACAAGATGTCTTTGAGTGGCCGAATCTCTGACATTGAAAACATCGAAGAGGGTTTGGAATGTATGGCCGAACCCTGCAAATGAGATAACCTGCTTTGATGGTGGCGGGTGCTCGTGGTGAAGTGAATGTTAAAACAAGGGTATTTGTTGGCAATGTAACTCCATCTTTGCGAGTGGAGATGCGCCTCACTGCAGAAACTCCTTGAGTGGAAAGACCGGCGAGAATCTCCGATTCAGGAACATTCTTCAAATCCCTTTCAACAATAACTCCTCGTGAAGTATTCAAAGTAGCATGGGGTGTAACCTCAATAGGTATATCGCCAATTACCTTTGATTTCAAGAGGAGTTCACTGTATTGGGATGTGGATGTTTCAACCGGTATGTCACCAGATCGAAGCTTCTTTACTGACTTTGGAGAGCCAGCAAGTCCCTCTAGCCCCTTTTGAATAAAAAAAGGGGACATTTGCCCTAAAGGTTTTTCTGAAAGAGAATGCAATATCAGAAAATGAGGTACGTGTGTTACTGATGTTGGAGATTGCTGTTCTGTGTATTCAAGACGTGGTCGCTTACCCATTGACTGTTTTTTTACAATTTTACTTAAATTTTTTGAAGGATCCATAGGAAAGAGAAAATTTTCGGTACTCACTGACCCCACCCACCATGGAGCCCTACAAGGGGACGCACTACAAAGTCATGCAAGGACAATGCAGCAACGCCAGGGTTTCGTGAGCACTATACCCAAACACCAGCATCAGGCACAATGTCCACAACACCTGTTGAGAACTTCCAACACTGGTACTTGGTTGGCTCTAGCCCAGGTGGACCAGCCGATTGACCCAAGGGGGCCACCCAAGGGCCGCCCGTCTACAGGAATTCGAGGCCAAAGTGGTGTGTTAGGGTTGGACCCCTCAACCACCAGGATCCTCTCCTCCCCTTCACGGGTCGCCAGGCACGGCAAACACGTGGGTGGATGTTTAGATCCCAGAGAAGGTAACCAGACAGAACAGAACCTTCCCTGGGAGGTCCCCTCACCACGTACAGGAATCCACTCCGAGGGGATGATACTTCTCTTGGACTAGATATTACTTCAGTGTTTTGAAGAAGGTTATAGACTAAACATGAGCCACTTGCTACTATTTCTTGTAAATCCAGAAACAATGAACAGGTTTCAGAAGACAAGTCTACTAATGTTTCCTTTTTTTAAAGTGATAAGAAAAACTGTTCATGTAAGTATAGGCCTGTTAGCATTACATCTGTGATGGATAGTTTTTAAAAGTTTGGTAAAATATTTGTCGTAAATTATTTCAACAAAGTTTAAAAAATTTTGGGTATTCACTTGGGGATAATTTTTTGATGTTCATTAAAATAGTTAATAGTGTAGAATGTGTATATTGATTTTCAGAAAGTATACAGAACTTGTTAAAAATATGTGGGAGATAAGTTGGTTTACCTTTTTGAAAAGCTTGTGGAATGAAGAATACATATGGTTGTTATGAACAGAATTTAGACAACTTGAATTAATGTCACCATTGGCATACCTCTGGGTATAGTGTCAGAGTCTTTACCAATTTTAAATTACATCAAAGTGACACAGACAAAGAAATAACTGACAAATTTCTCTAGGTCTTGGATGTTGTTGCTTGTTGTAAGAAAGATACTTCTGATATACAAAATTATTCAGATTATTTGGTGTTTTGGGTAAATAAACTGCTAGCAATAAATTCATGATGGTTTAATAACGAAGGCAGTTGATAGAACACAAAAAAATTTATTTCGAAGTTTGAATGTTTTGAAATAACTTATTTCATCAAAAACAAAATTTGAAAATTTTGTTCCTGAAATTATATCATCATTAATTTATTGAGTTAAGAAAAGCAGTTAAAGGACTGATAAACCAATGTTTATACATATAAAACAACTTTAGGTCTAAAGAACTTTGTGAATCATTAAGGTGATCTTCAGCTATAGAGTAGACTTAAAAAAAAAAAAAATAGAATTAAGGGTCTAAAGATCCTGCTAAGATGACAGAGAAATCCTTAAATGATACATCATGACTTGTAGTTTGAAAATGTACATAACTGGGTGAGTGGCTGGGTTTAAGTAGTGGATAACTGGCTCTTTTAGATACTCCCAATTGTTCACAGACTACGTTTTTATCTGGTACATTTCATTTTCATTTTGCATAATAAAAGAACCTTTATGATTCACAAAGTTTTAACCCTAAAATTACACTAAATTTTCACACATAACTCAGCTGTAAAATTATGTTTATAGTTTTACACAAGTTATTTCAAATTGTTCAAACTTGTAAATAAAATGCTGTATATATTTTTTCAACCATTTTCATCTTCATTAATAAATAAATTGACTGCTTGTTGGACTTCCTACATTGCTAACAGACACATAAATGGCAGATCATGTTTAATTATCATAAAAGCAATAAAATGTTTTGGATTATCACAGGTTCAATTTTATATGACTAACACTTCAGATTACATCGAGGTAGAAAAACAGAATGTAAGCCTAAAAAAATTGTAATTTCATTGTACTTGTTTGGTCTTATTTGAAATATTATGCAAAGTCTTGAACATCTTACCTTAAAAAAAAAAAGACTCTAAACACTTAAAAAAGGTCCAGAGAAGGGTTACTAGCATCAGTGATACCTAGGATGGAAACTGTTATAGAAAAACAAGATCTCCATTTTTTTTTCCAGATGAAACGAACAGTGTGGAAGCATAATTTTTTTCATATTTTATTGTAAGAATGGTAAGACTTTGTAACACTGATACAAATTTGGTAGATTATGACTCTTCTTCAATTAAAATAATTTTTGGGTTATCACAAGTTAAATTTTATATGATTATGACTACGACCAGTAAGGTGTTTGGCCTTTTAAATAATGAAAGTGTTTTTTATTTTTTTAAAATTGTTTTATCGTGTAAGTAGATCACAGAGTTCCATGTTGTCTTTAACTTTTACATTATAGTTTTATATCTACGATGGAAACAGAAAAAGCTTGTAATTAACAACGTTAGAATTAAAAATAATATATGCTTTTACGAAAACTAACGGTAGTTAGTTAATATTAAGGCAATTCGTTTGCTTTGCTTTCCACTTACTTTAGCCTAATACGTTAAGTAGCTTAATTATTTTCATTAGTAAAGTTTCTCAGTTAATCAACTGTCTAAAAATTGTGTAATATACAATAGTATTCTACCTCCGCTTTCCTCTTACCTTTCTAAAATATTTTCCAAGAAAACTTTCGATTTAAAAATATAAAAAGGATCATCCCACACCATCGCATTAATACCAAACAGTATCTTAATACTGAATTATAATAATATCCGATAGAGGGATTGTTGTGCATAAATATAATTTCTAAAGTTTTATCTTCAAGCATACCACTGACACAACAGCATGTCTGCAGAATTACAACTCTAGAAACCGAGTTTTGATACCCACGATAGGCAAAGCACGCACATAGCTTTGTATATAACTTCAAACAAACAAACTGTCTTGGTAACTGCGAAAGAAACTAAAAAAATTTTGACACTATATTACCATTATATATTCCTATTTAATACCTGTAACGTGAAAATAAATTTTGTTCAAGCAAAATTCAATAAATAAAATGTGGCATAAACTGACATTAGAGTAATGCATATGTTGCTGTGTTTTCGTTTTCAAAGAATTCTAGGTATCTGACATTTTCAGTTAAAGACAAGGAACAAAACAAGAACCCGAAGAATCAAGGTTTTGTGAGAGGAATAGAGTACATAAAACAATAAACAACAACAAAAATATTTCCAAAAAAGAGACTGAGAAACATGCAGTGGAACATCAATATTTATTTGAAAGTTTTTTTTTATTTTCAGTAAGATAAACTTTAACCCTTCCTTTCGTAAAATAATATGAATATAAACAAAATTTAGTCAATTCTTCTAAACAGAATTATTACACTCATTCTCCAGTGAGGGTGAAATATATATGCAGGTACATGTTTTTTAAATCTATAGTGTTATACAGATTTTAAAACTGTTTTGTTTATTTGGTTTGCATGCAGTTTTAGCGTAAACGTGTAGTTCAGAAAGTCATTGAGAATGGGTCGTTGTAGTTGTTTTGATTTTTAGTCTCTATATTAGAGACAGTCAATCAATTTTGCCGAAGAGGATTTTGCAATAATACATTGTATAACAGTTGAAGCAGATACTGATTGTAATGTTTTCTGCTGACCAAGTTCAAGTTATTTTAACAGAACAACCACTCAATACTATGAGAGAACAAATTCCACAAGGTGGCGCTGTCGATTGGTTTGTTTGTTTGTTTGTTTTGGAATTTCGCACAAAGCTACTCGAGGGCTATCTGTGCTAGCCGTCCCTAATTTAGCAGTGTAAGACTAGAGGGAAGGCAGCTAGTCATCACCACCCACCGCCAACTCTTGGGATACTTTTTTACCAACGAATAGTGGAATTGACCGTCACATTATACACCCCCACGGCTGGGAGGGCGAGCATGTTTAGCGCGACGTGGGCGCTGTCGATTGGACAAAGAAACAAAGTTTAACGTTTTCAATTCACGCACAACTTGTTTTTGATTCACTTCCACTTGGAGTTCTTTGAATATAACATTAACTGAAAATCTTTATATTTAATTTTATAGAAATTAATTGTGACAGAGTGAAAGCTGTGTGACAAAACTAAATCAAATTAATTTAATGTGATTCTGTATCTGTTAGCACATACATTCCGTTTCTATTTCTCTCATAATCAATATTGTATCAGTGTTTACTAATTTGGGCCCCCAGTGGCTCAGCGGTATGTCTGCGGACTTACTCGCTAAAATCCGGGTTTCGATACCCGTGGTGAGCAGAGCACAGATAGCCCATTGTGTAGCTTTGTGCTTAATTCAAAAACAAAAAACAGTTTACTAATTTTATTAAGTATTGTTAATTAACTCAAACTAGAAAATGTAGTTATCAGATTTATAGTTATTCTTCTCATTTTCTATTTGAATCTGCAGTTATTAGCAATCTAGCTTTATGACGCTTGTCGAAAAGTTAGTTTTACCAGAAAGTACCATAAACACATTATAATAAGTAAATATCCTTTCTTACTTATCTACAACCATGCAAAATTCATTTTCTTTAATCACAACATTTAATGGATAGAGGCATGAGTTGCTGCCTTATTTTGTTTATATTATTATATTCAAAAATATAAATAAACAAAAAGTATACATTATATCTAATGTATATTTAGAAAATGTGTTTTAACGGATTTACTAATATATATGTATTTTAATATCGACGTTTGTTTCAGTTAAATACATATTTACAAATCCATGTAACTTATACTGTTAAATGTGTATTGCTAAATTTCAGCTTATTCTCTTAGTTTAGCGCAGTTAACTCTCGCGTAGCTTTAAACGAAATTGAAAATTTAATTTTCAAAATAAAAAAAATTTAAATAATTTCCACTTTTTCTCCGTATGATAACTCATATTCCAGGCACTAATCTAGTAAACCTTCTTTAAAACCTTTTCAAGTATTCAAAGTATTTTCCAAGATAAGGATACCAAGACTGAACGTATTCTAAATTTGGTTTAGCCAGTAGCCTGTACAATAAAATATCCTTTTTAGGATTTGTATTCAGTACTTCACAGATACAATGCAAAATCCTGCACTAACAGTATCACACTGTTTGGATTGCTCTGGAGATTAAACATCTATATTAAGATCCCTTTCCTTTGTAATACTTTAGATTTTTCCCATCCAAATCATACTCAAGTCAAATTATGATAACCAGTATTTGTTATCTTGCACTTATTAGCCAAAGTCATGAAATAAAACAATCCTTTTGTAAATCACCAATATTCTCTTCACAGCTAACCACACCCAATACTTCAATATAATCTACAAATTTAAAGTAATTTGACTTTTCCTTCATCTATGTAATTGATGTAGATTAAAAATAGTAAAGGTCCTAAGACTGAGCTTTAAAGTACCCAACTTGCAACAGTTATCAGGTTTGACCGAACTGCATTTGTTACAATCCTGTTTTCTTCCATCCAGCCATTGTTTTTGTTGAATTTGCTACCTTATCCCCAATTTTTATTGTTTAAACATTTATATAGCATTTTCAACTACTTTTTAAAATCCAGATACATCAAATCTAAATCCGTACTCTCATCTACATAAGCAGTATAATTTTTAAAGAATGTCAAAAGATTTGCAAGGCAACAATTGCTTTGTGAAATCATACTGGTTATTGAATAAAATTCTAAGCTTCAAGTTACTTAGCATGTCATCTTTTAATAAACTTCCCCAAACGCTTCTCACAACTGATGTATGGCTAATGGGTTTGTAATTACTGTGACAATCTTTATCACTTCTCTAGAAGTTACAGTACGAAACAAATTAGTAGCAAGTAGCTCTCCTATCCAATCTTTTTTTCTCCTTCAAACCCTAAGAAAAATATCTGCCCCAGATGCATTATCATTTTTAAAAACTTCCTTAATTTTTCCAAACTAGCTCAGAATTAATGCAGCCATTTTGTTTTATATTATTTCCATTTATTAACTGTTCAAGATGTGAATGGCTGCTTAAATGTTCATTGATAGAAACCAAAGGAAAAAAAAGAAAGTTAATAAAGCAGTCATCTCATAATCAGATACTAGATTTTCTCTTTAAACTCTCAAGGGTCCTATCACTCCCATTCTCGTATTGTCTTTACCTTTAATGTGTTTGAAGAAATTCTTGCTGTTAATTTTTTATTTTTTCTGCAAATCTTCTCTTATACATCACGTTTGATGTCCTAATTTCCCAATTACAATGTTTCTTAATCTTTTAAGAGTGTCCTTTAATACCAGTCATTCTCAACTTAAATTCATGGTGTTTAATTTTCTTTAATGTTTCTTTAATTTTCCTTCACTCAAAGGACAAGATACATTATTCTCATTATATCCAATATTACAATATCTGAAAAAACTCACTTTAGAGATCATACAATAACATTTTCACTGTGCATGTGATGCATGTGTGCACGCACACACATGTGTCCTTATAGCAAAGCCACGCTGGGCTATCTGCTGAGTCCTTGTACAGTTGACACGTAACTGCTTCATATTTGGAGTTTAAGTCAGTTTAAGTCAAAGGTAAGGTCAAAGAACTATTTTTCAGGGATGACAGAACGCAGTTGACAGAGCTAAGAATTTGGGCGAATACCCCATTGGTAGCAAAATGCATGTAAACAGTTTCGGTTCACGTCAATAGATGATTGAAGCCCGCCTGTAGCTGCCAATCAATTAGCCTCATGCTCAATGAATGACACAAGATGTGAAGTCATATATTGTTTGTTAGCTACTGTTTCAGTAATAATATTCATATCTTTAAATAAATAAAAATTATGACTCTGAAAAAACTAAAGTTCCTGTCAGAAAGAACACAAAAATGTCAAATCCACAGAACTGGTAGTCACCAGTTAATTAAAAAAATAAAAAACGACAAATGGCCATGCAACCCATAAGTGGAGATCTCGTAAAATTCTATACTTTCACACAGTATAATAAAACTCAAGATAAAAAGAAACAAATAAGACGCAACTTGAGAAAGGCTTTCCTGATTGTATATTTCAAGTCAAATCAGATGGTAGTACATGGTGGAACACTGCTGACGAAGCTTACACTGGATGATGGAGAGAAGGTTGTTTGATTCAAAGAACCAGACAAAACGAGCTTTAAATATATTTTTCAAAATCTTAGAGGCAGCTTGTTAAAGCAATTGGATGGTAGTTTGGAATCCTGGGATCCTTCTGAAGCTTAGAAAAATGTTGGATAATTGCTCAGAACCAAGGAGATTTATAGCTGGTGATTGTGTAAACTTCAAGCACAAAATATTTGACTAGATTTCAATGCAAATTATTCATTTATGTAAAAGTACAAGAATTTTGTGAAAACGTGCAAGAGAAACGAAATTTGATATTCTGGATTCCATATACAGAAATTATTGTTAAACGTAAAATGTCAGACAGTATCATCGCAAGTTCTATTCGTTGAAGTTAAAATCACTTCGACAGTGAGAAGTTACAAATAAAATGTAGTATAAACTATGTCTACAGATATAAAGGCAGCTTTGTCAAATATTTTTTCATAATACAAATAATTACACAGTATAACGTCATGTACATGGTTCATTATTTTCTTGAAATTTTAAGCTATCGATCGACACGGGTTTATAGCAACTTACAGTCTGGAGATTGTTTTAAGTATTTGACAATACAACTCTGTACAAATAACAAGAAATAATAAAACCATGATTAAAACAAACTGCGTTTAAAATGGTTTTAAATTATCCATATTTTTTTTTAAGTCTGTAATATAACCAGGAATATCCTAATGGGTTTGCGTGTCGATTTGTGGATCTAACTGTTCATGTTTCAATATTTTGATGTCGCTGTGGCCAATAGCCACATTTCCACCTTCAGACATTATAAAAGAAGCCACTGACGCAGATGGTGACTGGGGCTCCTCCTACTCGTTTGTTATTCCCCGATTTTGATTTAAATAATCAGTTAAACCTTAATCTCACTGACCTTTGACCTCGTCGTTTAAACACGTACTTATTCGTTGGTAAGAGTAGCCCAAGAGTTGGCGGTCGGTAGTGATGACTAGCTGCTTTTCCTCTAGTTTTACACTGCTAAATTAAGGACGGCTAGCGCAGATAACCCTTGAGTAACTTTGCGCGAAATTTAAGTCATAGTAAACACGCAACAATAAAAACAAGTTACTTAACGAAGTATTTTAATGTAAGTGTATACAAAATGATTTGCGATTTTTATAAATACACATTAACTTATAAACTGTTAATTCATCATCAAAATAACGAACTCTTATTCTAATGTTTTGATTCCTGGTTGGATGTTTGTCAGTTATTGGCGCAAAGCAATTTTGTCATCTGCGCCAAAAAATCGTAAAGAAACGTAAAAATAGATTT